>VWZT01012496.1:2118542-2212485 GCA_013397055.1 Pachycephala philippinensis
GATGGAGAGAGACTATTTACAAGAGCATCTATTGACAGTGCAAGAGGGAATGGCTTCAAACTGAAAGAGAGTAAGTTTAGATCAAATGAGGGAGATCAGTATTAGGAAGAAATTCTTTACTGCGAGGGTGGTAGAACAGGTTGCCCAGAGAAGTTATGGATGCCCCATCTTTGGAAGGGTTCAAGACTAAGTTGTATGGAGCTCTGATCAGGCTGGTGTAGTTTAATAAATCCCTGCCCATGGTATGGGAGTTGGAACTAAACTATCTTTAAATTCCTTTCCAACCCAAGCAATTCTACGATACGCAGAAAAACAATATTATCCTGCCTTTTTTTTTTTTTCATTTTTTTCTGCTACAAGATAAAATAAATTTCCCAAATAGCTGCTGTTGAACTGGAAATATTTTTTCAATCTTTACTATTAAGGGATTAATATTTATGGGAAAATATTTTGTATTTTAAGGGAGAGTCTCCTGGGCTATCACTATGCTTTTAGCACTGCAGATGTCTCTGAATGTTTCCTCACAGCCAGTTGCTGTAAAAATAAGTATATACAGATGGAAGTACAGCAAAATGATGCAAAGTTACAGTACCCCAGGCACTAATATTTTATGCACTTTTTAATGTTACATTTAAAAATTTCATGAACATCTACTCTGCTAACCAACTCCATCTCTACTCCTGGGGGTTAAAGTGTGGCTTTATATACCACAAGTGTTTCAGGTGAGTTGGTTTGAGAACCCAGCAATGAAGGGAAGAAATCTGTTTTCTGATTCCCAGTGGTGGGGTATATCATGTAAGCTGGAAGTAGTAGGTTCTGCATTATTTCCTTAAATTAAGTGGAAGAAGCATTGTTTCAGTCATTGCTGTGATACCTGAGGGCAGCTGGATGATCTAAAGATCATCTTCTCCTTTTAATCTATAAATGTAAACATGGCTGTTTGATTGAGAGTGTTCAACCAAGACAACAAGTACAATGCATTCAGTAATCAGAATAGAAAAGTAGCTCATGGAGCCAAGAGCAGCTTCCAAATATTAGTTAAAAAAAATGAGAACAGGCTAAAGAAAGGCTTTTAGCATAGCACAAAACCTCCAGTAAATAGTCTTTCTTATATAAGTCCTATATTTGCAATTAAGCCTTTCTTTATTCACAGAGCCTTTCCAAAGTCTGATCACAAAGCTATTTACACAACATTTGCCATGTACAGAACTTACAGCAATGGTTTTCTGGTATCTCAGAAATTGGAAGACGGAAGAATGGTGTGAAGCTGTGCTAGCCAGATTCCAGATCCCTACCAGTACCCAACCATTTCCTTCACCTTCACAGGATACTTTCTAAGCCATTGAGTGATACAGCTACAAAATGCAGAGCCGATAGCATGGGCAGAATGATTTTGAACATGCTTACCCACACCTTAATTTAACCTTCATTAGCAATTATGAATTGGTTGATAGCTGTAATTCAGCAAAGCTTCTGATGGAACACAGTTTCAAAACATTAGCAGTAGGTGATTTACATCTAAAATTTACTGTACAATCAAATTGCTACTATTATATTAAAGGTGTGGTGATTTATCATAACCCAATTAGCTGAAAAGCCTGGTAATACATATTAGTGTCACTTTAATACACTAAGAAAGCTCAGACTCCTACTAAGATTTTATTTCCATTTATTAAAGCAATGCAAAACTTCTTTAAAAAAATGCATATGTCTGCTGACTTCTTAAATCTTTTCTAGGAACACAGAAGATAAAAGTCATGTGCATCAGGAGCCTAATCTAACATCTCAGTCTTTCTCATAATCTCACATCCAAGCATGCAATGATCACAAGATTAACCCAGAATAAAGTTTGCTGTACTCATTTTAATACCATGTCTAATACTTTTAACAAATACAGTTATCATATGAAATACTACATATGTCATGTACAACTATTTAAAATAAAAAATTATAAACATTCTGAGGTATTTTGCCCTTTAATTATGCTTATCCTCAGCATCTACAGCATTTTGCTTGTGTACTCCAGTGAACAGCAGTTGAGTATCCAAATACTTCCAAAGCCTAAATTACCAACATGTCACCAATTAAGCAAACATCTTCATGACACAATCAGATAAAAGGCCACATTGCTACAACTGGAAAGGAAAATGAGGACTATATAATGAAGTGCAAATATATACTCCTTGTTTAGCCTGCTACTGTACGTCAGTTGATGCTGAAGCAGAAGGTGCTGAAGCATCAATCTTCACATGCAAATGATTTCCTTGGTGTCAATACCTACACAGTGAATACCAATTTGAACATCTCAAATGGGGCTACTGTACTAAGGCAAATTGAAGAGCAGTCCCAGAAGTAATAATGCTAAGAATCTCAGAAAAAGAAACAAAATATAAAAGTATATCTAAAGCAACAGTATTTGTGTGTGGCTTAAGAGACACTGTAGAAATGGTTGACAATGAGATACAATCTATTTTGTTAATTTGCAAAACATCCTGTATACATAAATAGGCTCCATGAATTGCAATTCATAATGAATTCAAAGTAAGAAGTGAAGAGCTGATAATTTTATGATGTTACAAAAGTACATGCAATTCGTAACTAGGCGTTTGATAAAAGAAATAGAAAAAAATTGATGAAGTAAGGCAGCAAAAGTGTTTGCTGGCATTGATGTTGCTGTATAAAAGATTTGCTAACAAAAAGGAAGAGAAGTTTCCCACTGAACAGTTGGCATACAACTATGCTGAAGGGCAGGCTCTACCATGTCACCATACCTGTCCAGCAATCATCTTGAATTGCTGAAGCCACCCAAATCATAGCTAGCCAATTTTTTGGGGGAAAAAAATGTCTCTTGGAATACAATCATCCACTTCCAGAAGAATGACTAATAATCTCCAAAGTAGGCATTCCCTTCACTCCCAAAAACTTTTATGAAAGTAAGATGCAATTTATCATACAACTATGCTGAAGGGCAGGCTCTACCATGTCACCATACCTGTCCAGCAATCATCTTGAATTGCTGAAGCCACCCAAATCATAGCTAGCCAATTTTTTGGGGGAAAAAAATGTCTCTTGGAATACAATCATCCACTTCCAGAAGAATGACTAATAATCTCCAAAGTAGGCATTCCCTTCACTCCCAAAAACTTTTATGAAAGTAAGATGCAATTTATGACATTGTAATACAGAGTAAGTAATTTCATCATTTCCATGTAACAGTGACAAAATATATAATCCATAGGACTGTTGGGCATAAAGGTAAACCAAACAACAGGAGAGGCCCTGTTAAAAATTCCTTTGCAGTGCAGGGATATGTTCAGACAGAACTCAGGAGGTCTCATCTGTCTCTGACAATGATAAGCAGTTGGCTGATTTAGATTCAGAGTGGAAAATCTTGTACTCTTGAAAACCTTAAAGGGAGAGATGTGCCTTTAAATGGCAACCTAGAAATTCCCCTCAGCAAAGAATTTTATCCTGGGACAATGTATTTGCTTACTCACCAGTGGCCCATAAGCTATTAGCTGCCCTCTGAAAAGCTCTTTGAGCAACTCCCTTCTTTCTCCCTCAGTGATGAAGGCAGATATCTGTGATTGCAGTTTAGAGCACATTTGCAGTCAAAGTAGCAGTTAATCACAGATGACAGCAAAAAGCCATGATTGGTGAGAAGCCACACTGAGAACAGTTTAAAATTCCCTTCAGATAAACCTGTGGCACAAGCAGGACAAAATATTTCCCCAGACAAATTAATGTCTCAAGAAGACACATTGCCAATCATTCATGTACATCCAGTCATCTGAAAGACGTTCCATGCATCAGATCCTACTGTGAGGTAATACCCCTTGAAAATACTGCACCAGAATGTCTGCATTGGCCTCTGGCTTAGCCATACACTTTCTTACACAAGACAGGTAAACATCAAAATAGCATGATTTGTTGGTAAAGAGAATTCAAAATAGAGTCTGCAAAGGTAGGTGCTGCACAGATGATGTCACAATTTACCATGCCAGACCTGTGATACCATCCAGCTTTACCAACTATCTTGCTGTTCCTCTCCTCCTACGGCTGACAGTGGGCCAGATGCCTGCAGAAATAATAGTTTAGGTCAGTGGGTACCTCCGACCGAAGGGGGAGAACATGAAGACCACTTCTGCTCCCTGAGAACAGCCAAGTGACTAGAGAAAACTGAGGGGAGGGTGAATTCGAAAGAACAAAGAAACAAAGGCTGATGAAAGCTACAAGAGAAAGAAAACACCGAAATACCATCAGGATACAGGGAGTGGGAGATTTAAAGCAGAAGCAAGACTAAAGAGAGAAGGCTCTCTGAAGGTAAATTTCTCAGGTAGGATTTGTCTTATTCAGCTTAGATGTTTACACAGTAGCTGTCCACGTGTCAACTACTCACCCTAGGCTACCCTTGAGAAAAACAGGTTCTTTAAACCATTTACACTCTAGAAGCATCTGGGGTTTTTTTCCTCCCTTGAACATTCAGGGAGTATAGATTCCTTTTTAAGAATTTGACATCTACGCTTGTGACCTTTGGGAAGGAATCAGACTCATAACTGGATAGAATGCATATAGTGTTATTAAAGAGAGGAAAAATACAGGATTATACAAAGAACCACTTTGAATTTGGGCATAGGTTTATCCAATTGTTTTTATACTCTTAAAATTATCAAGGGAAATTGCTGATTTTTGGTTGGTTGGTTTCTGAAGGTTTTTTTTTAAGGACGACATTTCATTTCCCCATAAATATTTTCTTGGAGAGGTGCAAATATGCTGCCTATTTTGAGACATAATAATATGTCTCAACATCAAAATATGTCCTAAAAGCTCTGGATACTGAACCTAAGCAGGCATTCATATTGCTTTTTTTAAATAAACAACTAGAATAACCTGTAAATTTTGCTTTATCTGGATTTCAGACTGTGGTAATTGGTTTGGTCATCTCCACACTCCAAATAAGCCTTTTCCCTTTGCTGTATTTTTTAACCTTTTCAGCTATTTTGCTCTTTTATCCTTTAGGGAATAGGGCAGCAAACTTCAGGGTAGAATTTTCTGCTGTATTCAAGGTAACCTACATACTCACTGCACTAGCCCATTGATTGTCAAGCATATGATATACAGACATGGTTTTTTTAAGGTCATTCTACAGTTGCAGAGATTTAACCTTCTGCCAATTTAACAAGAGGAAAGTGGAACAACCTTTGCCTAATAAGATGGTCTACCCTTGCAACATTTAACAGTGGTAAATATTACCCTCTAGGGTCATATTTCTGTCAATATATTGAGATCAGAATTTCATCTCAGCAGAAATAAGTTTTGTCCTTACGTAAATTTAAAAAGGAGGTCATTCAACCATCTGCCATGTGAAATGGACAAGTATCAGCTGGAAAACTTCAAGGTATTATGGATGTCACAAGACATCTTCCCCCCTTCCTTCTAAAAAATCTGTGAGGAAAAACAGAGAAAGGAATCAGTGAGAAAGTAAACTTTTATCAATAAGGAAAAGAGAGGGGAAAATATGCACATATCTACTTTGTAACCAATGCTGTTTCTAGACGACAAGAACCCCAGCAGTAAAGTTTCTACCGTATGAAGGTGATGCCAAAATGATTTTTGCTTTTATAGTTCCTTTATAAATTCATAGTTCTGTAGACTATTGTTGTATAGCTGTATAGCTCCCAGCTAACTCCAGTAATTTTCCTCCCCTGATAGGCAGAAAGACAAAATACATTCTCCAGAGGCTCCAAGTGCTGGGGGTCCAAGGCTAAATTCTCTGGGAAGCAAGAATGAGCTACTCTCCCAAGACACTTTCTCATAAACAAAGTACAGCTAGTACCAAGAGGGGGGCTCTGGAAAAGGGTTGAACCAGAAGGGGGAATTACCTCATCACCTGTGCTTTTAATTGGGAATTCCTGTCAATTATGCTAATTTGCTAAATTTATAAAACTGCATTCACCCTATGTAGGATGGACAATTTTCCACATCTGCCCCTGGCGCCTCTAATAAAGACCAGCTTTTATATTACCTCCTATGCTAATATTGTCTCAAAAGTGTGTTGTTTTATTTCTAGATCTTTGAGGCATCAAAGGATCCAAGAATATGGCTGAAAGTTAGACTGAACCACTCCCATGGTTCACAGAGTGTTTGCATCAGGCTCCTCTGGTTCTGTAAGATACAGCTGTTACCTGCTAGTAAGACAATAAGTACTAAAATACAATTATCTGTTTCTTCCAGTCATGTAGCTGTAGCTAATAGTCTCCAATGCATCTATCCCATACACCATGCATGTGCACTGTTTTTCCAAATATTTTTGTACTATAACTCTGATGTGCTCTGTAAATTCACCAACATCTTTAAGCTGGACAGCAAGTGCCCATAGCGCTGATAAATTTCTCAACTCAGCTGTAGTTTATAGAGCAGATCCACTTTATTTCCCCTAAAGACAAGTTCTATTTGGTTCTGACTATTCATACTCTTTAAATAATGTCATTTTTGCATTGCAGCAGTTTTGAGAGGAGCTATATATTTACATTTTAAGGATAGCTTTGCAGTCTCTTACTATTAGTTTGTATGTCTTTGAGAAGGAATATCTCTGTGCTCCCTCCAAATACTGCTAGATTTGACATCATTCTGAGATTTTTTTCAGTATTCTTTAAAAAAAAAAAGAAAAAAAGACTGCAATGTTTAAAAGAGCACTATATATTAACAATCATAGCTACATTGAAATTGTGTGCTCACTAGTTCTATTCATAATACTTGAACCAAGTTACTAAAATATAAACTCAGAGAAGGAAAAGTCATCTTCTATTCCTTCATATTTATTTGTATACTCCCTGGGACTTTGTTCCCAGCTAATTTCTACCTAGATTTAGCTAAGAGTACGGTCAGTAGGAACTTATTTCATATTCCAAATAGAAGAACTGTGACAGAAGCAGAGAATAATAGCATAAAATTTACATTTATAAGACTAGGTAGGAAGGGTTTATAGAAGGCATGCTAGGGTTAGCAGTCACTTGGCAGAAGGCTTGTAGACACTGATCTATTCGTACCTCACAACCTACAAGGAAATGTGCAGTGTTACACACCCCCAGCCCAAGGCAGCCTGGGAAATACTTGCTTTTAATCTGTAAAAAAAGCTAATTTATCTCCTTTCCCTCAGTAACAGTATGTGAGAGAAGACAAGGAATCTGTGGAGTTACTCCTTCCACAGCCTCAGACGAGTCTTTTCCAGGCTGTACAGCACAGCAGGTATTAAAGGTCTGGCAAAAGACTCTCATGATCTGAACTTTTATAGCTAAAAAAAAAAAAAATTAAAAGGAAATCCAACCATCAGATAAAGGCTTATGACGTGCCCAGGTCAGTGGTCAGAGTGGTTGACACAAAAAGAATTTGGGAGGCATGCATGCAGTTATTCTTCAGGCTATGGACATAATTCATATTTACTGAAGGAAAAAAGAGGAGCCTCCCTCCTGCCCTCAAGAATTTTTAAAAAGTAATTGACAAAGTTTCGAAACACTTCAGTCTCAACAGGATTGTCAGATTCATACCAAGCTATTTGAAAGCTCCACAGATTTGAATTATTAAAGACGCTTCAGTCTTAAAAAAAGCTAAGGCTGGAAAGACCTCCTTGAGGTACTTATACCACTTTCACTTGTGTTGATTGCCAAAATATTAAAGGAGCAACTTTGCAGCCAGGAAGAAAAGAAAGATAAAAAGCAAACAGCAGAAAAACCAGACCTCTTGAGTATCTAAATATTGCAGAACTTTCAGAAAACTTGTTTTAGCACAAACACAGAACTCTGCTGCATCGAAAGGAAGCCTTCAATTTTTGTTGCCACTACCTGAACAAATAAAACTCTAATTGCTGTAGGGTATAACTGATGTGGTTATCTTTATTCTAAATATTAGCTGAATTAGTCCAAACCTAAGCATGCATTTCATGAGTAATATATATTTTTTTTTATGTGCAAATGCTTTTAAAAAAAGGGGATGCTTAATTATAAAGGAAGCAGAAGATACCTGTTCTCTTTTGTTTGTAATGAATATAGACTAACATAGCTCAAGTTTACATGCTTTTGTAATTAATTTTTAAGAGATAAAATATTTATTATAGAACAGTGAATAAAACAATGTTTATTAAAGGCTATGCAGTATTCAGATTCTACAAACAAAATCCCAGCATAAATCCCTCAGCAGCTGTAGTGAACAAATTATATCATGGCAGAAACACAATTGCCATTACTATTTCCAAAGCCCTTTGTAGATCTTGAAAGCACCACTTCTATAAAACATGAGAAAAAACCTAAAAGCAAAAATATATAAAGGGAAAAGGAAGGAGAAAAGAGCATCTATGTTGTTTATATACGCACAGTGTGAGCAGATGCAGACCTATATATCTGTATGTAACTTCCTGTGAAACCAAGTTGGTGCATTAAAGTAGAGGCTGCAGTCACAGGAAGGTTACTGCAATGTCCATTAATTTGCTCATGAAGAATTCCCGTCCTTCCCACTGTGCACAAGGTTCTGACCTCAAAAAGGGGTCCCCAGTGATCTCAGTGTTCATTTGTGGAGAAGCATTTTGTGTCAACCATTCATCTCAAAAATGAAACTACTGCTAGGAGCAGTAGCCACAGTGTGTGTCCTTGTTTCACAAGTGTGCAGCATCTGTTCTGGCTCATAAAAGCTGTATAAGGGATCACTGTGGATGAAGTTTTTCCCACACTGACATGTTAATGACACTCTCTGCCTCTCAAATGAACTTGTCTTTGGTCTCTACTCAGTCAAAATATTATACCAACAGCTTTTTTTCCTGGCAACTCAGACTTTAGACTGCTTCCACTTGTAGATACCTGTGGTTAATTTGTCATGAGTAATTAAGTGGACTTAAATGGAGATGTTCAAATTTTCAATTTCAGAAGCATACAGACAACATTTGTGGGATTGGGATCATTGTACTAACATCAATACTTTTGGATTTCTGATTTAAAAAAAAAAAAGATCTATATACAGATCTGTAAAGCCTTGACTCAAGTGCAGCTACTCTAAGAGCTGTCGTGACGCACATCGAGAGCCTTCTCATTTAAGTGCCTTGTAATTCTATTTCTTATTTTCTTCTTTTATCCAGATAAACATAAGTAAAAATGCTTCCATAGGAATATACTACTATAGGAACATTGCTTGTCTTGAACCTTCTCTAACCTTGATTCTGAAAGATTATAGAAGGAAACACTTAACAATTTAGTTCCTGACAGACTTCCACCACCACCTCTTTCTATCTTAAGCATTCCTTACCAGCAGCAACACTTCCACTACACCAGTACACTGACCAGTCTCAATATAAAAGAGAAATGAATGGGAAAAAGTTCTAAAAAACGTAAATACTTTTCAAGATTCTAGAACCTGTACTCATGTACACAGATATGAGACATTGAGAAGGAGGTATATGATCTTTGTTGCCCTTGGAGAGCTTAGAGCTTAAGAACCACTCTATGGACCTGGCCTCCAAATGTAACCTGCAGCTGTGTCCTGACTATACATCAGATGAGATGAAAAAAAAAAAAAGGTCACCTCCAGGAAGTCTGTAAAAGCAAGTAGGATTGTATCTGTGGGCCCAGGTCTCTTGTAAAAATGACCTGGGGATCAAGACTATGAACCTGTCCCATGATGTGATCCTGTCAACTGAGATCTCAAAGCTTGAAGCAACTGCAAAGAAAAGGAAAGGGAAATGAGCCAACTCCTTGTCTTGCTCTAATTGTCTTTCACTCAAGAACCGTATTCTTCTGCCACTCTTCAGAAAAAAAAAACAAACTGAAAGACAGTAGGGGGGATTTACTATCTGATGATATTACCAATGGTATCTAGGCAAGATTGGTTTAAAATGAAGTATAAAACTAAAATAAGAATGCTAGATATTTCTCTCCTGATATGTAAGCAATGAAATGCATAAGGGTGCATTGCATTGTAAATGTTATTGAACAGTTCCCTCTCTCATAACCTGAAATTTTAAAGGTCAAACGTACATTAACTGGAGAAAAACAAACGAAAAAAAAAGCATTGCCACTGCAACATTGTTCTTGAGAGGAGTCACTGATAAATTTATTTCTGTAACCGAGTAAGCTGCCTTGGTTAAAAGTGGACTGATATAAACTATGCTTTTAAAGCTATCAGTTCTAGAAAATTAAATCTGTGAGCTTTGAAAACTGCTTATAATTTTACATTCTCCAGTACATCAGCAGTAGGAGATACTGTGGAAAAACTATTATGAGTTTTCATTTCAGCCTAACATGACTTTTTTTTTCCAAGTACTTATTGGTTTGCAGAAACAGTTTTCCAGAAAAAAAAAATGGCTGTTCAGAAAACAGACATCACTGAGGAAGAAAGCAATCTGTTTATATTTTCAGAAATTCACACCCTGAATATTTTTGCACATCAATACATAAATCATTGGGGCAAATGTGCATATAATTAAAATACAATAAAGTATATATTCATGTATATGAGTACATCCAGTTACACTTATAGAACTTACCCACAGACCTTGGGAAAAAAAATCCTATTGCATTCAAAGGTATTCAGACAGCTTTTCCAAGTTCTTGCCTACAGAAGTGCCTGGATCACTTGCTGTCCAAACAGACATAAATTACAGCAGGACGGAGAAAGGTAAGAACAGAACTGAATTAATTTCAAAGTGGCACAGAGTGAAATGCTCATCCACAGGCATATGAGGAAGCTACAAATGAATACATGGACCAGTGAGACATTCCCACATTCTCAAATTATTGAGACAAGCTATCCTGCTAGAAACGTACAAGTATAATCATAATGAAAATTAAGATCTACTATATTTCAATGACCATGACTGGACAGTATTCCAGATAAACTGAAGAATACACATTTGCTGGAAAACATTCATTAACAATTTTGACCCAGTAGTGATCACACAATTACATATGTAAACACTGAAGCTTTTGGGTGTGATTTTTATCTCTGTTTACGTAAGTGTATACTTAAGGTGAGTAGATACTGCACTCTTTTCTTCTATGGGCAAGACAAAAAAGGTTTTGAAATCATCGCCAGGTCTAGCACACCACGTCTGATATCCAATACATTTTGTGAGGAAATGTCAAATCTCTGCTTTTATACCCAGTGCTGCCATAATTCTTTTAGAAGGTATGTAAGAGGGAGGAACTCACACAACTTGAAAATGACTATTAATTTCTTTATCAGTGGTAAAAATAGGCAACAGAATGGAGGAGAACCCAAGGGAGATCAGAACAGATGAAGGACAACAGAAATCATAATAATCTGACAAAATGAAATAAAGGGAAATATTATTTCCTCTTCAGTGGTATTGCAAATAATAAGTATGAGTAGTCAGTAACGTGCAAGAGCAAGGACTTTCCCAATCTCTCCTTTCCCCACTATGAAAATGCTACTTCATTTTCAAAGTTTGTAGTGTAAAAATATAACAAGAATTAATCTCTATAATTCAAGCATGCATCATGGTAAGTGTAAACTGATGCTTCAAATATGGAAACCCAAATGTTTACAGATGTAGTTGTAACAGTTGAAGTGTACAAATAAAACCAAAAATAAAAAAAAAAAGGAAAAATTAAAAACACATCTATCATATGTCTATTCTGGTGTCTGTTCTGGATGTCCATTCTGTCAAGAATGGCAAAGAATCCTTCTCACACATAGATGGATGCCCCACTATGAGAAGGAAGAGAAACCTCATTCTTAATTTCAGCACCAGGGGCCCAGCTTTCAGAAGCCTGCTAACTTTTAGTTTGTGCTAGTGCGTGTCTAAACTTGTCAGGAAGCTCTGCTGAAGTCCATTCCTCTTTGGATACTGTGCTAAGAAGCCAGAAACTGATTTCAACATGCTTCAGGATTGAAAGGAGTCCTTCTGCACTGGAGTGAAACTGTTCAAGAATTTCACGGAAAAATTATAAGGAGAAACATTATACAAATAAAAATGTTAAAGTCAAATATGCTGCACTATTTTTCAAGCAATTTCAGATATTGGGCTACAATTTTTGCTCACCTGAGTTTTAGGCAATTTTTGTCTTTGTATTTATGATTAATACTTACAGTTCTAAAAGATAATATCTACACATAATTTAGAGAGAATTTAAAGAATACTTGTGATTTTGGTGATGCCTTCTTAATTGCAAAATATCTTGAGCATAATTTTAGAGGTTTAGTAAATTGCATTTTCTACTCTAAACCACTCAAATAAGTATGTCAAGCTTCATAATTTCTGCTTTTTCACTACCATATTGAAATTATTGTAGTTATTTAATTTTAAATTTTAGGTTTTAAAGGTAAGTGGTTTTTAACGTATTAGATGGATACAATTACTTTTTCTGCATTCTCAGATTAATGTAATGACAGTCGTCAACATTCAGATATCTTTTTTTAGTCTAATCAGAATTGGGATCAAGTCATCTTTGCTATTACTGTGTAGCCTTTGAGTTTTGCTAATTATTTCATACTGGTAGTTTTACTATGATCTGCCAAGAATCATTCACGTTAAAGGAGAGGAAGTAGTCAATTTGTTGATTCAATGGAATAAAAATATGATGTTAAGAGAGACTCATTCAAACTAAATTGCATCCTGTACTCTAACACCCATTATAACTTAAACATTTTGGTATTCAAATCACAGAATTAGGAATTATCTGTTTGCTTTAGAGATTCACCAATTGATACATAGCTAATTGAATCACATAATCATTATTTTCATTTAATAATTAATAGATTTATTTAATATATACATAATAAAATAAATTGATATGTTTTATTTAATAATGAGTTTCATTAATAACAATAGAAAAATTGTTCTACTTGTATCAATTTTATTATTTCAGTACAACCCCATGTGGCTACTTAGTATCTATACAGAAGTGTATGTAGATGTGGTGGTAGATATGAATCTACTGCTACACAAACCAGCAAAAAAATTACCATCAGAATATAGTATTCATAATATGTCTAATTTAAAAAAATCAACATGTTCTTAAGTCAAAATCTGAAATTTGATTGTTACATAGCTAATACCACCACTGACTACTAATGTGGACATTCCAAAGAAAAAACATTTTTTTCTGCATTACAACAAAAAATACTGGCACAATGCAAGAAGCAATGACAGTGGATGCTTCTGCTCTCTAATTTTCATCATTAGGTTCTATTTCTAAGGAAATATATTCTAGGAATTGTAGAATGACACATTGGTAAAATACAAAGGCATATTTTACAATGCCCTCTTGGAATAAGGCTACTTGAAAAGCTCTCAAGGGAAATAGATTGTCTAATGTTTGCTATATTGCAACATTTTATCACCCACTTCTCATTTTTCCTACCAGTGAGGACTCATAAGAATAATAAAAAAAAAGCTACTCATTACATAATAAATTTGTGATTCAATAAAAGCTAGATTAAAAAAAGACTACATTCCAGTTTGTTTTTCCAAATCAATCCCTATTTAAATTTTAATTTCTACAGTCTCTGTCTAATTAAGAATAAGTCCTAGATCTACAAAGGGATTTGACACCAAAATACTTAATGTTGAAGCAACCTGGCCAGACAGTGGATTGAATTGCCTTGTGTTATGCACCCACATTTACCAAAATACAGGACAAGTCTCATCAGCAGACTGAGCATTGTCTATGGAAAAGCTTAGAAGAAGGACTAGTTTATAAACCTGGCTCTTACCAAAACAAAAAGTAATTAATATCATTAAATTACACAAGTATATGTGTTGAGGACTCACAGACCCAAAGCTTCTCCTGAAAAAAAAAAAAAAGTTTAACAAGCCATTCATTTGAAAAACAAACTAAAAAGTGAGATAGTGAGGCACCTACAAGGGTCATGACATCATGGCAATGACCATAGTTGCAGATGTGCAAATTTTGACAAAGAAAACAGTTTCAGATTAAAAAGACAACATACAAATCGAATACTGAAAGAGGGCTCAGGCCTGCAGGCCATGGGACTTACAATAAGTAGAGAATAACAGTTCTCAAGGCAGGAGTTTCAATGTCATGCCCACTTTTGCTGGTCAGTACAATCAATGTCAGCAGTATTTAACTATCTGCCCTCCTACAAAGGCTTTGGTAGTCCTTGGCAGCTGATGGTAGATGGGATGTGAAAGCAACAAGATCTCTAGGTGTGTGTGAGGTGTATATAAAATAGAGTATGGACACAGGTGTTAAAATCTTGGGATACTGAATTGAAATGCAAAATCCTATGGATGGCTCCTATGGTTCTGGAACACTTCCAAGCACAGTCCCAGCACTTGGCTTGTCCACCGGGTTCTCTGACAAAGAGCATTGGATTTATAGGGTGAGGCAAGGGGAGGAACACACTGCTGCTATGTCACGCTGTGTGCAAAGCTGAGCACTAAACCTAAGCAGGCACATGTTGCTGAAACTTTGCTCAGCTTCTAACAAGAGCATGTCCTGGGGGTTAATCATCCTCTAACTCATACATTCTTCAGAAAATCATTGCAAAGATTAATTCATTGCTGAAAACAAGCCCCAGTGTTTTCAATCAGCAAGTAAGTACTAAAAAAAAAAAAAAGTTAAAATATATGGTGATTGGGAGCACTGAAAAAGAACAATACAGTTCTGTGGACTTAAGCTACCTCATGGCTTGCAGAACCAGTGGCTTTTAGAGACTGTTTGTTAATGACAGTTTGCAATACTGTGGTAAACCAAGGCCTGTAATTTGCAGATTTTATTTTTAGAAATACTCATTGGAGCACAGTGGCATTGACGGCTATGAAAAAAGAAATAAAAGAAAGGGGGGAGGAAAGAGTCCATGCAAAATTAAAAGCCTTTCAAGTTTCCTGAGAAGAGTGTTTCAGAACATGAGGTTCCCCTGTTTTTTAGGGGAAGGATAGAAGCCTCAATTCAAGGGCATAGCATATGCAAAGCACATTCAGTGTGAAATGCCTGACATTGTATCACATTCATAAAAAGCTGCCGCTAGCAAAATAGATAGCCAAATTGAAACACATACCCCATTTCTATAAAAAACAGGGAAGGAAAACATCAGAAAAACTGATGTCAAGATGAAAAGCAGACTCTTTTCCAGCTGTCTTTACTCAACACTGTAGTCAGAATCATCCCGCAAAACAAGACAGTCCAGTCACAATTACTCTGAATGGGGTCATTAAAGGTAGAAGATACTCCTTCATGGCTTAATTTAATTGTAATTCCTGGCAACTGGAAAGCCTTTTAACATTTTTGGAATACAGATGTGTTTCCAACAGTTTCTCCTCTTGGCTAAAATGCTCAAGTAGTCATTTTTGAATTGGTTTCTTTCCAGAGCTGACAAGTCCTGTCACAGTTGTTTTTGTCAAGAGGCGCTGAAACCCCACTAGGTCGTTGTAGTTTTGTTTTCTGAACCAGACTTATTTGTGTTCACTGTTTCACCTCGAATTGTCAATTGTAAAATTACATGCTGTCTTAAAAATTATCTTGACATTAGCAAATGCTCCCTCCCTCAGTGCCTGTTGAAAGCCATGCTGTTTGCTAATGTGACAGTGCAACTGCATCCCTTTCTTTTGCTTTTTACAATTTCCTCAATTCAAGTGTTTTCCTGGCAAATGTGCAGACATGAGCTGTACTAAACGGCCTCCAGAAAATAATAAATAACCAAACAAAAAGTCACAAAAAGTAAACCAAATATTCTCCTTTCAATTAGTTCAAGGTAATTCAAAAGTGCCAGGTCAAAATTAACTGGGAAAGTACTGATTGTGGACCTTAACACTGGGCTACAAGCTCAATCTGCTGGACCACCTATTTTCAGCAAAATGAACGGAAAAATTCAGCCCACTTCCTCACATCTTCTTTGACCTCAAGAGCAATTCAACACTGCAAAACAAGAATGGGTTAATCTCTTATCTAGGTAATATCCAATACGACATAATATTTGACTTCAAATAAAACACAGCTCAGTCATCGACAGCACTCTCATCACCATGGTTCAAAGTTTAAAGGCATGCACAAATCCTTACAGACTCAGACTGCAAGTCACTCACTCATGTACAGTCCTATCAGCAGCTTTATGTGACATGAATACTTCTGTGCAATTCATAGTTTGACAACAGCATTGCTTCTAGAAAAGCATAGAGGAACAGCATCAGAAGTCCTTATGACTACCCAGAGACTTCAGGGGACTCTGGATCAGATAATAATCAGCAGCCAAAGAATCAGAACATTTTAGCAGCTTTATTCTCTTTAAATTACCACCTGCTTCTAAAAACAATTTCAAAAGATCTAGCACAGGAGATCTCATTATGACTCTCATGGGTGGCTACTGTGAAAAAAAAAAAAAAAGAAAAGCTCTTTCAAGATTGGATCTTTTTATTTGTCACCACAACTACTGTGAGACCACCTGCCTTTTATGCACTGTTTGTAAAGCCAGAGTCTTAACTGTCATGAAATAGTTTCCATTTCTCTGGCTGGGAACATTTAACATCACTGAGTTTTCTTCTCATTGTGATACAAAGGTTTGCACTGAAAGCAGTTCTGCAATCTCTCCTCCCCTGGGTCAAATCCTGCCAAGTTCTGCCCATTCCTCTCAAATGGCTTCTGGCATTGTGCAACAAGGCAGCACTTATTTAAGAAAAACAAGAAAGCAAAACACACTTTGAAAAATTGTGTTGCACAGTGTGGGGTGCGATTTGTCCTACTTGTATATGCATCCTCTTCCTGATTCCTAAGCAATGTGTGCATGAGTATAAACATAATGAGTGTTTAGTATTTTATTTCACGTCATCCTAAAAAGTTGATTTTTTTCCCTCTAGCTCTTTTAAAAGAAATGGTACTTGGGACAATTTAAAAATTCCTTATTTACTAATACTAGTACTAATGCTAATACCAATACCAATACTAATACTAACAAAAAGGCTCCAGAGCCATAATGAGCTCTGTGCAGAACACCTCCTCAGTCTGTCTGAAATCCTTCTACTTGGAGTCTCCGCTGCTGTGGAGATCAAAGCATAGGGGTAACCAGGCTCCAGGTGCCAGATGGGTTATACATCAGTAAGTAGAGTTCACACTAGAATTTACACCAGTTTTATTTGCCACAAGCCTTATTCATGGCACGTCTTCCCTGTTTTTCATAGTTTCACTCTGATTAGTCTAAATCATGTTGCATCACTGAAAAATAACTGAATGCCTAATTTGGGAGCTAAAATATCTTTCAAAGTGTGTAAAGATTCACAAATAAATTTGCCAAGGCTGTGCTTTCACTTGCTAAGCAAAACAGCTAAAACCATTGTGGTTTTTTTCCTTGAGCTATTATAGTTTCCTTCCTGCATCTCTGATCTATTTATAAAGGCCTTTATGTGCAAACGGTATTCATCTATCATTAATTTTTTATTCCACAACAGTAGTTTTGAAGGATAACCAGTTAACTTCATTTCTCGTTAATATCTTCTAGGCTTGGTAGACACTGTTTTTAAAATAATGGGTTTCCATGATTTTGTAAGCTGTCTCTCTCAGCTCTACCTTCCCCCACACACATCCCCTTTACGATTCTTGTAACCAAGTTATAAATACAGGAAAAAAAAAAGTAAAAATACACAATCTGAATTTTCACTTACTGAAAAATGATAAAGTAATGGTTTATTAATTATTTAAATCAATGTGAATTCTACTATGATGTAGGCACATACTATTCTCCATTAAGTTTTGGGGTTTTTTTACTGTTATAAATATCTACAAGCCAAATCTCACTCAGATCATAAAGAAGATACACCGTGCTTCTAACTGAATAGTACATCTAACTTGCATATGCACCTCTGTCTGTGGCAAGTACACCAGCTCCCTACATTCACCTGGAAAGCAATCAGAGTGAAGAGTTTGGTGATCTGGACATCCCACCTAAGAATGTTATTTAGAGTTATATCTGCTGGACGTACCTTCACCAAATAAATCACTGTACTTTGAAAAGACAGATCCCTACTTTGTTTTGCTGTCCCATATCTTCATGTTAGTCTGAAACATCACAAAGCAGCAGCACTCACTGTCACACAGGACAGAATCTTTAAGTGAGCCTAGGCCCCTCCTGAAGTAGCACAGTCTCGATGATAGTCTTTTTTAACATTGAAAGCAGAACACCACATCCAAATCAACAAAACTAATAAGTCACTAGGCTGAGAAGGGTGGTTCTGGGTGAAGTTGTGAGAGCTCCTATCCCCACTAAATTTCTTTTCAGGAGCATTTGCTCTTTGTGGAGTCTTGATACAGGAGCATCCCTGAGCCAGGGGGAGGAGAGAGGAGAAATCTGTTCCACTTCCTATTTCTTCCTGCTGAAGAGCAGAGACCGGGTAGGCAGCCAACCCCAGGAAGATGCATAGCAGGGAGAAGCACAAGATTAGTGCAGTAGATACTGAAATAGCCACAGGAGCTATGAAGGTTGGTATTAGTTACAATCTGGGAGTATTTTAAAAGCATTATAATCATTATTCTAAGTATTATGGGACAGTTCAGTTTAAGAAGCCCTTGTGTCAGGAGTGATGTAGAATGAACAGCTCTTTAGGTGGTTAAATCACTCAGCAGGAGTTTGTGCTCCCCTTGAACATTGTAAGAGAGGGAAAGAGAAGATCAACAGCTCTTCCAATAACTGGACACTTCTTCTATTCCATGTAATGGAAATAGGGGAGACCACTACTGTATCAAGAAAATGGTATTCTTGGATTTTCTTTAATCTAGAACTGAATGCACCATTAAAGTGAAGTATAGTATGACCAGTCCAAACTATCCTTTTTATTTCCTTATATTCCTTTCCATCTTAAAAATGGAAAATTAGGAAGTGCTGAGGTATGTTTCTTAAGCCTTTCCACAGCTGAAAATGGTTGAAATGGGGCAGAAGTAAATAACCAATGCTTCATTAAGTTCTCTCATTGCTTTGACCACTGCTGTTTTAAAATGATTCCCCATTTCAATAACAATGTATCAATAAACCCATTAATACGGGTCCATCTTCATGAAAGTCCTATGGGATGGGAAGATGATACGAATCAATGTTATAATGTATTATTACAAATGTCTGATGTTTCTAATAGAAGAATGAGATCTCTGAAGAGAGCTCCAATGAAAATATATTTTACACAGTTTTCTATTTCCTATGCTATGCAACAATCTACTGAGAAACAACTGAGAGAGATTCAATAGCAGAGGTTAATAACCTGAGAAAATATCACATCTAAGACAGCCTATTTGTGCATGCCACAATAATGATAGCTAAGTATACTGAAGGGTGCAAAGATAAAGATAAGGCACTCTGTAAATGTGTTTTTATGTGCAAAGTCTACAATTTAAAAGCTTCCCATCTATACAGACTCGAAAGAATCCTTTGAAGGCAAAAAAAAAGAGCTTCTTTGAAGTGCTTCTTAATGCACCTGGAAAATTAGAAGTAAGAAATTAAACAGATTTGGTACTGGCAGGAGAAGGACTAATTAATGTAACCAGATAGGTGGCAAGCTTCAAATATGACTGTAGTAGTGTACTGATGTTAGCAACAAGGGATGAATGCATGTACTTAAAAAAAATTAGACCGTGAATAAGTCTCTGAACTGATAGAAAAACCAGAGACTACCAAGTGCTTTACATTCTAGAAGCCTGTTTTACTCCATTAGCTGCAGAGGGATTGCCTCACATGCAAACTGCATGCAATGTGGACTGCATCCAGCTGAAATGGAAGACTCTGGTAATGCAAGGCCTAACTATGACACTACATCCCCGAAAAAACTAATGATGTTATGGCAAAGTTACTATGCAGATAAAGGATCAAGCAGCCAGTAACCTCATGGAAATATGCTCATGCTCATCAAGTATTTATTAAAGGTATCACCTTGTGCTGTGTCCCATTTCAGTCCACATCATGTTTCCTCTTAGCTGAAGGTCAATTAACTGGTCAATTAACAGTGTCAGCAGGCCCTGTGTTGCTCAGCACTCAGATCCCAATGGCATGGGAACACCCATTTAATGCTGTCTGATGTTTCAAACACATCTTCAGGCTCGTTTCTTGAGAATTACTGAAGGCTTGGAGTCACAAAGTATAATTAAAGCTGTATTTTAAAAAAATATGCTGACATATGATAATGTAGTCTTTAAGCAGCATTAAAGCCAGAATACAGTTGTTTCCAGTTGACAAACAAGGTGGAAATCTAATAGCCTAGCCCCTGTGCTTGCTATGCCCCATGCAAAGAGCATTAGAGTCGGTGGAAAAGCTTCTGTTGAGTCTGGGGTAAGTATTTACTAGAGCAAGAAGTGTCCTGGGGCTGGGCGACTCACCTGGGTTCAGACACATAATTCATCTTGTTTGTCTTTTTTTTTGAGCCAGCATAACAGCAATGAAGGTAATCAGCATGAATAGCAAAAGGATATGCTTGGGGGGGACTTTGGAGCTTCTCAAAGGTTTTCTTTCCTCTCCTCTGCTAATGTCTTTTATTTGAGAGGTATTGAAGGCTGGACTATACACACTAAGAAATTTCCAGGAACCACTGAGACTGAATAAATGTAATGCAACTCTTAGAGTTACACTGATTTTTAATATCTTGTTGATCAAGTCTCAGTTGAAACTTCAGTGACAGACTCAGCAACACAACTGCTGTGGTTCACCTGCCACTTTTCTTCCTTCCCCAAGGCATGAGTCTTAACTGATATTCATTTAAAAGGGAAATCTCTCTCTACTCCATACCTTCCAAACCATCATCGGTGCTGTATAAATCATGAGTTGCCATGAAAAGAACCAGAAAACCTCCATTTTGTATCATACCTTGTATCACCTTAATGGTTTATGAGGATGTGATTTCACTTATTTGAATGGGAACCATTATTTTATTTCTACCAATCTGTGTTACGAGGGTTGTAACGCTTGTTTAATGAAGCCTGGAGAAATGATGATGTTACTCTGCTTCTGTCCATTTAGCTGCTTTGTTAGAATTTACAATACCTCTTACAGAATTTTACCCATTAGTTTTTCAGCAGCAATATTTTTCAGTTTCACCAGAATTACAGAATATGCTAATCCTTTAAAGAAAGTCCTGCTCTTTGCAGGATGCATTATAAACAGCCTTCCTGAGGGCTTTGCCTTTTAATCTCATTACAATGATTTATTTGCTTTTATCTACTTTCTCTTTGAAAATAGGCATTTAAAATTGATGTTTATAAATTTATTTAGGTATTCGTGTACTGAAAATTTTCCAGTGGAATACATGAATGTTTTTGTAAACACCAAATACTGTTCAAAAATGTAATTTTAGAAAAAAACATTTAGTTTATATAGAAGTGAAAGGAATATTTTGAATGTGGTTTTAGGACTGCTTTTCCAACATTATTTTTTTTTCCTCTTTCCCCTGCTTCTTTTTAGAGTAATATGGAGTTTAGCTATATTAGGGGTTGTATTTATATAAACCTTATTTGAGTTACCATGCGATGCTGTCTTTTCAATTCTCTTGGCTAGAGTATTTGAGCTGTTATCAATCGTTTCACTGAATATTACCATATTTGATACAAATAGGTATTTCTTAGCTTAAACATTCAATTTAGCTGTCTACCCTGAAGGTAAAGGTTTGTCCGTGATAAAAATGAGCTTCCTCCAAGGACAGCTGAAGGTCATGGGCAGATCTTTCAAAAGACTAAAGGCAGTAACAATTTGAGTTTTCAGTTTCAAAGACTATTTCTTTGACCCTTCTTCATATAACATTATAGTAAATGTGGGCAGGATAAATTTAATAAAATAAACCAAAAAATGTATTTCACTGCACAGAGTTGTTCCCGTGGGGTACAGGGAAAATAAACACACGACAGATGTTACTCATTACTAAAGGCACGGCAATGGCATGGCAAAGGGAGCAGTCTGGGAACCTATAAACATTGCAACGTCTATATAGTAGGTGTGCAGCATATGCTTTCAATGCCATTCCTAGATCATTTTGAACAAGTTTTATTTTCAAAGCTGTTTTTTTCATTTCAGTCACATCTCTTGTGCTAAGAGTGGAAAGTGGAGGAAGTAGGGGAAGTAAAAGACTCATTTGAAGACAAAACTAGCAGTACCTTCTCTATGAGCTTCCAACAGCAGCCCCACCTGTCCCTCCTCCCACTGACTTCTCCCACTGACTTTGGAAATTTTTGTGTAAAAAACACCCTGATGATGAATACTGAAAATATTTCACTCTAGATCTGTCTTACACAGATTCCAGAGCCTCGGTGAAGACTGTGTGAGGGGGTGTTGTACTTCTTGGTTTAGAGCTGCAGGTTCAGTTGGGAACTCTCATATTTTTTTTTTTTCCAGAGTTTACACACATATTATGCTGGCCTGGAGTCTCAGGAAATATATTTGAACAAGGAGAATAAATAATACAAGGCTTTAAATACCGTCGCTGCTGAGACCACAAAGGACTCTTCTAAACAATTGTTTTGAAAACTTATTTTTCTCCTCACAGACTTACATTGTTTCTCTCTGTTACTTCTATTAAAAGTCCCCATAAGAGTAACAACATCCTTCAGGACTACGTAAAAACAATCGGTGTTCAAAGCAAATCATGATCTGAATCTGCAACATCAAAACTTCGCAGAGATATTAAAATTCATGTTCTAGAAGATGTAGCTTGATATTCTTTATTGCATCATTTGGAACAGGAACCAGTTTTTAAATGTTACTGAAAAATACATTAGAGAAGTGTAATCTGGTTTGCTTCCTGAGTCCGGAGGTTTTCCTATTACATAACAGTCCAGAAGGAGCTTTTATTTACTTATAAATATAAAACGTCCACTCCAAAGCCCTTCACACATTGTTTTCAAAACTGTATTATTTTGGCTATTTACTTAGACTTCTTGATGGGGAAAAAACACCCACATAAAATATGATAATGAAAATCAGCATAATGCATAATTTTGTGCAACTTCAGCTGTTGTAAGTCAGTATGAAGCCCTGCGGCTCCTAGAGTTGACAGTGCGTTACAGAAGGGTCAATATTTCCAAAATGTTTTTTCACAATATGAACTATTAGAGCATCTGAATATTGGCTGAGATTTATAAACATAATTGGGTTCTCTTAAAAGGTCACCTTCTCTTTGAACATGTTTTAAGAGCAAAATAAAAACAACGTTCTAGAAGGGTAAAACCGACAAATTCCGGATTCGCTCCAGATGGTGTGGAGGTTTGAGTTTTTCTCTAAGCAAATCTATCTTCCATATCATAATTTAAAAACCTGGGTAAACACAAAATAAATAAATACATAAACTCTTTGGAAACCTTTTGTTAATATCTTGTTTGAAGAGTTCTAGCAACTGTTTACGGATCTGATGAAGGTCAACAAGAAAATCATAATAAAAAGGTATTCAGTGATAATAACTACAGGGCTCAAAGCC
Source organism: Pachycephala philippinensis (assembly GCA_013397055.1). Lineage (NCBI taxonomy): Eukaryota > Metazoa > Chordata > Aves > Passeriformes > Pachycephala > Pachycephala philippinensis. The sequence continues at coordinate 2,141,938 of VWZT01012496.1, forward strand.
TGCAGACAATCAGGCTACTTATTTTCTGTAGCTATCTAAATAGATTTCAAATAACAACAGGTTATTTGAAATAACATAAATAATAGATTTATGAAATAAACAGAATTATAAAATAACACATTTATGAAATAAATGGATTTCAAATAACAACAGGTGTCGATCACTGCTTAGGCACCACCTGTGCATCGGTCAGTGGGTCCAGGTGTGATGGAGCCCTGCTTTCCTGGAGATGGCTGAACACCTGTCTGCCCCTGAGAACTGGTGAATGAATTTCTTGGTTTGCTTTCCTTGCATGCATAGTTTTTGCTTTACCTTTTAAACTGCCTTGATCTCAGCCCATGGGTTTTCTCACTTTTACCCTTCCCATTCTTTCCCCATCCTGCTGAGGTGAGTGAGTGGCTGTGTGGGGCTTAGTTGCCTGCTGTGGTTAAACCACAATAGCCTAACTGCAGGTAATTAAATTTGAAAGAGTTCTGTCGAAAGGCACAGAAAAGAAGAGGAATGAAACCAAAACTCTGGATTCATTCAGATGTAGAATTGTCAGATGTGGTTTTTCCCTTGACATGGATGTTGAATAAATCTGTGATGAAATTGTTTCTCACTCTCCATCACCCAATGTAACACGATTTCCTACCACACACCTCTTTATGCACTCTTTCACTTGGCCACAGTGTGAAATCAAGGTCTCATTGAAGATTACTATCAGTATTATCTTCAGTGGTGCCAAAACCAGATGTTTTAAGGAGACACAATACTCCAAACAGATTCTTACCACTGTATGAAGGGCAGTTGAAAAATAAAATTCACACAAACCAGAATTTGCAAACTTGATAGCTGCACTCAGCATCCACAATGTATTTTCAGACAACTAAATAAGTGGATTCATTTACAAAAGCTCTGCATTTGTGGGAGGTCACATCATAGAAGAAAACATTCTATTTGGTATCTAGTACTTTTCAAAGTAGTCCAGCAGACTTTTAAGCACACTTCCAACTTGATAAGTGTAGCCAGTATCCAAACAATTATGATTTTATCAGTGTTGCTGTTCATTTCTCAGTGAAGACTGACTCCACATATGAACACTGTTGGAGTCTCTTTTGTTATCCTCCTGCAGAGTGAACAATTTCCCAGTACTAGAATTCATTCTTATCTTATAGTGTTTTAAGCTACCCTTCTTTGAGTTCAGTTCTAGAAAAACTGAAATCCTGTCTAAAATACTTCCTGTGAAGTTTTTATTCTTATTTCTTCAAATGACTTTTTGAATTAATATAATAAAGTCTTTCAGGTTTGACTAAAAAGGAAAAAAAAATCCTTTGAATTCAGCTGACCTTTCTTAGAATAGGAGTAATCATTTCAACTTTTTTAAGCAATACTGCACCTAAAGAATATGTTTGTTCACCCTGTGATGGAGATTCCTGTTGAAATTCCATCTGAATACAAGAAAACACATTTTTATTGCAGTAGTTGTCAACTATCAGAACAGACTGCCCAAAAAGCTTGTGGAGTATCCATTTATGGATGTATTAAAAAGCCCAGCTGGACATGGGCCCAGACAACATGCTCTGGTTTACCATGCCCTGTGCAAGGGGTGGAACTAAAATGATCTTAAGAGGGTCCTTACAGACTCAGCCATCCCATGATTCTGTTACTACATGTGAAAAAGAAACACCAAGGTTATTTATTCATCAGGACATTATATAAAAATCTTGGAATATTTTTCTCAAAAAAACACGTGAAATAAAAATGGACATTTAAATCAAAACGAACAAACATACTAACAACAACTAAGTTTCTGGCTTTGAAATATCTTCTGTTATCATTTGTTATCACAACAGCAACTGTATGTTGAAATGCATATTATCATACACAGATCTACCTGTACTCTGCATGAGATCACACTTCTGTCTGCGCAGAAGGCCCTCACAAGAAACTGGTCAAGAAACTTGCAGTCCCTTCCTCTTTTGAACCGAGGCCATAAAGGAGCTATAAACTTCTCACAATTGTGTAGATGGTTTTCTTGTTTCATCATTCCCTACTGACATGGAGATCTCATAGTCTGATGAACAGAAATCCAAATTCCCACTCTTTTTCAGTTAAAAGTAAATCTGTAAGTTTAAGGATTTACACTGTGTTTTTTTTCAGCATACAGTTTAAAGGTCCCTTCCAATCCAAAATATTCAATGATACTATGACCTTACTAAGAACCACTTCTATTTCCCATCTATCTCTAGCAAGTAGATTTTGAGCTGTAGCACACAGTTGCCACCTTTTATCCAAAGTTGCACTTTACCAGTGAAAGAAGCAATTTCTGAGTAATAAGTAAATTAGGCTATAGATCACTTTGGGATGCTTCTGAATGACAGGTATTATAAAAAAAGAAACCATTCCCACCAAATCACTAGTGACAAAGCCATTATTAGCTGATGGCAGGCTGGAAGTCGAAGTGAAATGAATTGCCATCCATTTCAGTAAAGCCTTTAATTTGCCACAGCCGAAACCAAAGAGCCTGTTCTGCTACATTACATGAAAAAGGTCTCTTTAGCCACAGCTGCAACTCGGTGCCTCCTCATGGCTCAGGGCAGGCATGCAGACCCCTGCAATGCAGCACTGCCAAAGGGCAGCACTGCAAGTGCAGAGCCACCTTCCCAAGGATGGAGGTCCTCCACAGAGCCCTGCTTGATCCAAGGGGCAGCACTTTCTGGTAGTGGGAAAGTACCTCCAGCTACCTCAGACAGACCCTCCCCAGGCCTTCAACCCAGTGTTTTATTCATAAAAGTAGTTTCATATCCTAACAAACCAAATGCACAGCCTCCATTTAATTAATGTATAACATCACAAGTTTTGTCTCAACTTATTTTTAAGTCGCCTAATCTCATTCAAAGAGTTTATGATGATTTTCACTAGCACACTTGAAGATTTCATCTACATAGATTAAAAGCCATCTTCATCCATAAGAGGGAACTCAACTCACACGTGTGCATGCATGTGTATGCATGTGCATTTTTGGGGGGTAGTGATGAGTGTATACACCTAACTACAAAAACAGTAATCCAGCAATCATTCCTTAAAAACCAATCAATTTAATAGATTTATGTCTTCTAGCAGTATTTAGAGACCCAAGATCAGTTTTGTTTATCACCATATTATCACACATTCTAGACCCTTCCCCAATTAACCTTTTTGAAGCATTAAAAAAGAATCTGATAAGAAAGGGGACATTTAAAAGCAAGAATAGAAAATGTTTAAAAATAAGGACAGAAAAAAAGGACAGAAAGGCAGAAAGTACAGCAATAACATGTAGAAAGAGAAAACATCTGTCTGAATATCCCATGCTAAATAATCTACTAATATTCTAAATATTCTAAAGTTGTGATGGAACTGCAAATATAGTTTGAATTCATCACCTAAGTCTTCCTGGAACAGAAAACATTAGACCAAAAACAATCTTTGGAATATAAATTTCTCAGACTAAGAAAAAATCCTCTGTAATTTCAGCTGGCATGCTTTCCATTGATGTATTTATGGAAGTCTATTATCCAAACAGGCTGTTTGAACTTCACTCTGTTACCATCTATGACATATTCAATTTTCTGCTTTTGCTACTTTCCACATCAATGGATTTCATATTGTCTACAAGAGGATGAGGCATTTTTCTACTGCTTGCTGTAGGAGATACAGACAAAAACATGTCCTCTCTTCAAACTAATTTTCAAATGCTTCTCTCATAATGCCCACTATTTCCTTGACTTTTCTTTGCCTTTCAAGCCTGCCATAACAATTGAATAATCTCTCCTGGGTTTAATGGACTACATTACAGTGAACTCACCATTCAGAGACCAAAAGAGTTTTAAAACAGTGCCAAACTATGTTTGCAAGTTTCAGGGGAAAAAAAATACCCCAAAAAAGCTTGAGTTTTTACCTCAGTTAGAATGACTAATAAGTAACTACATATGCAATTTTTACTTTTTTTCCAAAACTGAAATCCATATGAGAAATGCGTAATTAAACAAGGAACTTGGAGAGCATTTTGGAAAGTGTGGCACTGCTTTTAATAATAGAAATCATCCTTACCTCTCACTTTCATGATTCTGAGCCTGGCAAAAGTTCCAGCATTGCCCTTTAGTAGAGCATACTTGTAGTTCATCAGAAATAAGGTGACAAAATAACTAATACATCTACAAAACAAGAAGCAGCAAGAATTTTCAAACATCCATCTTTGAAGGTAACTTTTTATACTAATAGTTCAAGGATTTGATAGACTTTTGGTACCTACAGAGGCTTTCTATAGCCTCTGTAATCCTTCTATAAAGGACACAACAAATTAATAGTAAGATAGAAAGGACAAAGATGAACATATTGTAACATTTTTTTCCTTGTAGAGCTCATACTTCAAGCTTTTTCTGTTGACATCCTTTCCTGTTTCTAAAGCACTGGATAGCCAAGCAACATCATTATAACCTGCTAGCAGCACATCTGTGCTGACAATATGGGTGCAGAAAGGAGAGTAGCAGAGAGTTGGTAGGTGTTCCACCAGAAATTAAAGAAAGTTTTGGCTGTCTTACAGGCTCTTTGCTTCACTTACTCCTATCAACGTCTCCCCTGCCCCAAAAGAAAATCAGACACAAAGGCAGAACAAAAACATTACCATGTCACACACCATGTCATTCACTGGTTATCACAAATCTCCCAATTTAGTAAACATCTCCTTAAACTGGGTCTAGAATGGTTTCAACACAATGTTTTCAGAAGGTTTTCTCATTCTGGTCAACTTTACCTGTCGCCGTACACCGGGGCAACATAGTTCCAGATATTGCCTTACACCGAGCCAACACAGTTTGCAGTATAACATTGCGGCACCATCTGCAGTAATCACGCATGGGAAGAGCTACAANNCTTCTAAGGCTCAGCCAGTTATCACCGCGATACATACAAACATGGGGCACCAGATGTCAGAGTCCAAAGAGTCCAGCATGGCATAGGGTAGCAGGCATCAGGAACCGGCAGCAGGCAGAAGCAGGCACCAGCTCAGCATCCACCCAGCCAGCTCCAGCTCAGCTCAGTATCTGCTGCTCTGTGATCCTACAGCACAGCCCTTTATACCCATCATCCCTTGGGCTACTCATGTGCTTCTTGTTACAGGAATCACCACACCTGCATTCAGTGCTGGCCTTCCCTCCTCCCAGGGACACAGCCGCAAGCCATCAAGGTGAAAGCTGCCTACAGCCCACTCTTGTAACCCCACATTACCTAAGAATGGAAAAGTCTGCTATGCAGCAGCAGCAAAGACAAAACACTTCCTTGTTTCCTTCTGCTTCTGCTTCCATGTCAATCCAGAGCAAGAGCCTCCAGTTACACACCCCAGCCTGAAACTCTAGAACAGGAGGAGGACAAGCTTAATACCAATCAGACTCTGTCAGTGATTTGGAACACCGACACCAGTGCTTTACAGGATAAATTTTGTTGTGTTTTATCATTGTAAGATATGTATGGCACTGAAACGTGTGAGGAGTGTGAAATGCACAATTTTAAAAGAGGACCTCAAGCCACCAACCAGTTCTTCTTCCACCACAGCCAGTGTGCACAGTAGCCCAGCACACCCACTGTATTAGGGCAGAGTCCAGAAGCAGTGTCAAGATTTCTAATCAGTACGTATTCTCCAGCAATGAGCATATAATGAAAATCTGCTGCTAGAGAAAGTAATTCTAAAAATGGATTGCCTAAGATAAAGGTGCAGATACTATCCTACTGGACTGAGTGAATGCATTTGTAAAGAAAGAGTCATTATTTTACTGCGATACTGTTACTTGTATAGCACATTAGCTTCAAGTTTCAATTCAGTACATGTTTAAGTACAGGCCTAATTTTAGTTCAGTGTGGCTGTTCCTCTTGAAGTCATAGATCCACTGGTAATAGCTCTGGAAAGGACTGGATGTCTCACCATGCCATCTCAAAGAACGAACACGCACTGACACAGATTTGTGTGCCTTTGCACTGGCCACTGTTCCATAGGATTATCCTGAGCTTTCACTTGCGAGGTGCGGTGTACACTTGGAAAAAACTGTCTGGGGTAAATAAATAATCATAAATAATCATACCAAAAACATTCTTAGCAGTCTTAAAAAAACATTTAATCCACATATTAATAGAAAAAAAAATTGGCTCCAGACCCCTACAAACTTTAATGCCTTTTTATCAAAAGCTTGGTTTTTGCAACAATACTGCATCTCTGGGGATTTAGGCATCACACATGAATATCGCCAAGAATGAATATCACTGCTTAGGTTTTAATGCTTTATTTTTTCCTTCATAAACTTTATCTGTGAGATGTTTGAGCAATGTGCATCAGAAAGAAAACCAACAAACCAATCCCCACCCTGAAAAGAAACACAACTTCTCCTAGTAACCTCTGCTCTTGCACTGTTGTAGATCTTGACCTACAGATCAATTTGACAAAAATGTTCCCTCTTCTTTGGATCATACTATTTTTTTGATTGTGAAAAAGAAAATAAAATACAGTCAACTAATTGTACATCCTAGTACTAAGCAGTAAAAAAAGCTACTTTACAAAAGATTACACATAAATATTTCTACTGGGAATTAAACAAAATTGAGTTTTACAAAGATCATTGGAGTTATATCTGGTATTTTTACAGTAAATTGCATCTAGGAGTGATCCTTGAGGAGCAAGTATGAATTTACTTTTACTTATCATCTGTGACAGCAGTGCTGCTCTTGGTGAGAAACTGCCCCTGCAAGGTTGCCTCTGCTTGTCTTGACACAGGGAGGCAAACTGGAGAATCTTCTCTTGTTCTACCTAACAGCTGTATTCTGAGTGACTAATTGGCTAGAAATCCCTACAGGGACTACAAATGCTAGTAAAAGAAAAGAGCAAAAAAAATTCCATTTAAGCCTGGGCGAAGATTAGGGGGAGACATAAAAAAAAGTTAAATAAAGACAGTGATATGATGGGAGAATAAAACTTATTACAGAAAGGGTAGAGAGATTAAAGTTCCCATTAGTAGCATTCAGGTAGAAAGTACAAGAGAAACAAAATTCTGACAGTACTCTCTTCTCCATTGCATACGAACAGCTAATGTTCCTATGGGACTCCACAGGGGCTGGAAATGGGCACACCACAGACAGAACTGTAAAACACCAGGAACAGAGTTTGCCAAATGCAGCAATACAGGGCACGTGAAGATTCTAGGTTTGGTTATTTGCTGCATTCACTGTACAACAATTTTCTTCACCACTTCATAATTTCAGTGTGAAAAACCTCAGCAAACGCAGAAGTGTGCGAATGGAAAGAACTCTGATTGGGGCAATGCCAGACAACTGAGCTGGGAATTGTCTTCAGCACAATAGAGTTACATAGTTTTACTTACAAGTAGCTCTGATAAGCAGCTGAGTCAAGACACACTGTCTCATAACTTCTCCCTTTCTCTATTCTAGGCACTGGGAATAATGTCCAGATTACAACCAACAGGGAAATTCAAACACTGGTATTTTTCTTCAGTGCCATTATCATATGTATAGTTTTTCTAAAGCATTAATATTTTCCATTTTGTAAGGGCAAGATGACTTTGATGCTGCACACATGGTCCTAAAGGTGATCACAGGAGTGGTCCTGATATGATGTCTATTTCAGTCACCTAGATCTTTAAAAAGGGGTCTAGCTTCCCACTAATATTTTCAGAGGCTATGTAGCTCCTAACTGTAAATGAAACACTGGGAACTGGGTATCTACTGACATTTTCATTCAGCTTGGTGCTTCCTTACTTTCTGAACTGATGGACCTTGAAAATTTGACCCCTAATTACAGAGTATTTACTATGAAACAATGTGCTTAAGATTTAAAGTCTTTTGCATTTCCCAACTGATTTACATTTATTCTGAAAGCACAGTCCATTTGAATCCACACAATCTGTTACGACAATTCAGCTTTTAATTTTCAGTAGTTTTCAAATCCTTAACTATGGTAAATTACTGTTCATCTCCCGTCCGACCATTCTGTAACAAAATTTGTCATCTTTTTACTTATGTCATTATTTCCAACTTATTTGACCAGTTAATTTTAATTGCTCTCCCAGTAGAAGGCACTTATAATCCACTCTGCTCAAACAATCCATTCAAAACTAAAACCAAAACAGGGCTTTTAAACTTCCTACTGAGCCCCAGGGTCTGAAGCTGCTTCAGCTGCCATTTCAATGATTCTGATCTCTTAATTGTTTTTATTATATCAGTATGGACCCAACTGGCTGCTGCTCTTTTTAACCCATTTCTTTCAACGATCACATTTAACCTCCATCAGTAAGCATTGATTATTAGTTGGAAACAAGGGCAAAGGCAGCACATTATGATGAGAATGGTAATGAGGGGAGCAATTATAATCAGTTGCAAGGAGGGTTTTGAAAGTATTTTTTATGCTTTGCCTAGGAATGCAACAGCCACACACAGCCATGACCCATTTCCAATGGGAAAGATGACAGTGGCTCCTGAATTTTAAGAAAGGAACTTTATATTTCTGATCAGATTCTAGCTCAAACTGCTGATAAGTAATACATAAATCATCGTCAACATCTGTGTTGATGGGGGCACTTGTCTGAGAGGTCAGAACTCTTGCATTACCGAGAAAGAAGACAGGAAGATGACTGCTGCTGTCACAGCTTGTGGACTGTCTACAGGCAAGTAGGGAACAAGTGGGAACAAAGACCAACAAGAAACAGCACCCTGCTATATGCACACTTCACTGTATCAGACTCACTGTGGAGGCCTTATTTCATAAATGTAGTGCAAGTTTTTCTCCAAGCCATCCTCAGTTTCCTGCACATACAAAACCCGTCTACAGATTCTGACCCCATTCACTAAACATGACTGTTTTATCTAATAGGAAGCCTCCTCCAGGCAGAATTTCCTTGTTACTAAAGTGGCACAGGAGTAGTCTGCCCTGTCTTATGTTGTCTTCTCATTGTCACTAAGATGTGGAAAAATCTTCAGCAAAGAATTTTTTCTTGCATTGTAGAACATAGCAACCCCACATGCAGTTCAAGTGAGCCATCTGGAAGTGATGGATAAGTGATAAAAAAGAGCAAGCCTGCTTCAGTTCAAGAACCATTTACATTGATAAAATACAGGAGCAGGTTTAAGATGACTTTCTCATATCAGTTCATAGCTGCCTTAAACTTAAATGCATTCATACATGCAGTGGTTGTGTTTTAGCTAAAGCAGTTTGAAATAAATATATCCAAATCTGAGTTGTGTTGGCAGTAGTTCCATGCAGAGCCTGTAAATGGAGCATTACTAGCATTGTCCTCTATCAATCTCATTACCCCAAACCAAAATGAAATGGTAAAAATTCTCTCCAGTTTTATGGAACAGTCCACAAGCTCAGCTGACATAGAGAACTTCTTCATCATCAGTGGTGCTGAAAGAGTTTGGTAAACAACTCAGTTTTTCTTTCTAACAGATGCAAAGTCAACAGAGATCTCATGATTATATTTCCATTTTTAACCACAGTCATAGTTTCTTAGGTTGTTGGGGGGCAGGAGGGTTGTGGGGGTTTTAAAACCTCACTCTGATACCTAACTCTAGACACAACCAAGTGCCCAGACCAACGGGTTATACATGGGATCAAATCTGCTTTGATTGAGGTACTAAATGAGTATTTTCAAAAAACAGAATATGGTGAACTTGAATTTCAGTCTGTTTCCTAGAAAATAAGGAGAAAGAAGAATGAGGCTGGGTAAAAATCTGTACACAGAAGCATCAGGAAAAAGCATTTGTTACACCTGTGTTTGCCAGGTTTATCGTACTTGGTTTATCAGATGGGGCTGTTAGAAGGCTGATTGTCTTTTGTAAACTGTTAATGGAAGGCAAATCTCTTGTATCACTTCCCTCTATCTGTAGAAAACTGCTAGATTTGAAAGCTTTGCATAAAAATAAGTAGTTAGATCAACTGAAGCAGCATGTTGACAGAACCACTAAACAGACTGTATGGCTGCAGGAGACAGATGAAATACAAGCAAAAGAATGTGAGTGTTGGAAATGCCTAGGGGCTAGCTTAGAAACAAGTATCCTTGCTGAAAATTTTCCACAAGGCTGATTTTGGTTATTGGCACAGAGAAGCACGTATGAAATTCAGATTAAGTAAAAAATGAAACATGTTATTAATTGGTAAGGTTGCATGTCCAGTGGTCCAAGCCAAGTACTACACTTCTGATAAATGAAGATTCCACGCTGCCCTTGACACCTTACACAGACTTACACTAAGTGGACTTGGGCAGTAACGGCGTGAGACTGCATTAGGGTCCTTGTTGTGGACAGAGTGCTTTTACTGAGCATACCATACCTTTTTTCCCCTTAAAAAATGTCACATGCAAGTTTTTCTCCTTGTGAAGGAAAAAAAAAAAAAAAGAAAGAAAGAAAGAAAAAAAAAGAGTCAGATGGTAGATCATATTGCTGTCACTTTCCTGGAAGCATCTCAGATTTTCTGGCAACAGGCACACTACAATGATATGAATAGAACTTAACCATACACAGTCTAGGGAGTTATGCAAGTGGCTGTTCTGCATTTACCCAGAGAGAGAATTCTTTCAGATACATCTTTTAGCAACAGTTAATGGGTTGAGTAGGCGTTGAAATCTCTTTGCTGAACCGTATTCACTTTCCCACTTAAGTGGAAGTGTTAGCCAAATGAAAATCCTTTCATACTGAAATGTTTTTGCTAAATAGCTTCCTTTCAGTAAGTCTCAAAACAAATACACTTTTTTTTTTAAACTCTGTAAAAAAATTATGACAGCAAAACAACAACAACAAAAAAATCCCAGCTAGATTTAGCATGTTGAAATGTGAAAAAAACATTTTCCTTTAGTTTACATTTTCAGTCTTTTAAAAGACTGTACAAGTGTGCTTTGTTGTTAAACATCCTCGGTTAAGTTAAGGAGGCTGGAGAAAATAGAGATAAGAAGGTTTTAAATGAGAAGGAAATAGAGTGGTTATCAGGGAACCTCATTCCCTCTTCCATCAAATACCTATGTTTTTTTTTTACTAAGGTGGATTATGGTGCACATGAACATGGTAACAAGAAGTGGTAATGGAAAACTGCCTCATTATATTTGCCTCTTAGTAGATTATGACCAAAAAAAGAAATGAAAGGCTGAATCAGGCAAGGTTTCATTGAGGTCTAATCTTGATTCAGAATTATCTAATAGTTTTATTAACCACAAAAAAGATAAACACATATATACATGGAAAAAAAATAATAACCACGTGACATCAACCTGGAAGTGGCTTTAAGCAGGTAAAGGATTTCCTTTATAATGGAATAAGAATGGATAATGAATTTGAAAATTAGCAAATGTGATGGAGGAAAACAAAATGAAATTTCTAAGAAGATATGTAAATTTACAGATGTAGGTCACTGTCTTCAGCTATACAAACAAGAAGGGTACATGAAAAAATCTTTCTCTTCTATGAGACAGTGGTAAGGACTCACCTAGAAAATCATTTTGAGACCTGCTTTCAAGCATGATACCAAGATAGGCACGGTCTGTCAGAAAGTTCAAAGGGAACATAAAGGCATAGAGCAGGATCACAGAAACTGGAGATCTAAAATTTACCAGGACAGACTGAATGAGCTGTGGAATGAAGGAAGAGATGTTAATTTGAAGAATAACAGTTCAAATAGAACCTTATAGTCTTCAAATATATAAAAGGCTGGTGCCATCTGTTCTCCATATTTTAATTGCCCAAGGCAGTAAGGGATTTTCGAGTTCCTAAGAGTATAGGATATGAAGCACTGTAAACTGGAGAGACTTGAGAATCTCCATCTTTGTATGTTTAGCAACTGATAAGACAAGGATTTACTTGGTGAGCAGGAAGATGCAATAGAACTCTGATTTTGTGCCTTACTGGACTTCTGATTTGCTGCTGCATGGGTGAGCACTGAAGCAGGGGTTTACCAGTCTGATGAGCTTGGGAAACAAGCATAAGGACAAAGGAAATCCACAGGGAAATGAATGGCTCTCACAAAAGAGGCTCCTACTCCACACTCCTGCATTTGTGGCCTTCAACAATAGCGACACTGTCTACCTGCATGCAGTTCCACATTCACAACCATTAAACAGCATCTCCCAAAAGCTTCCTGGACAGCATTCTCTACTTAGACTACACATAAATGCATCATAATTTCTAAATGCATTTGATTTTTTGAGGTGAAAGGCAAGATTTACACCCTAGGTGTTCTTGTGTCAGAATTCTCCCACATGGAGGCAACTCATCCCATCTTCATTTTTCTGAACCTTACAGATACTTTTCTGTTCATTCTGCAGTTCAAAAACAGATTTTCAAGAGAGCAGACTGAACAGAATTTTTGGACAGGCATGCTAGTATTAGTAACATTAAGTTTCTCAATTCATCCTTGTTATGAAGATTTCAGGTAGCCTGAATAGCTCCTTGCAGCCCTGTGAGATGGAGGAGAAAGCATCCAGCCCTATGACACTTCAACAATTTCAACAAACTGGAAAAACAGAGGAACTTAGCTTTGCCTCAGATGGGGAGACAGTTTCAAAGATGGGAATTACATGAAGCAGCCTCACTTAAAAATTATTATCTCCCATTAAATCATAAAATCATCATAGAATGGTTTGGGTTGAAAGGGCACCCTGAAGATCATCTAGTTCCAAATCCCCTGCTGTGGGCAGGGACGTCTACCACTAGACTGGATTTTTACAAAACTGGCCTTGAACACTCCCAGGTATGAGACATCCACAACTTTTCTGGGCAACCTGTTCCAGTGCCTCACCATTCTCACAGAAAATAATTTTTTTGTAATATCTGATCTCTTTCTATCTGAATCCACTCCTCCTTATCCTGTCACCACATAAATAGCCTTGTGCTGTCTTTCTTGTAAGTTCTGTTCAGGTTGCAATTAGGTCATTCCAAAGCCTTGTCTTTTCCACACTGAACAATCCAATTCTCTGAGCATTTCCTCACAGAAGAGGTGCTCCATCCCTCTATCAACTTGGTGACCCTCCTCTGGACTTGCTCCAACAGGTCCATGTCCTTCCTGTGCTCAGGACCCCAGAGCTGGATGCAGCACTCCTGGTGGGGTCTCAGCAGAGCAGAGCAGAGGGGCAGAATCCCCCTCCTTGCCCTGCTGGCCACATTGCTTTTGATGCAGCCCAGGACACGTTTGGCTTTCTGGGTTGTGAGTGTACATTAGTGGGTCATGTTCAGCCTCTCACCCACCTGCAGCTCCAAGCCCTTCTCGGCAGGGCTGCTCTTGATCTGTTCATCCCCCAGCCTGTGCTGATACCAGGGGTTGTCCTGACACAGGTGCAGCACCTTGTACATGGTCTTGTTAAACCACATGAGATTCCCATGTGCCCACTTCTCGAGTGTGTTTATGTCCCTCTGGACAGCAGCCCATCTTTCAGGTGTGTCAGCTGCAAATCTGCTGAAGGTGCACTCAATTCCTCTACATCATTAACAAAGATAAATAACACTGATCCCACTACGGACCCTTGGGGGAAACCACTCGTTACTGATGCTTGGTGGGACTCTGAGCCATTGACCACTTCCCTCTGGATGTGACCATCCAAGCAATTCCTATTCCTATTCCACCTAACAGTCCACCCACCACTCTCCAATTTGGAGAGGAGGATGCTGTGGGGACCACGTCAAAGGCTTTACAGAGGTCCAGATAATCCAGGTTATGTATTGAAATTTTCCATTTCTGTCTGTACTCAGGTCTGATATTTCTTGCATGCTAAGGGATTCAAAGCATGCATATTGTATTAAATAATTTAACTTTCATTACTTGTCAAACCAGATCCACTATCCCTCTTGGTCTGAAGCAGATGCACTTCTCCAATACTGCATACAGAGGCAGAAACCTAAAGGAGAGAAATAACTATCTCATAGTGGCTGTTGGATGCTTTCTGGATTTGCTTTTTATTGTTGTTGTTTTATAGATTATATTCCCAAGCACATTTTTCGAAAAGAGTGACTAGGACTATTTTATTTTTATAGGACTCCATAAAAAGCAGCTGATGTGTTGCACAGGACTACATTTGTCTACTGCTTTGTTCATCATCTAAAAAAATATCCTGCTTTTTTATATTTTGGTGCTCTAACAATTTGCTTACCTTGGTAGTATATTTAAGGGATGAGATCTTAGAAAATAAAACAAAATAATGACAGCAGCAGTCTCTATGAACCAATGAGGGAGAATGGCAACATTATTTCTATAACAAGAAAAAGTGATACAACAAATGTAAAAGTAGAGCATTCAAAAAATGATCTTCAAAGTAGCAGTCATTTATACTCCACAGGTATTCAAGGTGATTCCACCAGAATCACCAGAATCCTGAGCCCTCTGGCTGACTATCTTTTCTTCCTAACTTACTCCACACTAGCAGAATCTTTATACATCCAAGGCCAGCAAGCAGGACAGCTTTAGGATCAATGGAGGCTCTTTTCTGGTCTTGTTCAGGTGTCACATGCTCTTTGTCTTGGATGCTTGGATAAAAACCCCTAAACTCTTTTTTAGTTCATTACATATATACATTCTTATAAAAACGTTACCTTCAAACAATTTTTAATCGTTTTAATTGTTAGGAAGATTTCCCTGAACAATATAGGCTTTATCCGCCCCTCAAAAATGCTACACACACTCAGTGCTGGAAAAGCCTTCAGACTTTTTTCTCCCCTGTGCTTTCCCATTCTGTTCTAAAAACAAGAAAAAAACGCACAAGCAAACTGCCACTTGTAAATATTTAATAAATACTGTAGGAGAAAATTCCAAGAATAATTACTTCAGATTATATTTTCCTACATAATGGATATCTTCATTGGTTGCAGCACTGAATGACAAACTACAGTAAAAGCAAGCCTAAAGCATTGAATATTTATGCTTGCCTGTGATTTGCATGAACAAACTCATCTTAGAAGTAATGTAAACAAACTTCTTAGCAGTGAGATAAGATGCAAAGAGAATAATCTGAGGATCAACTAGCAGCACAAATGACTTTGGGTTACATCTTTCCAGACTTGCCAAACTTTACTCTAAAATCAATTATTGTTCCTGTGATCCCTTTCTAAATTTCTGTAAGGGCTTTTTACCTGATTTCAGTTGGCATGAAGTCAGTATTCAGTAGAAAAATGACATGAAATCCTTATGGGAAGTAGTTTTTATAGATTCACGAATGAAACTAAAAAAAGGTGGGGAGACTTGAAGCCTCATTCAAGTCTCAAAGCTGAAGATACATGAGACCCATTTGGATGGGCCATTGAGCAACCATGGCAGCAGGGTTGGACCTGATGATCTGTGAAGGTCCCTTCCAACTCAAACCATTATGTGATTCCATGAAAGAAAGAGAAACTTTAAAAAGAAAAAAAAATCTTAGTCAAGATGGAGAGTAGTGTTCTGGGACATGCTGGAATCAAGCACATGACAAAAGAAGAATATTCAAAACATTTAGAGAAAAACGAAGCAAAGGGAAATTTCCCAGCATCTCCTGTATTCTGATGATAAAACTGTAGATATGAACACATTTCTATGTAGTAGTGAAAGCTGAAATTGTGACTCAATTTTATTTTCATTGATAAGTTACAACTTGACTTTGTTTTGTGCCTACTGCAAATTACCACTCCATATCCTGGTGGAGAAATTCAGAGACCAGAGTTTTCTTGTATCTTTTCAGTTAGTTAATCTTCCCTGGAAGGGCCTTGTCAGAAACCTTACCTCTAACCTCACCTCTCCAACCTCTTCAGTTACTGGGAAAAGGAAAAAAGAAGCTGGCTTCCGGCACTCTAAGTACAGTAAACTTAGACTTTTGTTTCCCATTAATGCACTCTTGCTTTAAAATTAACACCTGAAATGAACTATTTTAGATTTGACCAAATGGAGATTTTTGTTGTTGTTCAGCTGAACATAAAACTCTGAGGTTTCGTTTTATTAAAAGAAAAATCATATCATTTTCTTAATCTGCAGCAATCTTTCCACTTCTCTCAATTCAGCTGATTTGGAAGCCAAACTTAGTCAATTATTCACATTCCCAAAGGGCAAAGGCAGCCTAGTTATCAATGTCTCTTAAAAAGCTGACAAACTACCTGTACTCATTAATTAGCACACTGCTTCCATTAAAACAGGGGTACTTGTCATTAAGTCGTTAAATTCCTTGGCTACTTGCAGTGATTAAAATCCACATCCCCAAAGCCAACTAGGATATTGCCTATGTACATCAAGGTGCTATTGCATGAACGATGAGCAATAAAAATAATTTACCGAAGTCTGAATTTAATTGACCATGCTGCCAGGTTCCTTTTCAAGTGATTGGAGGAAAGAGTTACCAATTTAAATTAAAATCCCATGTATCATTACAAGAACAACAGAAACTGATTGCAACACCTCCTGATTGCAATTCCGGGAGGATTAGGAGCTCTTGAAGTTTTATAATTGAAGAATGATGTGTCTACACTTTTGTCAATCTAACACAATGTCTCCTAGTAGGAAACTATGAAGATTTTTTTTTTGAAGAGCATCATAAACCTTGATCCATAGATTATTTTGATCCCCCCTGCACCCAAATCTAAAAAACTAGTTTTAAAATAATTCAAACTAAACAGGAAAAGTGCAGAAATACTACAAATTGATTTCCATGACCAGTTTTTAACTAATTGGTTTTATAAGATGTACTTTTATTTTCATAACAGAATTAAAGCTCCTTTTTAATCTTTAATAACCTCAATACTTTTCCTATTTTTTGCCACGTTTTATAATTTTCTTTGTGTGCCCCTTTTCTGACTGAACTAATCATGCTGTCCTATGCAGAGGACTGGGATAAAAGTCAATGAACAAACACCTACAGTGGAGAGCTGATCACCAGTAGCAGTATCTCACAGTAATACCCTTTGAGGCAGGAACAAGCCTCTCTTTGCCTCTCCGTGGTGAAAAACACTACCACCACTCTGCAAGTCATCCTATTCAGCTGCAGACAAGCTGGCAGAGCAGGAGATTCAGAAAGAACCCAGCTTCCCTCCGTCATGAATTTCTTTGTGCGCTCAAGTGAAGCTTGAGGACCTTTTAGATTATTGTAGCGACAGATAGAGATGTTGCTATAGGCATTGTGAGCCTGTTGCACCTTTCATGGGAAGAAAGGGAGAAGTATCCCTACAACGTTTCTAATGCATCAGAAATAGGATCTCTCCACAGACATGCACAGGACCCACAGGTCAAGCATCATACAGGATTTCACAAGCTTTCTCTTCAGGTAGTAAAGGGCCTACTGCTGGGTCATGTCAGCTGCCCAGACAGTTTTAACCAGTAGTAACAAGCACTGTTCCTGACCTGAAGAGCAAAACCTAGATCCCTCAGTGACAAATTCCATTTTCTACCATCAGAGCAGGGGTCTGTGACTTCAGATGTAATGATGTCTTAGAAGTGGTATGTTCATCTCTTAATCACTGTTCAATTGCTACATTCTTGCATTTTTTCTCCTGCTAAAATGACAACATTCAGAAGGATTCTTCTTTGAATTTCATAGTGTCCTATTACCAGTAAACCTGAACTACTGAGAAATAAGCATGTTTTTGCCAAGGAATGACTTCATTGAAGCATGTGTCCAAGAACGTATGCCTAATATATGCAGAAAAAAGACAAACTATATAAGGACTATAACGGAGGAGAGACATGTAGATAAAGATTATGAAAGAAACCTCTCTCATACCACATTCCTGTCTGCCAGAAAACTGCCAGAGGATCAAAAAACCCCAAAACACCCCCAAAAGCAGTGTAATCCTGTTGCAATTGACACATGCAGTACTGACTCTAAGTGACAAAGGAGAGCATGTAAAAGTTTTATTCTGGATCATAAGGGCACAGACATTGAATGTCTTGTTTAATGGCCAAAGCTATAGCTCTGGAACATTGTCTTCTTGCAACCATCCTTTTGGGAAGAAAGAAAAAACAAATAAACAAAGCAGAGTCTCTTTGACTTTGAGCTAGAAGAATTTCAAACCATCCCATTTCAAGAGCTTAGTCTACTAATGCTCCTAAACCCATATTTATATCATAAAGCATTTTCCTTCAGTTTTAGCTATCATTGATGCTGCTGGATAAATCGCCTGCTAGTATTAAATGCAAATGTTCCAAAGCTGCATTTGCACCCAGCAAGAAACTGAAGTTTCAAAAAAATCTTTTTAACTAGCAAGTGTGAAAAGTCAGCATTGATCAAACTACAATTAAACGTGTTATGCAGGAACATTTCCAAAATGAAGCAGGACTTTATCTTAGTTTTCTCAATAAATAGGCTGAACAGTTTTTAAAGCTTTTGTAGTTTTTAATCCTAGATCTGCATTCTGAGCTTCTAAATCATCTTTATTTCAGAACCAATTTCTTCTTGCTTATTGCAGCTTTCTAAACAGCCCCTCTTCAGACCATCTGAAACACACTGTTTCTTTTTATTTTATGTGAACTTGTGGCAAGAAAATGATGTCCAAGGAATTGTTCTTTTACATGGACACGTCAAACAGAAAAAGGAGGGTGTTCTGAAACTGCTATGAAAGAACAAAGTCCTTGTTAAGACTATTACTCATATACTCAGTCATAAATGGGCTGGGGTGGGAGTGGTAGGGTTTGTTTTTTGGGTCTTTTTACCAGATGAACTAAGTGGTCACCATTTTTTCCCTGTGGAAAAAATATATTCATTATTTATATGGGAGGTTAGATAGATCACTTGTAGAACTTAATAGATGTTTTTAAAAACTATTTTTAATTCTTCCTTTGAGCTTCTTTTCAGCTATTTATAATCTGAATGTTAGAAAAATTTGAAGGTGGTATCCCAAACATGGAAATACTTCACTGGTACAAATCATAGCAATTACCTTGGATTTTGTTTTGCAGATTGTTGTTAGCCAATACTGGAATGTCAAAGGTAACTAATATCTCTCTGATTTAATGAAAAAGCTTTTTTGACTGAAAATGCTATTTCAGAAATTATTTGGATTAGTTTAGTTACTATATCCTACCATCTCGATTTCTGCTATCCACATAAAGAAGAGTTTTCAGAGAGGAAGAGCCTAGGATTTACACACAGAGAAAAAAAATACAAGAAAGTTTCTAATCATTTTTCTGTTGACCACATTAGAAATGTCACTACTGTGAAAAGGTGAACTAGTATTTAAATAAGCACATATCTTCAGACTCTGTAAGTTCAGGATGTTTTCCCCAGTGACAGGGAAGAACTGGCAGTACCACTGTGCAAGGTAGGCTTTCAATCTCCAGTTCAAGTTAACCTGTCAATCCCCTTGGACACATCACTGGAAAAACCCAATACACTGACTATATTTCCCACTATAAACACAGGATTGTATTGTCAAATTCCTGCATCACAGTTTCTAAAATTCTGTTGTTTGAATATTAGTCTGTTACATGCTGTCTTAAAACACAGAAAATCTTAAAATATACCTTAGCAGAAATGGAAGAGAAAATACCAGTTAAAACTGAAGAATAACAGTAGCATCTCCTTCACAAAATGAAATTTTGACCCAATACTTAGCCCATACCAAATTTGCACTGAGTATGGTAAACACCTAGCAACTAGACTTTAAAAACCAAACCAAACCAAACCAAACCAAACCAAACCAAACCAAACCAAACCAAACCAAACCAAACCACTTCCTGCAAAAACACTTCCAAATATCACGTGTAGATGATGAGCATACTGGGGCACTACTGACATCTGAAGATAAGATTTTTCACCGAAGTACTAGAGTTTTCAGTGACTGTCTTGCCCAGGCAGACTTCCAAACCTGCCAAGAAGTTTAGAATAAAGACTGAAATGGAAAGAGGAATGGAAGAAAGTGAGAGACATTTTTATGGACTACACTGTATTTTCTGTATAATGAATGGGAATTCCTGCAAAATGAATGTGAAAATTTCAAAATGCTACCATATTTCCCTCTAAATTTGCAACACAGACACAATGAAACACAGTCTTTCACATACTTGGTGCATACACAATCAAAAATCTTTGCCAGAAGTGTGAAAGCAATGCCTCTGTACTATAAACAGCACAAGAATGGCTTAAATTTAGTCAAAGGTGCAGAATGTGTTTCGTTCCCTGCCTCAGTTTCTCTCATGTTCTTTTGGAACATGCTAAGATAAAGGAGACAACTTTCCATTGGTCAAGGTCTTTATCCCTTTCCTGCTAATGGCTTATTTTCTGGAATTTTTCAGTATTCTTCTTTATTCTCCATTTCAGCCAAACTGTCACTCAATTTTCTTTAACAGTTCTCACTGCCACAGTCAAAACTCCCCAAATGGGCTGTGCAACCTCTTTGCCATTCAGTTCTTCTTTGTCTTGGGTCTTGGTAGAGGACAACTTGGCTGCCCAATACTTAATTAAAGCGGTAAATAAATTTGGGAGCTTGGGAATATTTCCAGCCTTCTAAAGTCTGAGCATATGTCCTACCTGTATCCACAGCAGAGCAGGATTTAGGCAAATAAGAAGTCTTTCCTAAATCCTGATGTCTTTCAAAGGAAACCAATTCCCACAAGATATGAGTACGAGTCATAGCTCGCATTGACCAGGTCTTTAGAGCACAGAGTCACAGCTCAGCTGAGAAACCACAGATGGTGTCCCCGTTCAGACACTCATTGTCTTTAGAGACTGAAGTCGTTAAGAATTAACTTCTCTGACAAGTTCTCTATCTTCTTTCTGACAGGGAAGATCGTATGTGATGAATTCTGGGTGTGCTGGTGGGTGAATAACAGAACATTTTAAAAATTCAACAGTTTCACATCCTTAACTGCACTGAATGAATTGGGCAGAACACCCTCCCCCAAGTCATTACAGAATTGTATGATCTCTTTTAACCAAAATCCCCAGCTACTACAATGAAAACATGCTGTTAGCCAGCAAATTTTCATCTCCCAAGTCTGTACTCAAACGTAGCTGAAAGCCATCAGAAATAGCTGCTAGACCATGAAAAAATGAGGATTAACTGTCTATAAAATGTTATTTATAGCAGGCAAACTATTAACTATGGGTGAATTACTGATTCACCAGTGGTTTCTCTGTTACAGGGTCACCTTGAAACTTTCCTGAATTTCCAACAATAAAGTTCCTGAGTTTTTTTCTTTTTAATAATACATTTTCCTCAGTTTATCTTTTTGCCATTTTAAAATTCATTGGTCTATTTTGACAGGATTATTTTTCTGCTGATAATGACTAGGCTGATTAGACAGATTCTCTTAGTTTTTAGACTTTACCGGTTATGTATCACCAAAGGCTTACAAAGTCATGAGTCATGCATTGCTAGAAGCATTGTTCTAGTATGGGGAAAAAAAGCACTATACTACTCATTACACAAAAATTATTAACATATGTGGCTAAATACTTGGTCAAACGCTTGGCTGGGCAGTAGTCATACTTCTTATTCCTCATTATTGAAAGATAATTAAAAAAAAAAGCACTATTCTGAAATTTGTGATTAAAGCAGGAACTTGTCCAGCAAATGCATAATAAACAGTAACTAAGAATTCAATTTGAAGAGTTAATCTGAAACTGCAGTATCATTCAATCAGGTATAAAAACTGATTTTCATACAGTGAAGGCAAAAACATAACAAATATATATAGTCTGATGTTTTCCTTTCTTTGAAATGCTCAAGTAGTCTTTGCCAGTGCCAGTAATTTTTACAAAATGTTCCTATCAGAATTTATTTCCATTAGAAAAAAAAAGAAGAAAATTGCAAGTGCTTGATAAAATTGTAAGTTCTTCCTAGGAATTGTCCCTCACAACATTGTTTCATGTAGCTGTAGAACAGTGGCTGAGATTTTAAGCTGTCTCAGACAGTTTAAATTCTGAAATTGATCAACTGATTCATGCACCAGCAAAGAAATATAATCCTATGGTAGTTTACTTGTGTGCATTATTATTCCTTATCCTTTCCCTCTTTTGCCCCTGGGAAGGTATTGACTCACCATTAATATTATGTCAGTAAATTGCTCTTAAGTCCTGTGAGGGCCTAATAGTATCAGAAAAGTGACAGCCTTCAGGCCTTCAGTCCTTCCAGACTCCGAAGAGTACATGACCAGACTCAAATTCTCACTATCATGTGTGTTGTAGCCCAAATCAAGAATTGATCTTTCACATTACATTTGCAATACCTAAAATAAAAGGAACATCATCCTCTAGGAATTAAAAATACAATATGTGAGTCCAATCCTAATCTAACAAATGGATTTCCAAGAAATGTTATAAGGTAAAAAAAAGTACAGTGTCTAGGAAGACAATACTCTGAAAACAGCTCAATTTTTCATATTACATACTTACATTTCTGACATACTCTCAGGTTCTAATACACAGATTTTCATTTTGGAGGTTCAAACTTTTTCAATGATGACTTCAAATTCAAACAAGATAAAAAATTTAAACAATATTTAACTAAAATCTTGTGTGCTTGCATTTTTTTAATGGAAATACACCAGAGCTATTTGTCCAAGTCTTTTAAAGCACCATTGGTTTTAGTCAATGAAGTATTCAGACATTTTGATGTCACAGGCATAAGCTAGACATTTCAGAGCTAAATTATGGCTATTGGTCATTTTTGCAAGAGAACACTATGGCCATTACATTCCAATAATTACCAGTACTCAACCCTCAAAATCAAATGCGAGTAATTAATCTGCTGGCAGGCTACTAGTCTGTGGCACAGACTTCTATTTTTAGCAGACATCATTTACATTCCTCTACCTCTAAAAACAACAGGAAAGGAAACATAATTACAAAAAAAAAAGGAATACACCTTTCTCCAGTCTTCTCAGGAATTGAATCTCTCAGAACCACTTTGACTTTCCTGGACACTGAGGATGTTTTCTAGCAATCCTCCAAATAAAGTGAACACAAATCCTGAAAATAGCAAACAGGTGTTGGCATTCAGCATAAGGAGCTTACCAAAATGAGATTTGTCAATCACTTTCCTACTGTCAATTTCTCTACGCTTTTGTGATTACCACAGGGGTCTATGGGGAGAATTACATGGGATGATAAGTGACTGAAAACTGACTGCATGTATGGGTATTTTTCAAGGGATCTGTGATTTGCCATTTAATTCCAAATCAATCCTTAATAGATAGAAATAAGCATGAGAGAATGCCTTATTAGTCTGTGATCTGACTTCTAATGAGATTATTTCAAATTCAGGAAATTCCAAACAGAGAAAACAGAATGTGAATATTAAAGATGAATGACAAAAGTAAAAAATGGAGCTGACAAAACAAGAGTGACATAATCCAGTTTTACCCTTGCAATCAATAGAAAAGTCTAGAGGCTGTATTTTTGGACAGCCTTTTTCACAGTTGGCACATCAGCCAGGAAGTAGAGAAAATACAGGGAGTCAATATATATTATAGTAGTCCTAGGTTTAACAAGATTTATATTCTCTGGAAAGAAAAAATAAAATCAAAGAACTGATCAGAAAAAAAGACTCTTACCAACACAAAAAATAACATCTCAATCAAACTTAAACTGAATTTAACTAATATGTACTGTAACTGGTATTACCCCTTACAGTGCTTAGAGAAGGGCACATAACAGTGCCTTTTACAGACTGTGTAAGGAAGTTCATTGTATAATAAACACACAGTATTAAATATAGTCACATTCAAAGTCCACTGGTGATAAAGGAAAATAGTCTAACTTTAATCCTAATTTTTTCTTTTAGAGATTTTTGACAGTGTGAAGATTTCTGGACAAGGCACAAACAAAGCAGTGTGAAGCATGATCCTGGATTATCTTCTCTTTACTCTTAATTACTTAGTACTAATTTTGTAGCAGAATGTCTAGAAGTTGTTATTAATGTTTTTTCTTTCCTTTTTGTTAGCAGTAAATGTTTTATTTCATACAGCATCAAGGTAGAGTAACCTGGATTGCCTAATACGCATGCAGAGGCACCTATCACCTAAGTAGGAATGTTCCTGGCAAACAGAGAACAAGAGTACTCCTGAAAGAAATAGGTGTCTGTGTGACTCCTGATATCTCCCAAACTGTAGCAATAAGTCTTTGCAAGGCCCTCATTTGAGAAGATTTTCTCTCAGCATCCTAATTTTCTACTGCTACATGTTCCTAGAGGAAGAAAATTAAGAAAGTGAAGAGAGTATTTCGAGCCTTATGGACAAAAATGTGACCACACAGAAGATGATGGGCATCATGGCAAAGAACCTATCACCTCACTCAGACCTTGATCCATGTTATTTTCCTGGCAGGACCAAAAGACGGTATAGCCTGGACTTTTCAGAGTCTCCTAAAATAGCTCTGAATTTGTATCAAACTTCAACAAGAGCAGTCTTCTCTAGCATGCTAGTTTTCATGTCACTAAGAGCAGTGCCTGCCAGCAGGCACTTTGAATTAATTTTATTGAGATTGCCATAAAAACATATAGTGAATATTGTCAATCCGAAAATTCTCCCTTCATGGTAGTATCACATGCACAGGAGAGAAGGAGAAGCAGAATGTTACCTCTTTTGTTTGGTAGTCCCAGATGATGACTGTCATAATAAGAAGAAAGATTAAACAAGCCACAGAATTTGTATTATTCATTTAATCTTCATTCTCAACACTGCACTTGGTGGAGTGTTCTGCGTGTTTCATCTCCCAGCTGATTGTTAAGGCCATGGAAAAAAAACCCACATAACTATTTATTCCATTTAATCATGTCACTCATGGTGAAAAAGTTGCATTATCTAAATAAATAAATCTATAATAAATAAATAAATAAATCTAAATGCACCATTTACAGTCGTGGCATAACATCCTGAACACTCACTTCACCAATCCATGCCTTCAAGAGATTCTGGTGAATGCAAAAGGTTTGGTTCATGTGTCAAAAATTATTAAGGTGAAAAAACACACAGCTGGAACACTTGTTTGCAACATCCCATA
Source organism: Pachycephala philippinensis (assembly GCA_013397055.1). Lineage (NCBI taxonomy): Eukaryota > Metazoa > Chordata > Aves > Passeriformes > Pachycephala > Pachycephala philippinensis. The sequence goes on from VWZT01012496.1 coordinate 2,166,885, forward strand.
AAAAAGTGAGTATTTCTCTCTGTTGTAGAAGAAAAAAGAAAAACATTACAGATGCACAAATAGCCTGATTACAGAGAGCAAAGGGAAGGAATGTAGAAGCAGTGTATGTCACTCAGAGCTCAGGAGTTCAAAGTTATCTAGTAAAATGCTCCTGTATTTGGCATCACTGTAACAGAAACAGAGCAGTCAGAGCTGAAACTAATATTTTCAAGAGTCCTCTAGGAGAGATCAATGGAAAATTTAAAAAGTGAAAAACATATTTCTGTTTGTGGAGGAAACTATCCATCATTTACACTGCAAAATTCTTAGGTAGAGCCAGACACAGCTGTGTTTAGCCTTTCAGATGCATACTTGTATTCATCTGAATATAGAAGTAGTAGGTAATTTTACAAATTAATTAATTGTGTTCTGTAGGAGTCTGCTGTCTCATGATACATTTTTATATTCTTTGTCGGAAGGAAACAATGCAGACACTAGTCTAAAACCTTACTTATTATTCATAATACTATCTTCTCAGTATTCCTGGGTAACAAGTGCAAAAGCATCAGAAGCATCCCAGTGAAAAGAATTTCTAATGCATCCTAAGTCTAAACATTACCATCATTTTGAGAGGTATTTCCAAATGTCAGAGAGCAAACTACATTTGATGTCAAGCCAAAGCATTTCAGCGTGGATGCATCTCTTCAGGCTTCTATTAATAGAATGATCTATTTTAAGGCAGAAAACACTACTCATATTTCACATGGTCTCCCTTGGAGTTTCAGGAATTTGGCTTGAATTTCTCATCATGTTTGCAATCCAGCTCTTCTAGATTTACAGTTTTCCAATTACCTATATAGCCACTGAGTGTGCTCTTGTTTTCAATTATATAAATTCATTATTTACTGATGCTTTCATTCTTGGTCTCTTATAGTACATCTAAATGTTTAAGGTTAAACAAATTCCAGTCTATTATCTTACAAGTAAACATTAATTCAAACATGAAAGTATTATTGTTCACCTCAAACCATAGCATCATTCCTTCTGGCTTACGTGAACAAGCCTACATGAGTTAAAATGCTTACTAGCCAAGACTGAGAGATGGCAACATTTTTAGTATCATGTCTATCTGAAGTACCTTTTAACACTGAAAAGTATACAAATACATACATATTTTATGCTGTAAAACATTTATGCAGTATTTTCAAAATGAGATAAGCTCTTTCCAAAGAGATTACTGAGAATACTGAGTGACTGCTTGTAGTTGCAAGTTCTGCTTATAAAAATAATTCTCCCTGATTTCCACAGCATTCTGCAGCAACAGTAGTAGCCAAGAATGAATTTCTTTCAACTGCCTGAGAATTTTAGCATCTATATGCCTCTTAGTCAATTAAAAAAGAGATAGGTTTGCATAAACGTTTCCTTGTAAATGTTTAAAACAGGTGTCTAAAAGGGATACCTTGAGAGAAATTAATATTTTTTCTCAATTGGCTCTACAAAGAATCTAGATTATTAGCATATATCAAACATTTAGAGGGTTTATAAATGGCTTGGATCTGATGACAGGCATGCCACCCAATGGCTTCCTCTTCTACGATAACAGTAATGCCCGCAGGTCTGCAAGGTAATTAAACCATGGAGAGATGTTAAGGTAAATTAACACCACTAGCAGCTATCCAGAGGCACTCAATTAGCGTGTAACAAGCAACATCCGGGACCTACAAGCATAATTATGGGCAGTTAGTTGACCAATTCCCTTTGGATGTTGGACACTGTACTCCCATGTGGACTGTAAAGTCTGAATTTCTGATAAGCTGATTGAACAACATTTGCAAACTTACATATTCACTCCAGATTTGTAGTGCTGGAATACCTGTTCTCCCATGGCCCCTTTAGCCTTTCCGTTTCCTTAGGTTAAAAGGCCAGTCACTAGAGCAATGTCAGATCTGTGTACTTTCATCATGACTCTGATTCCAGAGACATGCTGGTTGTAAGGCAGAAGTCATGGCACCAGTACAGCCCTGTTCTGGGATCTGTTGTACTGGGTCTTTCGTGCCACAATAGTGCAGGTTGAGCTATTTTGTTACTGCTGTTAGTGCACTGTTGTGCTTTACTTCACTTGATTCAAAAAATTATTTAGGTGGCTTATTAACAGTCTTTTGAAAAAGGTATTTAATAATGTATTCTCTTGTGGGTTTCTTGTTTTAGGCACATGTATCCATTCTAGGAACTCTTTGTTATTTATTTGACCCATTTTACCTTTAAATACTTATGTACACACCTGCACTGAAAGCTACTCAATCTTGCATTGATGGATTTATTCTACCAGGACTCTCAACTTAAGGAGGACAGTCAAGAAGTTGATTTAAAGGAGCTTAATATTGATGGTCTTTCTAACTGCACTGAACTCAAAATCTTAGATAACCTCTGGAAAAACCTGCTTGTTGTCTTTATTTTGAGCATACATAACACAAATAATAAACCACAAATCCTGTGATAAACCACAAATACCACGAACATGTAGAAAGCAGATTAGCTTTTTTCCCAAGCTTTTCTTCTGAAAAAGCTACAATTACACACATACGCCTACTTTTCCTAGCTTCTCTGTCTCCAGTGAGAAAGCTCTATTTCTTTGGCAGGATTAATACAACCAACAGTTCCCCCAGTGGGAAGGGACAGGGGAAGGAAAGAAACCAGCCCCCACCCCTCCCCCCAAATTTTAGCTCCATTAGTCTGAAAAGTACCTCACAATCTATAAAACTAAGAACATTAAGCTACTAGAAAGAAATAAATTTTTTTGTTCATCTGTAGTTCAGAACTTGGGTTATTAAACACAGCAGTGTACAAAATGTCTCTTTATATTGCTAAATAAAGCTGCCATGTAATCTCCTGTGATGCAATAAGAATTAGCAACTATATCACATGTGTAATGAATGCTAAATGCTTTGCCACCCTTCCCTCTGGAAACTAGCTGACCATTATGAGGTTTCCCTGCTAGACCAGGTAGCATCCATAACAAAGCTCTCTGTGGTGTGAGTCACTCATCATCCAGACCTCACACCTCACCAGGGCAGACTATTAACTCCATTATTACCTTTCCAATGAAATGAAAGAGGAAGGAAAGATGGCTTGTGAGGGCATAGCCCATTGGGGTTTTACCTCACTATAATACTGAGATCTTACCAGGGCTGTACCCACACCTAGCCAGCTCACAAATATTTCTGTATCTACTAGTTTAACATAGTCATCTCTGTCACCTGATAAAGCCACTGACCTAATGTCCCAGGCAGTGAAAGTTCACTGCGTGACTAAGGTGCCCAGTAGAAGAAACAGCAGAAGATGCGGTGCCTGCCACACAGTTTCTTTAAATTAATGTAACCATTAATATGACAGAAGTCCAGTCATGGGTTTAAGGCTTATCCAAGTTTTATTTGATCGATTATGCCTTCTACTACAAAACAGGCTTCCTACTGTGGGATGAAAATCCAGCGCCGTTGGTACATTAATCGTCTTCTACAGCCAACAAGAGCATCCAACACAATGTGAGGTTTTCTGACTGATTTTGAATCCCTATTATAACACCTCCTAGACAAAATATGCTATGAAGTTGCCATCCAGAAGAATCCCACCAGTATCTAACAGAGGATTCTGACAACAGTGAGGGCAAAAGATCTATAGATGGAGGTCTAGCACGAACTATGGCTTCTCTGGCTACCCACTACACACAGCCAGATAAGCACTGCTTCAGGAACCTTCACAGAAAAGGCACCAATATTAACTGCAGTGCCAGAGTGATGTCGGACTCTAACTTCAAGAACTGGCAAGGTGGGCTTCAGATTATTTAAGAGCTGACAAGAACACACCGAAATGTAAATCTGGCAAAGAGTCAAGAGAGAAAAGCAGAAAAGGGAACAAAGGGGAGAAAAAAATATTCGGAATATTGTGTTGGGGGTGGGGGGGAAGATGAGCGATTGAAGTTTTTGGGGAAGGATACAATTGTGTGTTTTCCTCTTATTTTTACCAGAGAAACAGCTGTAAAACTTCATCTGTATTTAAAACAAATGCAGTTTTCATCCTGACACCAGAAGCAATTACTGATGGCTAGAAACTAGTTAAGACTTAATACCCTTACTCTGCCATCTCAGGCTCCCATTTTTTTTGTGAGCTGTTAACTGTAGCTGTGATATTACTGGATTTTGCTGCTTTCTGATAAATAAGCTACCATGAAGAACCTAAAAGGTCAACAAATTGTCATAACTTGCACTGCTCTGATTTCTTGAGAGACCATCAAAAACCTAAAAAGTGCTCTGCAAAGAAAAAGCACTCTCACTACTGCTTAATTTATATGAATGAAATTATTTGACCAGGAACATAATAAAAGATTGATACACTGAGGATAAACCTGATATGCCAGAGCAGAGTCTTTGTCACTTACTTGTAAAAGTTTCTTAAAGCTAATTTTGAGCCTTTATACAGCCTGCTTATGACCTGGGAACACCTGCAGAATACTAGACTAATGATAAGTGTTTAAATTGAAAGAACTGAAGTTGTTTCCCTTCAACATCCCTTTGTTGCATTTATGTTCCTGTCTTCAGCTTAAGACTCAGACCTTTTCCTATTGAGCTAGATCGTGAATCACTGATTCAGTTTTTGCTTTGATGAGACTCTCATCTTGCTCAGCAGGACTTGTTAAGTAATGGCCCTGACCTCAGTGCAGTCTCTATGGAATATCAAGCCTGCTTGTGCAGAATGAAGAACATATTGTAATCCCTTTGGGAAACCATTTATACCATACTGTGTTCACAAAACCTGCAATATTTTAAAGGAGTGTTAAGAAGTTGAAAGTGCTAAGAGAAAAAACCACTTGCTCAACATTTTTATCCTTCTTAAATTTCAGTAAGTATATAGTTTTGCTAAAATCTTACAATGGGTTTGATACCCAGGTCTGAAAAATAAAATCAGTAAAGAACCTTAACCACCTGTCTCTTATGGCATTCTTAGTCCACCCAGTTAATCATTCAAGCTGCTATAGCTAAGTTGACACTGGTTCCTTGAACCAGGTTCCTGTACAGGTACACATACAGATTCTTTTCTTCTGATTCTGTATTTAGGCAGATCTCAAGTACAAACCAATTCTCAGCCCCTTGGTCTTGGCTTCTTCAGCAATGGGCCAAGTTAATTGAACTGAAGAGAAGCCTCTAAATTGGCACTAAGTCTTCAAATGATACAAAATAATCTGTTCTAAACAATCACATGCCTGGCAGATTTCTGCTCTACTAGGAGCACATGCATTCACGTTTACGGACATAGACAGCCTTCAAATGTGAACCTGAAAACAGAAATGCAAATAGTCTTACATCTCCTTCAGTTAGACCCAGCTAAGTCGAAGTACACTCACTTTCATAGGCTTCTCTGATACATTTTCAGGACACAAACACCTTCTGGTTTCCCTTGATGGGAATAGGGCTTTTCAAACATAAGATTTTTAGACCATCAAGACAACGTCTAGTTCCCCACCCTCCTCAGTACTGCCGCTCCTTCCATATTAATCAGTAGTTCAGTTTCCCCCTCCAGCCTCACTACAGGCTTACAACTGACTGTTTGTGGATGTACAAATGCTATAAGACTCCCATAACTAAAAGGCTCCCTTCCGTGAAAACCAGTAAAGAAAAATAAGTCCTTGAAGGGTTCAACTGGTCTTATCTTAAATTATCTATGTCTGATCAAATGATGCCTAACCCCAGAAATACCTACTTCTCTACTGTTTAATATCATTACTAATTCAGAGATATCTGTCAGAACTTAAATGAGATAAAATCTAACTGAAGTTTTCTATACAATTTGCTCCTTTGTTTTATTGCCATAGCTAAAAGGCAACTCTAGGCAAAGTGAAAACCATACACATAAGTTCCCAAAAAATTCTTGAGCACCGGGTCTTCAGAGACCCTCCACGACATCTGTTGTTCATATTTTTTTTCCCCTCCAGAGAAACATCTAGCTGTTATTTCTATAAATTAGGCCATTTCTTGTTTAGTTAATTTCCTTTCTCCTTACTTAGCCTGATAAGTTGGATTTTTCCTCTACATAACACGCTCCTCTCTCCTGTCCTAATCCTATGAGTAGCAGCTCCTTCATCCTTTCACAACTTTTTATCTAGAACACTGTCTTCTCTCTTCAGTTTCTGGGACATTCCATTATTATCGGCTTCAAAATTATGTAGAGAAGAAAAACACCAGTACTCCTTCCCTCTTCTTCCTTCCCATGTCTACTGTTTTCACGTGAACCGGAGCTCTCTCTGTTAAAAGACTTCCATTAGGAACAGAGTTTCAGTTTCAAGCAAGTGATCAATATGCCTCTACCTTCAGCTGTTCAATAATGCAAGCAGATGAGTCCTGACAGATAGCATCAAGTACATCACACAGATGTGACACCTGTGGTACCCAGGGACCGCTGTGGAACGTATTGCATGTTTTTTCTCAACAAATGTTAACAGACGATCAACATGAGGATTGCCATTAAAGGATTCAATTCTACAACCACCTGTCTGACCACCTTCTCTTTAGAATTATTCTCATACATGATCATGATAGTAAAAAAAAGTGGTCTTCGAACATACACATTCGCACTCACCACACATTTTGAGTGAAAGAGCTGAATTAATTTGTTCTCTGGAAAGGGATAATTTGATCAATACCATTTCAGAAGCACAGACAGTAACAGACTTGTGATCAAATGGAATTCACTTTACATCACCTGGAGAAGATTTCTAAACAAAAGAAGCAAGTTCCTGACCAAACTTCCACCCGCAGAACAGCGTCCTGCTGCACAGCATCAAAGCAGTACCTGAAACAATAAATCACCCACTCCACAGTTCTGTCTAACTCTTTCCAGCTCAGAGGAATCCCTAGGAAAAAATTCATGTCGGGCAAACTGCTAGTCCAATTTTGGTTCCAAGTTTTATTCAACACTGAATGCTACAGCAAATAAATCATCTGAAAGAAATGAAGTTCCCAGAGCCACCATGCTGAAGTATATTAAGTTAGATATGATTCTGAGAAATGTTTGACAGTGCATGTCATCTTACTCCACCACTAGATTCTCCAGTGTATTTCCTTAGGTCTGTTCTTGGAAGAAAATTGTGGTAGGAATACAAGGTTTTTTTCATATAGTTCTGAAAAAACATAATATACATCCTCAATTTTAGAAAAAAAACCCCCAAACAACAAAATACTGGGGATTTCTGCAGCTGAGCATCTACTGTAAAAGCAGAAATAAATTCTAGTTTTAGGTTAGGTCTGCTGTTGGAGATAAACCCAAAGATCATGATGGTTCTCTAAATAGTTAGAATCTTTCAGGTCTCACTCCCATGTTCAAGCATAATAATAAGGAAATGCATTTCTTGGCTAACTCTTTTAGTCTACACCATCGGTGTCCTCAGGATGAAGGCGCTATGTCCTGCTGTACAGTATGCAGCTCCTCCTAGGTCATGCTATGACATAAAATCATTCAGCCTTTACAAACAAAGAGAAAACACAATACAGATTACTGTACTTCAACAAATAATACTTTGATATAAATTATCAAAATAAAATATATCACTAAGAAAAGGATATGCTGAAAAATTAATTCTAATCAAACTCTAACAAATACATCCAGACAACAAACACAAGTGTTGCCACATCAGTCCTTCAGCTACTTACTAAATCTTTGTGTATTTTTGTACTTTAAACACTGATCAATTACTTATGGCCAAATATTATGGTTTAGATATAATCTAGTTCTTTTTATTGCTGTTGAGCTAACAGACAGAGGGGGGAAAAAAAGGGAAAAAGAAGTATTAGGCTAACAACAGGTTACTTATAGATATGGAACATTCAAAGAGCTCCTCTGTGAAAACATTTACACCTCATTACCCACAAATACTGTTGCTCTTGTTCCTCTACTAGTCACAGATCATAAAGATCTCCACCATAATCTGATCTGGTTTGAATAGCCTTACCATAATTGTACCCATCCTATATCCTCTATATCGAACACCTTCTTACTTATTAGAAAATGCATGGTACCTCCTAGACAACAACGTGGAAAACTAAAACAGATAACTGTTCTAACCTGAACATACAATATACAAGATGGTGTAAGATGTTTTATGCTGAAAACCTTGGTACAGGTAAAATGCCTAAAAATTCTTCCAGATAATAACAGGTCATCTATCATCCAAATAAGAATGATAAATAGATATTACTGAAAAATACTTGATGGCAGGCCCAAACTTCTGTCCAGGAGAGATAACATACTATGTTTTCTAGAATGAGAGTAAATAAAGATTTAAGAAGAGAGCAAGGCATTTTAATAGGCTAACTGCTGAGCTTATTAGAGACCTCTGTACTTGCATATCCATGTTGTTTTCCAAGACACTGTGACAAAGTAGCAAGACAGACTCATGGCTCAGCTCCAACAGCAAGATAAATCAAACTCTGTCCAGAAAGAACCTGGGAGTACGACCCCAGCACATACATTAGAATTGCTTTAAATATGTTTTCTTGGGGGCTGGGAAAGGCAAGGCAGAAAGGAAATATAGTCTCAGATATTGCTTTTCTAAGTTAATAGCTGGATATAGTTTTCAACAATCAGGCTAAATTTTGCATTAGCGTTTGTTTCAGGCTGTCATTTCAGGAACACATTTTAAAAGAGGTATTAACTGTTCAGGTTATTTCTAAGTGAAAGAGGGCTTTCAAATAGCTTTAGTCATGAAGAAAAAAAAACCCACAAAGTGGTATTTTGTAAGCCCACAAGCTGTAGGCAGCTAGTTCTTAATATATCCTATTCCCCTGGGAATTCAGGGGCTTGGGAGGAAAAGTAGAGAACCTGAAATAGTTTAGGTCTTTTGCCTGAAGAGGGTTGCTGAGCAGGGAGGTCACTAACTACTTTTCACCGAGTGTTTCAGACACATTAGTATTCTGTTCTGTTGGTGGTATCATTATACACGATGGGATTTCCCATCTCAAAACACAGTGTTATTACTATTTATATGGTCATACTGTAACACTTAACTGAATAATACATATTCATATTCTGACAGAATATGCTTGATATTACAACAGTTTATGCATAGCCTGCAATTTCTAGCAATACAGAGACACATTCTGGCAAGAAAGTGTTCTCTTCCAGCTTCATTTTTATTAGCAAAGATCATAAAACATCCTGCTCATTAAAATCTGAATCACTTCCACTGGGAGTGCACTTTTCTGAAAGTATTTTCCTACAGCTGGTGGCAAGACAGATCTGCTGGCTAACCAGAGCACTAATAGGACATTACGAAACCCACAATGCAGCATGAAGACAGTTGTATAATCAGAGCAACGATTACCAGCCCTGCTAAAAAATGTTGAGGGCTTAAGCACAACTGACTAGCATGTAACAAACAAAAGCAGATATTATCGTCAGTCTGAGATCCTGAACTAAACTTTTATACATTATACTATTACTTTCATTGCAAGGAAGTGAAGAATAGATCGATGACAAAGGCAGCAGTATATAAAACGAGACCATAAATCACAGGTATAACAAATGCCATCATTAACTGCAGAACAAGACTCCAGTATGGATTACCAGGCTTTAGTCCTAAGTGTTGCTCCAGCATCTCACAAACCCCTGCAGCACACGACAGATGTCTCATCTGGGGTCTGTGGTACCTCTGAGCCACAAGTGCACTGATTGACCTCACTTGCCCTGACCAGCCTCACCTGGACCCTCTACCTACAACCCAACTGATTTCAGCCCATGGCCATATGTACCTGCCCCAGAAACCTTGTAGGAGTGCTGGTCTCTGGCTGTATTGAAGTGATGCCTCTGCCTGGCCATGACTCTCATGGATCCTGGCCCTGCCCTGGCCTGGTGCAGCCCTATCATCACTGAAATTTCAGGCAATTATGTAGTTTCAAGTTTATTTGTTACCTCAGGCCAGTCCAGCTACCTTGGCCATGCAGACGACCCAGAGAGTTAAGGATGATGCTTAAAGGGATGATTTGACAGATTGTTGCAGGTCCTCTCAGGGTGGGACCTTCATACAGTTTTCCCTCAGGCAGCTCCTGCTGCGCCTAGCCTCAGCAATTTGGATATGTTGATTAACATCCTAGGTGGAGAATTTGGCCTTTTCCTCCAAAGGCTCCTCCTCTAAGTAGTTTGTGCTGCAAGATAGATTACATTGTAAATTGGCAAGACATTTGTAAATAGTCATTAGAAAGGGGGTTTGTATGCAGTTAAGATAATCAATAATAATGAATAATGCCTGTGCTGGGTGGTCACCACGGGCCAAAGCCAGAGCTGAGTGGAGCAATGGCTCAGGAGTCTCATCACATCCAGATGAAACTGCTACTTCAAGGACTGGCAGTGGGGCCTCCTATTACCATCTGTCTGGTGACCAGCTGCTCAGTAGATTTGGCTACCCATCTGTGTTAAGATCCCAGTAAATAAGTTTGTCTTTCTAAAAAACACTGTCTGTGACTCTCTCTGCAACAACTGATTGAAGAAAAAGGTACATATTTTTATTTATACTTGCATGTTGGAGCAACATGGATTTGCATAAAGGTAGCAGCACTTCCATATATTCACTCATTTGCTGTACTGGCCTATCCAGTACTTTGGCTGTTTCAGTTAGTTCAGACAAAAAGTAGGCAGAAATTAGAATTTCTGTCCTGTTATTCAGGTACAGGACACCAGAAGCATGCAGTGTGACCCCACCGTTCCTATTTGCACCAAAATTTCAGGCTGCTCTGTCTCAGTATCTAGCTCCACACACCAAAAAAACCTTACACTCAGGTGTAAATTCTCCACAATTTCAAACTAAAACAGCACTGTAAAATTCAAAGTTCTGCCTATTCAAAGTTCTCAATTAAACCCCATTACTCCCACCTAATAGTAAGATATAATGTATAGTTTTTTTTAAGTCTTATTTATTTGTGTAAAAGGATAACTAATGGCCTCGGATATGAGGGAAAAGAACTGGCATTTTTACACTGCATTGAAACTTTTAACATTGAAAATCCTTACAAATCAGCATTAAATAGAAAACTTTATTCATTACCTATTATTGTGATTTATATATACAGAGAGTTCCTAAAAAAGTACTAAAGAAAATCACATTATCTATAACCTTATTGAAGGCATATGAACATTCTTAAGAATCTGTCAAGTCTCTAATAAAATGTAGGCTTTCTTGGAAGAAGATTAAAGATTCTGTTCAAAGTACTTCTATGAGCAGATGACTGTAGACCTACTTTAATAAACCAGATAGGCTGAGGGATTAAAAACTAATGCTCTATTTTTCAACTGGATACAACCTGAAGTTAAAAGACTCTTTTTACATCATACTGAACATCATTACACTGCAAATCTGCAAATAAATAATGGAGCTGTGCAGCAAGGATTGTGGAACAGAAAACTGATTGAATGCATTCTTGTAAGTAATTTGGTGATTCTGTGGTTGGTTTTGTCATCTGGAATGATGGAATTGGGTAATCAAATTTAGCGCTACGTTGTGGCTTGTGACAACAATGTATAATCCTTTAACAAGCTCCCTCTTGAAACACATTTACCTCTCCTTCGAGAAGACCATTTTGTTTTCACTGTTCTGAGAGTTAGCAATATTATTTCCAGCCAGCAATGTACCTATAATTGCATATAAGGTTTGTATTAACCTTGTCCTTTGAACTTCTTCATTCCTGCTGTTTAGCCTCATAAGAGGATACATAATCAGCAATCAAAAATCATTTTGCTGAACAATGTCAAACCTGTTTAAATTGTTCAGCTGTACTGTTCTGGTGAAGTTGCATCTTCAGAATATAAATCTTCAAATCACCTTCCTCTTCAAACGAGCTGGCATAACCATATATCAGTTTATCTCGTCTCCTGGTTCTGTCAAAATTTTATTAAAGCCTTCTCCTGCTGGAGGGTTTTTGATAAAAGTGGGTTAGATAATACATAAACATCATACACACAGATCTGAATCCATCTCAACTGCAGCCAAAATGGCTTGTATAACAACAGCTTTTGATTGATTGGGGTTTTTTTTCCTAGAAAGTAAAATCTCCACCCTCCTTTTAACTTTTACTAGCTCTTCTTTGCATCTCTTCTATCTTCCAGTCAACTTTTGAAAGGAATTTCAGCGAATTCTCATCCCATCTTGTACAGTATCATTAGCCCTACCTGCTGGTAAATTTGCAATTTTATGCACCAGGGAAAGAGTGGCTAGTCCCTTGATCTATCTGTATGCTTGTACCTCATAGTTGCTGTCTTTGGGTTTTTTCCATCAGCTTAGGTATTTTTCTACAGCACAACCTTCTAATTCAGTTAAGCAGGTATTCCTTCAGTACTGAGATCATACCACACTGCCAGTGAACAACAGCCCCAGTTGTACATAATCTCTTTGTGCCTGGCAGATAAAGCACTACAAGTTTTAATGTTCTTTGGAAAGTGTTTTACCTTTTGAAATACTTTATTCTCAGTCTCAGATAAATGGGTTGAGTTTTCAGTAAGTAATCCACTTTCTGTTCTTAACAAGCTCTTTGCCGACTCTTAATTCCATTTTCCCTAGATCTGTAGCCCTCTCCTTCATTATCCCTTGCACCTCCATCCCACTCCTTCTGCTTGGGATGAAAGTCAGTTTTAGAACTTTGAAGTAAGTGAATGCCTCTTAAACATCAAATTTCTTAAGATGTTCAATCAACATGACCTCATTAAATAATTCTTTTAAATTTCTCAAAGTTAGCTTTTTTAAATAAATCAACTGAAGTGGAAGTTAAGATGAACCGATGTGCAACCTCTTAATTTAACAGGCTTGGATTTTTTTAAAATTATTTTTTCAGTAGTTACAAAAGCAAACATTACAGATTTTTGGGACAGTAATTATTTAGTAAAAAAGTCAGACTGCTGTCACATCCAGTAATAACTGAACTTTATGCTGACCTTCACACATTAGCTGAGAAAATTACAAGCCCAAAGTGACCAGACTTTTTCAGTAAAGAACTAAAATTCTTTTAAGCTATCAACTTAATTACGCAGTAGAGAGACATCAATAGTAAAGCATCATATCAGCTATGACATGCTACACTTATAAGAACGTATTGCAAAAGATGGTTTGATAAAGATAGAATGAAACTAGGAGTCTAAGTATGAAAGTAAATCTTTAAAACTAGAAGTAATGATTATGTTAAAGAACACTGATAGTAAAATTACTTACGAAGGCAGAAAGCTTACCTAATTTATCTCAATTGGCAACTGAGTTTCAAGAAAGCAATCATACATGATTTTACCATCTTTTCTTTAGATAAAGTAAAATAATATTAAACAATAATCCATTATTCAAGCTGTTTCCTCAAGCAATCTATATTTTATTTTGTACCAAATACTATAGTTCTCAATAAGGTTTTCATTATAGTTATGAGAAACCTTACCTTCATATATGGATACCATTAGCAGAAAAAATTCTCACAACATCATTCTGAAAGTTTCTATTCACTATAAAACCTAGTCCTTGGAATATATATGATGTCCTATATCTCATGTATATGGATTTCCTTTAAAAATAAAAGAAAAAAATCAAAACCTTAAAACCCAACGCTACACAAAAATCAAAGGGAGTTCAAACCTAGTCTGTGCCACTCATAACATGAATTTGTTACTGAACTATCCCATCCAACAAAGATATTACAACATGATCTCTTTTCCCTTAACAAAACAAAACAACCAGCACTTATGTTCTGGACAATTATTATCTCTTACTCCTAAAAAATATCTTGTTTTCACAAGCTCTGGAACTGTCAATTGCTGTTTGAAAGACACTGATGATACCAGTCAAATATGACTCCCACTAAAAGGTGGGGAGATTTCATCATAAAAGTACTGGAATAACTAGTGGAATGAGCATCTTTGAATCACGCAGCCCACTGACAGTGTTAGGACCAGAAGGTTCCACACATCACTCAAGTCCCCATTTCAAAAAAGAGTTTTCTCAGTAAACTTGTCCCAGGTCTGTGACATTTCTAACTGTTGTTGCAGAAGGGAAAATCATGACATATTTTCTTCCACCTTTACTGCTTGCCTCAGTTTCTGTTTTGACAGCTCCTCCTCCTCTGTTTCCAGTACATCCATCTCTTCCTCTCTTCTCAGTTTTGTCTTCAACTTTGTTATCATGGACATGTATTTCCACATACTACTCTCCCAGTCCAAAAATCTGTATCTTATGATCTCTTCTATTGTAGAGAGCAAAGTCTCTACAATATATTTGAGAGGTGCAAATGTATAATTTTGCATTTTCATCTTACCCTATAAACCACCAGCAGCATTTCAGTTGCATTTTAGGCCTTCATCCTCTCTTTTTAGAGTGTGGTGGATGGGGGTGTGGAAAGCTTGTTAAAAAACATAAAGCTTTCATCAGATATAAGAACAAGTATGTCCCACAGTTTTGGCATCCAAAAATTTAAGACAACCTTCTTCAAACGAAGCATCCAAAATAAGTTCCTTCATCTGCTGCCTTCTCTCATTTTGGCATCTCAATTTAAGCCAACTTTTTTCCTGCCTACAAAGGTAACTTAGCACCACAATATTCCAAGGAATCTTATACAAATTCCTGTCAGCATGCTGAGTATGTAAATGCTCTTTTTTATTCCAGATCAGGATATACAGGGTCCTGTATATACGTTCATATTTTTCAGGATTTGATATTGAAAATTCATACTGCTAATGCTGCTCATACTAATTTAGGTAGAATAGAGTTTTGGCAGACAATGGATCAATCTGTTTAACTGCCCAAGCACATGATATCCTAATCTGTTAGAATGCAAAATATTACGATACCCATAAATACTCTATTTTTCTACAACAAATTATTTCTGTAACACTAGCTCTGGATTTTCTAGACATAAATATGGGGAAAAGAAATTAACCTTTATATTATAAAGTCCTTGTGACACCTCTATTGCCTGCACAGTACCAGGCACTAGTGTTTTAGGATTCCATAAATTCTTAGGGATGTGCTAGTTTGGATATTTCTGTAAATTTACAGGTGTAGTAGGTTGACCCTGCCTCATCCAGGCACTCACCAAACAACTTTGTCACAACAGTGTTCTGTTGTCTGCACTCATCTATAAGGAAAGGTAAGAAAAAGTAGAGAAGAGCAATGAATTGATCAAAATTCAGTGATGAGTCTGAAATACAATCAAAATTATTCAAGTCCCTTCCCAATGCTCTCTTCCCAACTCCACATCACAACATAGCTGGTGTGATAAATTACAAGCTAAACTGAACATCAGGTCAAGATTACAGTGAAAAGTGTCATAAATTAAACATATCATCAATCGAAGTAAAAATACCACAGCTTTAGCCAATTTAGCTAATTGTGTTAGCTATTTCATGACAGTTTCATGTTTATAAAGTAGCTCTCGGTTTTTGAAACTCTGATGAACATGAGTCAATATTACTACATTAAAGGATGCCTAATTAGGTCGCTACAACATTATGGCTATACTTGCAAATTAACCTGAAAACTTTAGAATCTATTTAGAAGAGAAGTCTCAGAAATCTATTTTAAAAAAGAAAAATAGTGTTTCAGCTTTTAGTATCTTTCAGCCTTTTATGTACCCAACTTGCTTCTATCCTGGTAATGTAATGAAATTGCTCTTGTATAGTACATAGCAATATTCGTTAGAATTGCAGATTTTTCTAAAGCCATGCAAGAAGCAAGTTCAATTTTTTCACATAAAGATGGATAAAGAAACTGTAAAATAATTTGCTTTACAAAAAGCAAAGTCATATTAAGCAAGAACAGACTCAAGCAACAGAAACTACAAAAATGAAATACAGCTGAGAAAAATCTACATAAATTAGCTGAATATACCTTTAAAATAATACCAGCAGATTTCCAGTGAGTTTTAAAACCTTCTTTTTCACCTTGTTTCAAGAATTTTAGATACAGTCGGAGAGACTTTTTCAGCCTTTCATGCTACTCTTTTACACTCAAATCCCTATCATTATGTCCTACCCTTAAATTAATATACTGTCTTTTCAAAATTTATTCTGTCATTGCATGGTAACAAGAGTCATATCTCCGTGAATTATCAAGGGTAAATTAGGATGGTCATGTGTAGGACAAAGAAACAGGAGAAAATTTTGCCAAATTAAACCATTTTTACTTGAATAATACTCTATACAACATCCCTTATTTAAAAAAACCCTGTTACTCTGGCCCGGTGTTGGCTTGAATGTCACAACTGATGTTATAAAAATATATTATTTTTTCTAGCTTGATCCTAGAATCTTTATAAAGCTATTAATATTTGGCAGTTAAACTCCAAGGACTTCCTCAATTAGCTCCCTCTTAGCATGACCTTTCTGAGACTAAGGTACCATAAAGAAAATAGCTATATTCAGCTGAAGACTCAGCTAATAGAGGAGCAGAAAGAACAAGTATCATGGAAAACTTCTATGAAGCAAAATGCAGTTTCAAGCTCATATTGGGTTCTACTTCTGCTTATTTTCAACAAAATAATGACCTTCACGGTTTAACAGAATGTAGTGGCAAAACTTCGGACAAAAATCAACTAACTGTGACAAATTTATATAGGTAAATAAAAATGCTAGGAGTTGGTAAGAAAGAGTGTAAGACAGCAATTTATTAAACATTATTTTTAGTACTTATATATAAAACTAAACCAAAAGTACCTGTGGACAAACTGCTTCAAGAAACTAGAGGAAGTATAAGGACAGTAATATCACACACTGCTGTTTTCCTCTTGACTTTAAATCCTGTTAATTAAAATCTCTTGAGTTATTTCCCACTCTCTTGACTATACTATTCATAACGATGAAAAAAGTAAAAGCTAAATGGATGCAAGAGTCACTTCCAAATCAGAATGCTTTCATTTTTGTACAAGTACAAATAAAACATTATCCAAAAGACAAAGTCAAATAAGAATCAACTCCAATAAATTGCTAGCTAAATAACAAGAATTCAGAAAAGGCTGAGTAATGATCTCACCCTTCTCTCTCTTGACTTCCTCTAATTGTTTACTGAATTCATTTCCTAGGACAACTCAGTTTCCTCAAAAGAGATCTACTATCATAAAACAACTATAATGAAAGAGCCTACTATCATGAAACTCATTTTCAGAGTTCTTTCTCTTTTGTCTCCATGGGATTAAAGCTAGCAACAGCTGTTGGGGATTTAATAACACTGCAGATGTTTGAACATAGAAATCTGCTCCTTCCTTTAGCACTCATTCTTCACTTCCTTAAAAAATAAGTTGTTTTTTATTTCCTGGGCTTTAGCTTTTATTAATAGATTGGCCATATTAATTACAGAGCTATTCCAGCTTTCACAAAGCATTATTATGGCTGAGCAAAGTGTACATGTTACATGCATGCATTTGGTCTAATTAAGCAATTCACTGTTTTATTCCTGATGTTAACCAGGGCTTTGTGACCATCAAAATATTATCAGCAAAGTATCCTAAAAGCATATTGAGGACCAGCAGAGCAGGGCAAAATCCCCAACAGCTGTTGCTATCTTTAATCCCATGGAGACAAATTCATGATATCTGCATTGCTATATGTTTTCATTGATAATCTGACAGACCCTGAGAGATAGCCTGCTGTAGCTGGACTCATACACACATGAAATAAGTTCTGCAGATATTAGGATTTCCTTGGCTTCAAACGGTTGCCTTGGACACAAAGAGACACAGACTTAAAAATAGAGCAGTCTCTACACGTGGATTAGATAGTCAGCATTCCTTGAGCCAGACAAATGAAGATAAATCATAGCTAAGAAAGGCTGGGAAGAAGCTTTCTTGCTGTTTCATCTGATTGCTAAATTAAATCAATTGGGGTTGAGAGAGTATTGCAATCACGGGTAGCTGCACCAGTATTTTTCTAATGGAAAAGTATTCTTTCATCTGTAGATTAGTTCAGCCAATAAAGGTATTCCACAGTTGACATTTCATCTTCGTTGCATCAACTTATCAAAATCAGTTACTGAGGAGGCCACTGAAGAGAAAATTTTGAATAATCTCTAGGGAGATTTTAACAGTTTGTCATGCAGCTGTTTCCAACTCTTCTTCCCAAACATCAAATTAACTTTTAAAGGGTATCAATTAAAACATGTATCCTTCCATGACAGTAATTAGCCACTATTGTGGATATAAAGAAAGGAAAAGGTATGCATCCATTTTTTGTCCCTCTGTATAGAGTCCAAAAAAGATAAACCAGTCATGAGGCCTCATATCTGTTTTTCATGTCTTGGTCAGTTTCACCCTGTAATAAATAATCCCATATTGCTAGGCTAAAACTTTGCCACAGAATTCATCACATATTTGTCTGACCTCCAACACCTGAGCATAGTCAATGTCCATATTACAAATGTGTCCTTGATCTATTACACACTTCCTAAAGAATGTCAGTATTGCTTAGATTAAAAGAATAGTTATACCCTAGTTAATAGCATTGTGAATAAATGAAGAGGGGAAAAATGGAATTCTAAGAGTTACCATGAGATTAAAAACAATATGTGAATTGTTTTCCCATATTACGCTTATAGCCAAGTTGATGGGGTAGAGACTCAATAAAGAGACTATAAAGTGTATGGAAAATTAGCTGGGCTCACATGGGTGTCATTAGTGGTACAAAGTAGAGCTGGAATCCAGTTACTATTGCCATTCCTCAGGGATCAATCACTCAATCTGGTCTTTCACATCTTCATTAATGACCTCAGTGATTGATGTGGCATTCTCAGAAATTGTGCATCATACTGCTGGGAATAATCAACATGCTGAAGGCCTGGGTTGCTATTCAGGAACACCTTGAAAAGCTGGAGAAGTGAACTGACAGAAAACTCACAACACTCAACACAGACAAACATAAAGTTCTGCAGCTGGAATGAAATAAATCCACACAATGGCATGGCAGGAAAGGACTTGAGGAATAATGGACAAGTTGACCATGAACCAGCAGTATGCTGCTGTGGGGACAAGGGACAGCCACACACTGAGCTGCATTAACTAAAGCATTTCCAGTGGGTTGAAGGACATGATTGTTCCCCTCTATTTAGCCCCTGAGAGGCTGCCTCTAGAATGTTGTGCCAGTTTGGGGGTTCTCAGTACAAGACATTGATATACTGGAACAAGTCTCTCACGGGATCATCAAGATCATCAGGAGATTGGAAAACATGAAATACGAAAAAAAAAAAATCAGAAAACTTGATTTATTCAGCCTAAGGGGAGCTCCTCAGCTACCTTAATGGGAGATTATATAAAATATACCATTCTCAGAGGCAGGACAAGAGGCAATGGATACAAGATAGAACACAGGAATTTCCAGTTAGATATACATTACATTTTCTTAAACCATGGAAGTGGTCAAACAAACTGGAACAGGCTGCCCAGAAAGGCTCTGGAATCTCCTCCATTCTTGCAGATCCTCAAAACTACTCTGGCTGAGGCCCTGAGCAATCTGATCTAACTGAACCTGCTTTGAGTAGAGGGCTGGACTAGATTTACAGAAGTCCCTTGCAACCTAAATTATCCCATGATTTTAAGCATGAATCAGAATTATTTTTCCCTACTTTTTTCCTATCAGTAGCTACATAATTTTTTTTTTGTGGTAAATTAAATGCAAAACAATACCAACAACTTTTTAAAATAACAAATATTTGGACTTAACTACCACTTTTTCACATCCAAGATAAGCCCATTTTAATTCACACATTCCTAGTCAATTTAGGATTGAAAACACAAATTTCATTCATGCTAAGAACATACATAAAAACAAATTCATGCATTGATTGAATCAGGTGTCCAACAAAATGGACAGAGTGGCAAATGATAACAAACAAGATTTCTGCAACTGAAACAACCTTTATGCTGGAATATACGCTGCAATATATGGAATACCGCACAAGTGTTCACTTCTGCTGACTCAAGTTAGTCTTCTTGTGAGTACAAAGAAACAGTTCAAATCTAAAGGAATTACTAGATATCCACTCTGCTTTAAGCACGATTTTTAAAGATTGCCCATACCTGGCCTACCACTTGGAAAGCCCAGTATTGAAAACTGAGAAACACTGCCTGTGGAAAGGACTTCTCCTGCTCTTGCAATCACACTTTAAAGATTTTCATTTTAGAAAAAAGAAATTGAGCGGATAAATACAACAGACCTGAATTTCATCAGTCTTTTTCAACTAGCTCACTGATGAGTCAAAATCGTCCCCCCCATGCTCTCTTTCACATGTAATTTTGGTAATTGCATGTATAATGAATGAGAGGCTTCTGCTGCTAATATTTTTTTCCATGACCACATAAGGATGTCTAAACTGATGAGAATCTACTATCATACAACTTAAGCAATGCTTTACCACCCAAATTACTAGGAATCTGGATTTTAATTTTGACTGCTTTGGCATTTGTTTAGTTAATCCTGAGCTACCTTGATTTCCACTCTATTTGCACATCAAAAAAAAAAAAAAAAATCAGTAGTTTTTAAGAGCATAGAAACTTTGGATTGATTAACTTCTGTGAACTTTGGAAATTTTAAGATTCATCCATCAGTGATTATAATGTACTTCACACAGAGGAAAACACCACTACTTAGAATACATTGACATTTGCAGTGTTAAAATGTTACAACTTTAAGAGTTGACATTTATACAAGTAACCCTCAAATTTTGAATTTCAGTACAGTTTGTATATTAGGGTAGTAGTAGGCCTTTAATATTAATCATATTTATTAGGAAGAGATTATATGAAGGGTAAAATTCACTATAGTTCTGTACACAGTTATAATTGTCCCATTTGCTAAAGATCTGGTAAGCATGACAGAATGACAGCAGAAAAAAGGCACAAAACCAGGTACAGAATGACTTATGGAAGAGTAGTCAACTGTGCAAAAGTTCTACTGGAAAAGAGAAATAAATGTTATAAAGATAGGGAATGGTGTAAGTTGGGACAGGATAAGCTACAGGTAAAGGAAAGTAAAGGCAGAAATAGGACTTCACAAGGGAAATGAGAGTAGGAAATTATGAAAGAACTGAAGTAAAGGCAAATTATTTTATGGAGATGGGGAAAGAAAGCAGAGGAACACAGAGCAGACCCCTTACTTTGTAATATGTATCAGTAATAAATTTCAGTATTTTCTTCATTCACTCTTTCCACATGGTATTCTGATTATTTACTGGTCTTACGTTAAATAATTTACATTTAGCCATGTAATGTCAGCAGCTTGAAGCAGGAACTCTTAAGAAAGACGAGGGAGACAGAGAGAGTGCCTGGGCTTTATTTCCACAGTCTGCCAATGGCAGACTGTATGAATTAAACCCCAGAAAGTAACTAATTCTCCCTTCAGATTCCCATTTCCCTTCCTTTTAGCGTGTACAGATCATCTCTTCCCGTTCATTTACTTTATCCAGCACATTGCATCTGGAAGTCTAGACTTAAATGCTCTCATGTAATACAAGAAATGCAAAGAAAGGCAATTCTAGTTCTACACTGTGTATGATGTGCTTCTTCACCTGCACAGGAAAAGAAGGAGGTGCTAACCTCTGCATTCATCTCAATGACCCAAACTGAAAATTCTGGTCAGTCAATCCACTGAAGTAGAAAACAATTGTTTAGGTGTAAGACTAAAGAAGGATACAAGAAAAGGACTAGCTTACATGGCTTCCTACAGCACCATGGAATCAGCTCAGTGAATTAGGGGATAACTTCTCTTTTATTGCCCTGCATAAAGAAATGGTGTCTTCAAGCATGGCTCTAAGGTTATATGCAAACCTGTACATTTGTCTGGTCTACAATCCACCCTTCTCACAAAACTTTTAGATACTAATTGTTGAAAGATTTCTCCTCCCCTTTAACTAATTTAGCTTTGTTTGCTGCCATTATATACTTAATACTCCCTCTCAGCTACAAAATTTTTGTCTCCAGACAAAGAAGTCTCAGGCAGGGATTGCACTCCCAGTGTAGGAAAGCACTGGGAACAGCACAGGGCACAGGGATTTTCAAGTCAGTGCTCACCACTAACAAAGACCCAGCCAGTCCATATACAGCTGTTACCAACAAACACAGGACTCTGTGCTCTGTAAACCAGGTCAGAACAGCTACTGGGAACTACAAAGTAGCTGCACCTTTATAATCTTTGTAAGAGCATGATTTAGAAAGGCCCTTCTGGTCACAAAGCCAAATGAGACTTTAAGAGCCCAAATATCCTTGAGCTTGTAGACACATCTAGAAATCCCACAATAATGGATGCACTTTTCCTCTAATACACTTTCTTTTCTTTATAGCAAATCTTTTATTCCCTCTATCATGAAGCATTACCTGTTTTTCGTCTAGGACAACAACCAACATTTTTTCCATTCATGACTTCTCTTAGTCAGCAGGGACACCTCCATACTTGATTGACACAAAAAGATTGTACTCTGTCCTGCATACCTGACATAAGAATAGCCTCAATGTTCCCACTAGCTTTTCCTTGCTGAAGAAAAGGTCTAGAAAAATTTTATGGCCACAGTCTATAGAGGGAATAATGGGCAGCACTGAATTTCTTAGTATAACACAAAAGATGGGAAATGCGGGTACAAAATGATTCTGTCTTTTCCTTCCAACATCCACAGGAAAATCAACAAATCCTCTCAGCAGGGCTCTTGGAGTCTGTTAGCTCAACAGAATTACAGAATAATAGGGGTAGAAAAGACCATGTTGCCATGCACCTGATCCATTAAAAACTGAAAATGAGCCACGGGCTTGCATAGTTGAATTATATCAGAAAAACACATTCAAGATTCAAAACCACCTGAGAACTCTAAAAATTATTTGTTTTCCGTATTAAGAGCAAAACTCTCTCTCTCTTTCCTTTTCATTATTGTCAATTATTTTTTTATTGGTAGTCTTACTATCATATTTTATTTTCAATTATTAAACTGTTCTTTTGCTCAACCCACAAGTTTCTGATTCTCCTCCCCATCTCACCTAACAGGGTCAGAGGGAGTGAGAGAGTAGTTTCATGGTACAAACTTGTGCCAGAGCTTAAAAGAATAAAAGGAAAGAGAGGTGAGGAGAGGTGAAGTAAGGTGGTGTGAGCACAGGTGAGACAAAGCAAGGCAAGGCAAGTGAACAAGCCAAGGGGACAGCAACTTTATCACACAATTGTCCTCTAGAGAAAACAAAAACCCCAAAACAACATCAGCATCCTTACTTCAGAGGCTTTTTAAAAGTATACAAAACTTTTGAGAGGAGAAAATGGGTTGAGGAAAATACAGATGATAAGAAAAATAACACTGATCTGTAGAGAATCCATTGGAAGAATAAGCAGAAAAGAAGCAACATTTCATACTGTACTTTGTACTTTCAAGCTCTACTTTCAAGCTATGGCTTGGATAGGGGTGCCAGTTTTGGTTATCTGAAAGAAAATACAGAGCCAAACAATGGTATATTGGATAGAAAAGTTTCTACACAGCATTATTGGCAAGTAGTATAATCAATAAGTCATTGATAACAATTAATTTCTGCAAAATGTATACTATAGAAAACAGAAGAATGCATTTGTAGACTAACAGATCTCGAACACTCACGTGAATGACATTGCAGGCTGATTTTATAATGCACTAATTTTAAATCAATGAGTGAGCAGGGATTTAATTTACATGCCAAAAAGCTGTAGAGCCTTACTTCCAACAACTGCATTCTCCTAACATGATGTAGAATTTACCACATGTAATATGCCTTCAAGCAAATCACACGGAACCTCCACCTAAGTATTATCTTTTTTATTTAAGGAATTCTTCTTGCTTAACTATATCTGAGTATTTAGGGGAAAATGAAGATTTTTGTTAACCTTTGCATTCCCCCCAGTAAAAACATTTAATAAATTATATGGAAATAGATCATGGGGTATTATTTGGAGTGTATCATAGTGTCTCCCTTCAAAATATGAGCTGGGTTACTTTCCTCATCCAGTTTTCTGATCACTTGAATGGGAATTACTCATCCTGCATTTAGAAAATACAGGTTATGTTTCTTTTGTATCTGAGTATCTGCAACAATCACTGAAGAGGGGTGCAAAATATTCAGGGAAATGACTGTGGAGTGGGAAAAAAACCCAAAATCAACCTAGTTACCAACCACTAAAAACCTGGTTTGGGTAGGATTCAGAAGTAAACTCCCGAGCTCAAGTCCTGGCTCTTTTCCAGGCCAGGAAAAATCGTGATCTGCATTCTCCTACATTCCATTGGAAAGGCCTCTAATTAATTATATCACTCACTGTATCTCTGTTTCAAGTTCAAGAAATTCTCCCAGCTCCTGAGTAGAAAACTGCTCTTCAAAAGGCTATTAGAAACTCAGGTTTCAAATGAGACAGTGACTTTACAGCTTATCTAAAAAACAGAAAAAACAAAAGCGAATTACCCATTCTCCTCAACCAGCTCCCACCACCCAGCAGCCCTTCTGTTCAAGAGGCTGCCACACTTTTTGCAGGCTCATCTCATGTTGACCATTGTCTGAGTGAGTTTCAGGTAACTTTCTTTTGTCCAGTTTAATTGTTTGTTTCAAACTAGTCCTGAAAAAGATGTAGTCAAAAAACAAGCAGGCAATCCATCCTTTGAAATCTATTTGTCAGGTAATATATACATGGATTCTCTGTTAAAAACCCCTGAATTTCCACCAGAAAGTGAGATCCCTAGCCATTTTCAATACCTCATCTATAGATATACAAAAGCTATGTAGTAAAACTAAGATTAATACAAGTATTTCACCAAAGATGGAACTACACCTGCAATTGACACAATACCAGTGCAAGATGCCTCTTAAGTGTCAAAGCTACTTTCACTGGCAATCCCAGAAATTTAGGACTGACTGTTTAAGAAATCAAAATACTTGCTTTAAACAGCAACAGGATCTTAAACCCTACCTAAATCACGCCTCATTGCAGAAGAACTTACACCTCTTTGCTGCAGGCAGAAGAGGATCATTAAATGGCACCAAGTCATAATGTTGTTCAGTTGTGTACAGAAGAAACACCACCTGGAAGCCCCTATTTTCCAGCTCTCCTAGGAGAGCCCATAACATTTGTAGCTGATGCAAATTTACAGTAAGAAAACAGGCACTTAAGGATATGGTAAATAGAGAAATAGAAGGAAAGTCCAGATAGCATGAAAGTCCTTTCCATCCACTTAGTTTTAATACATGCTTAAAAATATATGTTGAATGTGCTACCAGACACTTATCTGTCTTATCTTGTCCTCGGCTCCATCAGGCACAGCATCACCAGCCAGGTCAGGGTGGTGATTGTCATGCTCTGCTCAGCACTGGGGCAGTGCCAGCTTGAGTCCTGCATGCAGTTTGGGGCGTCACAATATAAGAAAAATACTAAACTGTTACAGAGTGTCCAAAGGAGGAACACAGGGATGTTGAAGGGCCTTGAGAGGAAGCCGTATGAGGGAGGAGTGTCTGAGGGCACTTGGTCTGTTCAGCCTGGAGAAGAGGAGACTGAGGGGAGACCTCATGGCAGGCCACAGCTTCCTGATGAGAGGAAGCGCAGGAGCAGACACTGATCTCTTCTCTGTGGTGACAGGACCCGTGGGAATGACATGAAAGTGTGTCAGGGAAGGTTTAGGTTGGATATTAGGAAAAGTTTCTTCACCCAGAGGGTGGTTGGGCACTGGAACAGGTTCCCCAGGGCAGTGGTCACAGCACCAATCCCAACAGAATACAAGAAGTATTTGGAAAAAGCTCTCAGGCACATGGTGTGATCCCTGGAACTGTCCTGTGCAGGGCCTGGAGCTGGACTTTAGATATCCTTGTGGATACTTTCAGCTAAGGATATTCCATGATTCTGTGATCTTCCCAGAAAAGTTTCATCATTATCTCTGCCTCTGAGACTAAGTCAAAAGTTCACAGAATGTTTTAGTTTGGTGCTTGAAACAAGGCTTTCTTATTTTTTGTTGGGTTTTGGTTGGTTTCTTTCCCCAAATAATTTCTATTAAGTAACATGTAATGTCCTGTGATTTACTTTCAACACTCATCAGCTCAGTATCTATTGCACTACTGTATATCAGGACACAGCGTCAAATTAGCTCACTAAAGGAAGGAACATCCAACTAATTGCCATTTTGAGAAGTTTGCTATAAACATCTTGTCCCATATCCTACTATATTTTCTTTGACAGAAGCAGCACCCAGTTCCACTGGAGCAGCAGCATTCTGCTGCTCCAACCTCAAGGCCCTCCTGCTGTGTCCCTACAGGCACCTGCTTGTACTACAAGGAGAAAACGATACTAAACAGCCGCAGATCACAGAAACTCTGTGTATGCTGAAGGAGGAACTATTTTTGTGAAACCATGGTAGACTATCAAGAAATGCAGGACTGTTATATCCTGCCTGAGTACAAGTGAGAAAAAAAATCTGCCATAACTTTGGCTTTTCTACTCCCTCCTCCTTGCTGCTGCATCACAGCAAGATCACTAGGAGCACAGAACAACATTGCTCTTTTACACCAGTTGCAGTAGCTCAAATGTAAGCTCTCCAGAAAATCTGGCCCACGCTCACACTAAAACATGTACAACACAGGTGGAATCAGAGACTTCAGCTGCTAAAACCATTTTTTTCTCTGCAGAGCATGTGCAAACAGACTTGCAGGCAGATTTTCTCAGTGACAACAGAATGCATTTCTGACATACAGGCAATGTTTTCCCGCCTCCAAAGCCTTAATATTTAATGTCCTTTCTAACTTTGCATGACGTAGCAAAGTTTGGTGAAAGGTGCTTGCTTCTGAAAGTGAAAAAAACATATGTTCCTGTATTTTCTTCAGAGTCAAACCACTGTCTGAACTGCCTTTGGCAAAGAAAAGTTTTTTAATATATATCTGCTGTTCTTTACAACACTCATCTGAAATCCAGCATTTATGAAGAAAATTATTACATAGATGTTTAAGTAGATTATAACATCAACCCCAAGTACTTATACCCTTATTTCTCCATTTTTATTTTAGTTTTATAATCCAAGATAGTTCCACAGGAACAAATTACTAGATAAAGCTAAAATTGTCTGCAGTTTTCTATGTAAAACTGATCCTCTTCTCATTCTGGAAAATGCTCCATTTAAATAAATGCAGATTTAGCCCATGGACAGGCTTCAAATTCTGAATGAAAATGGAAGCTGAGCCTTGTAA
This sequence comes from Pachycephala philippinensis, assembly GCA_013397055.1. Classification (NCBI taxonomy): domain Eukaryota; kingdom Metazoa; phylum Chordata; class Aves; order Passeriformes; genus Pachycephala; species Pachycephala philippinensis. The sequence goes on from VWZT01012496.1 coordinate 2,194,070, forward strand.
AACTCCATTAGAAACAAAATAATCAAAAAGCACTTTCAAATCCAGTTCCTGACTTTAGCTTCCATGTGATACTTGGCATAAATCAGATCATTTATTTAGGAGCTGATAGATTTTTGGCATGTTCCTCATTTTAATTTAATTATGATTTTGACTGCTAGTTTGTTTGTCATTTTATTCAAAGCATTTTACAAAGATCCTTGTAACTCTAGACCTAAAAAGAGATTAAAATTTGAAGGATTCTAATATGTTATCACTGTCTATATATTTGTACAGACTGAACTATATTAGCAACAGCACACAAAAAACCAATTCCATATGTAAGAGATGGTGAAATAGCTAGAAAGAAGCCACATTAATAAACACTACGTCAGCAAAACTTTCATGTATAAATCTGAGCTAAACCAAAGAATTGGCACAGGTTGACCATTCAATGTATCAGCTATCATTATCTAGAACAATCACACAATACCAGTTTAGCCAGGCTTTTTGAAAATTGAGAAGAAACTCCCAAGTAATTCTTTTAAACTGCCTCTTTCTAGTTAGCTAACCTAGCTGTGCCACAATCTGTCAAAAGCTTTGTGTGCTGGTCCAGTTAGGCAGCTCTCAAAATATTGGTCCAATTTTCTCTTTTTAAGATATTCTCCCAGGCTTCCTATATTTGTTTTCACTTTCCTTTTCTTTATACGCTTTTTACAGTACTATCCAGATGGCAAAGAAATGCTCAGACCTATTTACATAAATACAGTTTCAGACAACAGAGAGTTAGAGAACACATTGCAGGGAAAACAATGAAGACAAACAGATTTCAGGTGAGTGCAATCAAACAATCTTGCAGTCTTTTCTTCCTTTTTTTTCTAAAATACTCTACAAAAGAATAATATACTAAATTATAATATTCTGCAAAATAAAAACTCCTAGTATCTAACCTTTTAACCTGGAAACAATGGCTTTTTTTACTTTAGGAAAAAAGAAATGTGAGAGCAGCAGGCTAGCACAGATCACCACATTTCCATTTATATTGATCAATTCAACCATTTATGTCAGGTGAGAAACTGGGTCCCCTGTGGAATTCAGACTGCAATATCAGGCACCAGGCAGATCCTTTGCTGCTGGATACATTTCGTATTTGTTTGGCCCCATCCAGCACAGAAGAAATTCCCCAATTTACAGGTGTTTCACTTTGCACTCTCCACGCAGTGCAAATTCAAAGAAAAGACAGAAGGCAGTGAGGATCCAGTATGTTCTAGTGCCAAAATCAACTTTGGGTAATTTTAGGTCTTATAATTAGACTCTCAGTGTGGAATATTTTAGGAGAACATGGCTCAAAATTATGCCTGGCATAGTTCTGTTCACTTTCTGAGAGATTAATTTAGCTCTTTTATTGTTTACGCTGTTTCACACATTGCATATAGGTATCAGAATAAGTCAGAAACAGAGACAAAATCATTGACTGCATTTACTTCAATCACTATGTATGCCCTAATTGAATCACAAGCAAAAATGATTGCATGAACTGAATTTATCCAAAATTGATAGTCTGATTTCAAATCAGCATTGAGCCTACATTATTCTGACCAAACAATATAGCTTGATAGCTCATCTCAGTGTCTAATGAAGTAACGTTTGCATAATGCATGAATCCAATTTAGGAAAATTGAAACTGCTTTGCCTTAAAGATGGCCAGATGTTTAGTGAGCATGTGCTCAAGGGACAATTTCACCCAGAGTAATGAAGACTAAGACTGAGACAGATAAGTAATACAGGAGGAAATTTTTTATTTCCATTTGCAGTGGGGAAGACCAGCAAACATTTTGGTGATTCCAATTCTTCAGTTACTAGGAGCAGTAAAATTAAGCAATTAGCACTTTTAGACAAACAAAAAAAGCTATTTTTTTCCAGTATAATAATCCCTATAAATTGAAAGACTAGGATTGTACCTTTCTATAATTCACAGTTTTGACTGCTTTGTAATTTGACCTCAATCTACAGGCCTTCTAGGTAATGAAGAACACATACTGTGCACTCTGCAGCAAATATACCTCAGGGAAATAACTACCTGGAAAGCTGTTTGAAAGCATAGAGCTGTCAGAGTCTGATATATGGAGTGTGTGTAAGCAGATGACACTTACTTCTTTGTCTCAGTTAGCCAACACACTTTACCAAACATGAACTCTCAGCCAAAGCTCACTATCCCTTGAGTTCACTAGCTGCTGTTTCCAAGAAAGATTTTGAGAGGCAAGGTCTGAAAACAAAGGCAACTTATTCTTATTGGTTAAACAATACAGGTGGAAAAAATAATAAAATCTTGTGCACACATGTTCATTTTCTTATCTGAGAGAGCCATTGCAAACATCTAGCCTGTCAAGATAAACATATTCTGGGTAAAAATAAGATTCATTAATCAACAGACAGCAGAGAGAAAGGTTAGTACATACAACTGAAGCAGAAAAAGATGCAATAGACAGGAGAGGTGACGAGTAGTCACCACTTGCAGAGATTACCAGGAGCACAAGTACAGAACCACAATACCAATGTCACTTTTGAGTTTGTGCTTTTCCGTGTTCAACAGGATTATGAAATTTAGTTTCCAGGATTCTTCTTTTGAAGGATTTAGTAATCTCTCTTGAGGAGAAGGACCAGGAGGTCTGAAATAGCATGGCTGTCTTATGAAATGTTCTCAAAATAGTATCCAACCATTTTCATCCTTCCTCCTCTCTTGCAGTTCCCTGTGCTGTATCACATTTGTTCTGTTTCTTGCATACAGTCTTCACAGGAACTTCTGGCTTCATAGAAGAATAGTAATACAGAAGCAGATTACATGACAGTGCAATAATCACTCTGTCTATGCCAACATGATAAAGAGTCTGCAAGACCAAGTGTTTTCCCCATTTTTCTTTCTAACAGCTGGCTAAAGTCCTTCCTTCAAACATGGTTATTTTAAATCTCACATCAAAACAGGTAAAACAATCCTATTATTATGACATATTTTTTTGTTTAGATCAGAATTCCTAAGAAGAATACTTACCAAAATCATACCAGATTTCTGCTGGTATGCCAAGAATCATACGGATTTCATCTAAATTTCTAATCTCACCTTATTCAAATAACGACTATCTATGCAAGGAAAATCTCAGTGGAGCTGATGTAACTATTTAACAACCATTGGCATTTATGTTAAGCTAGACACTGGAAGAAAGAGCTTGACACCTTCATACCTTTATGAACCTGTGGCAATTTTCATGAATCTGACCTGACAAAGAGGGCCATGTTCACAATGGTATGAAGGCTAGGTATTTAATACCTCCCATGACTAAGTTCCTTAAATACTTTAAAAAATTCTGTTCTCCTTGAAAAATATGCCAAAGCAACTGTGAGAAAGCAAGAATAAGTTATCCCTGCTCCCAATTCTCCCAAGGAATGCAATTTCCTAGATAAATTACAGGGTAAGCACAGGAAACAGTCAGAAAGGAAAACAGCAATTTCTTTGGTTTAAGAATCTCACAACAGCCTTGAGAATTTATTCTTCTAGACCCCTGAATAGTTTCCCTGTCTTTACCATTTATAACCTTAAAAAACCCTCAAACGACAGTTAGAAAAATTATTATATTACCATTAAAATGCCTGTTGTTAGTTCTAAAGCAGTGACTCCACTTTATTATCTGAGATGTTTAACTAAAACATATCCAAAGCTCTATGGTCAAAACTATCTGCTCCTGTGTAGTGTGCAAAAAGCTAATAATAAGTTAGAAGAATAGCTTCCTCACAAAATTTCTCCAGCTCTCAAGGGTTGCACATGTAATTTGTGGAAGCAGGAAAAGAGACACAAAGTTTCATGAGGAGATAGAAGTTTTAAGTGTAGAAAACTGCCTGCCAACACAACACAGTATGTAACAGAACCACCTGTATCTTAAAAGTCTAATGAAAAGCAGACACAAAAGAAGACAGCGGTGGAAAGAACTTTGAGGAAGAAAGTTATGAAAACATATAAAGTACCTAGAATGTCACTATTTTTGACCACATAAAAGCCCCTTCTCCAGACCAAGAAAGCAATAAATTAGGACAACTTTGATTTAAAAAGAGGAAAGTGTACGGTGTTAGCAAAAGCATGGAAGTGCTGGGATACAGATACAACCCTGCAGGCTGTAGATCTTTTTAATTGCAGAAACCAAGCATTTTTATTATTCTTCAGTTCTGTGTAGTCATTCAGCAGAAATACCTTGTCTGTACCAGAAAAAGCATGAGAGCTCTTAAAAGTCAAGGGACACCATGTTCACTAAAAAAGCTTGAAGGGAAATGTAATATAATTCTCTAAACCTTATTTTTCAGCAATCTGACAAAAAAGGAAATTATGTCTAATTAGACTGATGACAAGTTCTCTTGTTAAAAAAAAGTAAGGTAGGCATCTTCTGGGTTTTGCCCATTGCAATAATGGTGTGGAATATGCCAATCATTGTTCCTATATTCAAATGATGCTGATGAACAGCATTCATTCTTTACAAACCAAAATATCTTATAGAAAGCTGAAGATGATTCTGTGACCCAATAACAGTTTCTATGGGGTCACCCTGTATTCACTTATTTCTTCCTAACTACCAAGCACATTTATAAGGCCACTGAAATTGCTCTATGGATGCTGTGATGGCTAGGTCTACATTCCCAGAAAGTTATACCACAAAGTCTTACAACAGCTTGTCATTAGTACATCTCTATTACTTACAGAACAAATCAACAACATCCATTTGCTTCCTCAATAAATCCATCACTGAAAGAACTAAGGGAGACCAAATTCTCAAAACCATGGTTTAAGTTACGTCAGTATCATTCAGGAATCCAATAAACAGGTCACCACAAAAATAATCACTCTTTCATGGAGCAATCGTGGAAAGCTCAAACTCTAAAACAAAGTTGATAAACACTTGACCACTCAAAAATGAAATTTATTTAGGCCAAGAGATTTTCAATTTACCCTAAAGTAACTCAACCCCTCACACCAACTTAGCCATAGTTTTTCTAAACTAACTTCCCCAAATATTGGCGATAAAGAATGTTAAGCTATGTATTGCTGGACAGACAAGGGCAACTACTACTTCCTAAAGGAACTTTAACACTGAGTACACTAATTCTAAAGCCTAAGGCCTGCAGGCCCAAGAAAGAGGTTACTGAAGTGGGAGAAATCAAGCTTTAAAAGCTGGGGCTAGGCTGGAAAGGAGTTTCTTACCACTTTTTGTATAAAGGCTAATACACTACCTCAAAGAGAAGGTACATGTTAGATGTTGTCGCACTGTTTATCTATGGAAAAAAATTTAGCCTAGCTGCTCTTCAAATCTTAATACCCACTACTGAGCAGATGAGACATTTAATTTTCCTATCTTACTGAAATTAAATTGCTCATTTGTCATACACCTTTTGAGACAACACTAAGACTAAGTCCATCCATATTTGACAACCTGCTTGAACTCTGATAAGACAGAGCAGCAGACAGAAGATCAGTCCATTACCAAAGACTTGTGACCAAATCTATCATTCCTCCAAGAAGCAAACTGGATTTCGTGCCAATGCAGTAAATTATGGCAGTATGTATTTTACTGCTACACATCACAGCACAGAAGCTTCATTGCAGCAAAGTGAACATTATTCTAGTCCATCCCATTGCACCTCACACAAGGGCAGCGTAAGGCCTTTATCCAAGTCTCTATCTCCCAGGCCCTATTTTAGTTACACAAAATGGAGCCCTAGAGAAGACCAAATCTAGAAGCTGCCAAAGTGATATGTGAAAAAATCAATCCATGTTCATTTTTGCCCATCCCCCACCCCCCCAGCTTCCTCTTTTCCAGTCAGTTTCACTTTTGAAATTATACAAGCTTCTCAAAACATCAGCGGTGGAACAGAAGCCACAGATAGATCCAAGTTTCATTTTATTACTACTACCTCGCAGAAACATTTTCATAGTGAGGCACAGACAGCCAGAGCTTAAGGCAACAAGAATGAGCCTGTATGAGAGGTCATCTTGATTTATCAGAAAAAAATCCATTCATCTTAAAAGTTTTCTATAAGGTATACTTTTTTTTTATCACAAGAGATCCAAACTTAATGACACTATATAAATATGCTCTAGAAACAAGAACAGTAACCTGATCATAATCTAGCAAAATGTTCAAGTGTATTATTAGTATCTTAGTCCTCGTAAACAAACAGACCCACGCAGACTAAAATTTAGTCCAGCACCTGAGTGTTCTCTTAGGTCACAGAGCAAAAATGGAGCTTTTAAAATTTGCAGGGAACAATACCAATACCCCAAGGCATTCCATTATTTTAGTGATTATCTGAACTCATCAACTGGAAAACTCACTTCTCAAAAATAACTGAAACCATCTTCCTACACAATTGCTTTATAAATAGATTAGGTAGTGAGATAAGATAATGAGATAGAGTTAGAAAAACACACTTCAAGTTAACAACGAACAAGGCATCAGCCTTGTGCCCAAATAGTGACTTGCACTATCTTTGAGAAGATGCCTGTAAGGGAAATACTTGGGGGTATTTCACAGTGGGCTGAAAATGGGATGAAATCTGGCTATAAACTACCTTTGCCATATTATGGAAAGATTCACCAAGCTATGTTTCTATAATTGCAGATGTTCTAACAATAATTTTGACTATGAAGCAAACAGACATAAAGACTGAAAGCATGCAAGAAATTCAGGCTTAATTGTAAGCTTTGAATAGTATTTTAGACAAGACTATTGTCCAGATCAAGACTATTCTTTTAGATATCTATAGTGTCTAGTGGAGAAGCAAAACAAGCATGCGGGGACTTTGAAATTGAAGTTCAAAGAAGTCTACCAATACATAAAGGGGTAAAATAGAGTAAAAATTGGTTTTATTTTAGAACACTTAACTGAACAAATGGGAAATATAGTACCCATAAAGATATATGACACAGCCTAGAGAGTGGACACAATAGAATGAAGTGATGAAATACATAAAAGAAACACTCTGAATTGCCATTTAAGAATACTTGAGAATAAAGAGATGACCATATATCCAGCAGATAACCAATTACTATTTTTATGGACAGGTAAGTACAGTTTATAAGGTTGCTTCTCACACTCTCTTCAACATGCTTTCTGTACAGCTGTGTTAAAATGAGATTCCAGTTGCAAAAACCACACAGGTGTCAAATTCTTCCCTCACTAACAATTCGTGCTGCAGCCTCAGATTCTTGTAGCTCCTCAGTTAACTCTGTATCTGTGAACACACAAATACACAGACTTTGATGCCATTGAGGTTTAATAGTCTATATAATCTCACCGTGTTTACCTTTCTGTCTCACAAAACTACTTCTGGGGGATTTTTTCTTCACCACTATTTATGTCTAGTTACCAATTTGTATATTGGTCTCTTTCCCTTTTCTGTTCTTTTATTGACAAGCCAGTATTGCTTCTGTAGAAAACCAGGCTACAGTAAGCCATGTTAAGACTATGTTTTATAAGGCAATTTATAAACCTTTACAGCTATTGACAAGAACCGGGGGGTTGACAAAAACTGGATCATGGATTTTAACGCAAAATCATATGCTTCCTGGACACCATTCTGAAAGGAAAGTACTTAAAAAAAAAAAATTAACACAAGGACAGATATATAAAAACTGAGTGATATGGAATTCATACATCTGGTTTACAATATAAAGCATGGGGAAAAAAATAAAGACTGCAAATGAATTCTAAAATTCAAAAAATTAATTAAAGGAACTCACTTAGAAGATCCCTAAGATTCCCTAATATAGTGGAAGAGTGTTCATTATGATCACAGATACAACAAAGTTTTTCAATAAGAAAAGGTTGAATTAAAACCTTCTATCCCACAACCTAAGCTCTCTAATGACATTGTACCTTGAAATGGCGAATTGCAGATTTCTTTAACTTACATTATTAGGTGATGACAACCAAGACAAAGAGATAAAATGTGCATATAGGAACATATAATTTGGCTCATAGCATCCATTTGTCATTTACTTTTAAATAAACCAGGTTTTGTATCCTTTAAATGAGTCTAAGCGCACATCATATTATGTTTTGGATAAAAGACAGGTATCAAGATATTTATACTTAAGATGGCTTTTATATATTAAAAGACACCTTAAAATTTCTGAATGGGTATTAATGTATCTCAGAATTTTAAATTTCAAAATACTCATGTATAATATAAATCATTTCTACCATTTCACAACATCATGCCATAACTCAAAATGCTGAAATTACTTCTTTAAAGCTACTGCCACTTGCAACCACTTCCTAGTATCACTCAGTTCACAATTCAGCCTGGTTTTCCTCGTCTATTATTACACAATACCTATTTCTTCATATCAGGTTTTTTTAAACCACGACCCAAAGAAGTCTTCCATGTCACAGTCAAAGGAAGAATCACCTCTGTCTATTCAGAAAACAAGTTTCCATTGTTATAATATTGTAAAGATATTATAATGATGAGTCTCTAACAGAAGAGCAAACATATTACTCTTTCACAATCCTGTTGGTTCAATTTTTTTCTGGAAATCTTCAGGTTTAAAATAGAGGTATTGAAAGTACCTAGAAAACGAGTCACTGACACAACTTCTAGGGGAAGAGGCAGAAACTGTCCACAAAAAGTCTGGAATGCAGTGTTAGCCATATATTCCTGTGGATTATGCCATCTTTGTCACAGAACACTACCTCTGCTTGACTTGAAGCCTTTTTGAAGGGGTCCCTAACATTTCTTCCCCTCATGGCATTTACAGACTCAGTCTAAAAAAATTCATTCTTTCTTGTATTCACATAAAATTCATCTGAGATTAACTTTGCTACAAGTAGGTGTCTGATAGCAACTTTTCCCTGACTGTTAAAGAAACAGTTAGATATTAATATTCATACTCAAGTCTAACCATAATTACAGCAGTTAATGACATCTGAAAAGCTTTGCTCTACAAAATTGGCTTGAACATTCAGCTGAACACCCATTGAAAAAATATCTTAAAGAAAATGATTTCCTAGGTTTCACCCACTAGATGAAAATCACTGATGAAAACTGATCAGAAAATATACATGAGGAGTTTGATCTCTAGAGAAGCTCCACATGATTTTTCCCTCAGAAGTGCTGCAGACTGCGAAAAAAGTAATTGAGCTAAGGTCTAAGTTTGGAAGTACACAGCAGGAAAGTCTCCCTTGTATGTGTTGATGATCTCACTCTTGAAATAGAAGAGATGGAAATCAATGCAATCATTGTTCTTTTTGCTCAATCAACCACCACCTTACCGAGTTGCCTGGACAGAATAGCTCAACTTTTAATAATAATTTAGGGGAGAAAAGTTAAAAGTTCCTGTCCTGGTGAGAAAAGAGCATAGGTGGATTCTACCAAGAATCCCCTTTTTTTTTTCTCCTGAAATGGTATTTTCATGCACATTCCTGTCCCTTTGAAATTTCAGTTATAAAACAGGTATCGGACTGAAGATGGTCCCTTTTTTCCTCTTCCTCTGACACAGAAAATTTCCAGCTACTGTTTCTGCTCAGCTCTTTGCATACCCATGCTTTAGAGGTTCACAGTCTACATGAAAAACTGCTTACTTAAAAATAAATAAATTATTATTTTTAATTCCAAAAAGTGTTTGGTTTTTTCCTTCCAGTAGACCAAATCAGGGCTACTGAATACTGTAGCCAAACAGTTGAAATAACAAAACTGGGGGGGGAAAAGAAGCTTCTCAATCACTTCTGCCATTGGAAAGACAAGCCATCATAAAGCACAGTGGCTTGCAGGTTTGTGAGGAGGACTTGCCATCTTCACTGTAAATTTGAGACTGCAAGATTATTACTGCTCTCTTATGTATGTTTGGACAAACTCCAAAGTAACAGAGCAGAAATGGAGTTTTTGGACAAAGGTTTGCTTAATTTGACTGCCTAATGTTAATCTCCTATATTGGTAATTAGGTTTGAGAACAGAAATAAAGTTCAAAAGTACTAATCTATTTCAGATTCAGTTTCAGTGGGATACACTGTCCACAAGTACATCTGAAATAAGGTCCATTTCGATTCACAAGTTTAAATATAGCTTTAAGCAGTCTTGAGTCCTTAAAACTTCAGATATCTAAATTTTGTATTTCATCATTTTATTTATCATTCCGCCCTTACACATTACACAGATTTTTCTTCAGCTGTGACCAAGAAATATCTCAATGCCATACACTCATTAACTACCCTAACAAGACCATTTACTATAAAAGAGATACAACATGCATTTTTAAAACTGGTATTTTGGTGCATCTATCTATCTTGGTGCCATAGGGTATCTTGAACTCAAAGTTAATGCATAAATAAGACTGTGCTACAATAATCTTCCAAAACCCACTGATTTCTCCAATTATTAATTTTTCCTTCTTTCTACCTTAAGTAGTTTTGATCAAGTGCTTTCTTATTATTCCACATATATTTCCAGCACCCCAAAATTCTACTTACAAACTAATTCAGAGAGGCGAAGAGCAAAAACACGTTGTCCCCATTGCTTTTGAACAGAGTACCCATTCCTAGAATAAAAGCAAGCCAGAGGACCTTCCAATAAATTGTTCTCTGGTTGTTGTTCTGGTAGGCCATCAGGGAAGGGCAAGATAATTAGCTATTTATTAGTTCAAGAATGGAGCAGGTACTCCCATTGCTTGACATTCAGTGCTTGACATGAAATATCAGTCAACACATTTCACAGTCGTTGAATATGACACCAAGTTGTTCACAGCACATAATTTATTCTGTGTTTACTTGCCGGATTATCCATTGCCAGGGTGCATAGGAGTCTCTGACCACCTTATATTTGATACGCTGCAATGATTTGCCTTCTTTCACTTTTATAGGCAAAACCAAAGAATAAGGCTGAAAACCAGACCACCTTTTAAACTCAGGAGCTTTTCTTCTAAAAATACAAAAGATACATGCAATGCATTCATTAGATTCTTATAGGAACATTGTACATGGCAGCCTTTGAATGGCATTGAGAAAAAGAGATATTGCTTTGAAGAGGTTATTTTAAGATCTTTAAGTACAGTAGGGTATTAACAGGTCCTCAATTTCCAAGCTGTATTAAGCAAAAAATCAACCTAATTTAAGAAGAGGAATAATATGATGAATCCAAATTCCAAAGTTGCACAAGCAGCCACAGCTACCCATAACCTCGTAGCTACATAAACATTCAGATTGCTTTCTAAATCTGAATATGTTGCTGCAGAATTGAGGAAAGACCTAGAGTTAAGACCTTAACAACTGCCCAGCCATAGTCATGATCAGCCATGACATATCACACTGACTCTTTCAGTTTCTCCTGCCTTTACACATGCAGTACAGCTATGTATAACTTCTTCTATCCTTAGGGGTTCAAGATTGTTGGTAACTCAATGAAAGAAAAGTAACCACTGAAGAGATGATGAATTCCAAATAAATATGCTGCTATTATATGATGACTGTCATTAACTCCACATTATGAAGCTCTGTATATTTGATTGCCTCTTGAAACAACAGCTCAAGAGTTTTCTTGAAAATGGGTTCATACTTTTTTTTTCCTTAGATGGCTATTTTACCATTGAAGATCTACCAGCATTTTTCAATAGACAACATAGAGGATAATATTGCTTTTAGGTTTGTTTTTCTCTTGATGAGACAGAAAAAACAGAATTATAGCTGAAAATATGACTAAATCAGAATCAAAACAACTTATCACAGTGGCATTTATTGTCTTTTTCAAAAGCTAGTACTGATGCCAAGATCAGCAATACAGATAAAAATCTTTGTTAACAAGTCACTTACCATATTTATTGATGATACAGGACCAATGCTGTTGACATAAATGTCAACATCAATAACTGTTGGTTTTACTGTGGAGGAAAAAAAAAAAATTATTTTGCAGACAACATAAATAATCACTTTAAATACTTTCTTCCCCAATAACCATAAGGTCCTTTTTTCAGGTACAACTACTGAGAAATACGGATTATATATTTTTAGGAAGACATGGTTCTATTCCTCCTACCCAACAAAAAAAAAAATTGCCATAAATTAAAACCTGTAACACTTCATTATCATGATTCCCAGTTGTCTCAGCAGCAATTTGTTAAAGAAACTTTCAGTGCTAGGCACAGTAGCTCAAAGTCAAAACCTAAGATATCTGACATGAAAGTAGAAATAACACAGCATATTACTTTTTTGCTTTGCCTCAACATGCGGGTCCTTTAGACTGTTTGTCCCACATCAAAACAATCTTTCCAGATTTTTGCATCTTATCAGCCTGAAATCATCCTAACTTAGAGTAAAATCTCTATGAAATCTGATTGGCTAAACCTAAGCAACTCTTCTTTCAATTTAGACTCATTCCCTTCAGTCCACATTGCCTTTGCACTCTTTCATCCAAAGGCTTTTGAATTTGATTTGGCTGAGTCAATGCACATTTCTCACAAGATCTTCCATGTTTTCAGAATTCCAGGACTTAATAAGCCAAGACAAGCTCAGCACTCCTTTCTTTTGCTGAGGCCATTAGGCTTTCTCTTTCTTTCAGCATCTTTGGTGTCAGGGTACCTGCTGGACATTATTGTGCTACATCTTATTGGTGACATAACCTAGCTCTAAAATAATGCCACTCTTACACTGAAAGGCACATTATTTTTTTTATCTGTACTGCCATTTTCCAACCCCACAGGGTCTACATTAAAATAAATTTGAGATCTCTAATTGAGAAATCTCTAAACTGAGATCTAAATGAGTGGCTTACTTTCTCCAGGGTTAGCTGACTCAAAACTAAGTGTAAAGTATAAATGCTGTTTTAACCTGCATAGTAAGAATTGATGCAAACTTGCCCCTAGTAAGCCAACAGCTTCTGTTGGACATCTTTCTTTCCCAAAGAAGCACCTTCTCCTCTACATGGTTTTCAAAAATCTCCAGAGAGTATTCAAACCACTGAAGTTTGGGAACTATGTTGGACTTGGGTATTTCCTTCTCTAACCCCCAAGCCTCCTAGAATGAGGAAATGCAGGCCTATCAGCCATTCAAAACTCAGAAAGCTTTCCTCTGGGAAGGTACTGAGCAGAGGAGTGAGGAACAGTTAAATACCAAGGTTCTGTTGGAAGCTTATCTCTGGTAAGTATCAGTCAATTGGTCTAAAGCCGTCTAATTGGCACAAAGTGCAAGACAGACAGGAATCTTCACATGTAAAGATGACTATTTTTTTCCTGCATCCCCCAAATTTCAGACTATCAATGAGGTGCCAAGTAGTTTTAAAGTACTTGAAAATTTAGATGGTTATGAAAAAAAAAAAACAAACTGGCATACTGGCTTGTCCTGTAAGACTTTGGTATGTACATATCATTAGGAAGGCTTTATCCCCTGTTGCAAAAAACAGACATTAAACTGGGTACAAACAGTGGTTAAAGATGATAACCACTCTCTGCAATCCATTAAGTAACACATACTTCTTGACTGCATTTGGTCAGAACATCCAGGATTATTTAAGGTCATGGTTTCAAACTGTCTGAAGTACTGGCTGATAAACTCAGATCTCCCCTTCAGCAAAAGAAAATGTGAATTCAGCTGAACAAGCTCAGCTGATTAAAGCAATTCTAATTGTACCCAGCTAATAACTAAATAGGAGTCTAGCAGCTTCTGGTAATGAGTTGCCTCAAAATGCAGTAATAAATGTCATTACACAGGAATTGGTAATAGCGAGGAACCACAGCTATCTCTTCCACCAGAATAACATACATGGAATAAAGAGCTCTAATCTTTATAGGGTTTATGCACGTGTCTAGCTGGAAGTTCAAGGCTAAGGAGTTCTGGCAAACATTCATGGCACTAGACTTAAGGATGCAAATTGACATGCAATTGAATCTTGGCAGGATCAGGGACAAAATTCAGGACCAGAACTAAGTGCTTGAAATCTGTTTTTGTTTAATCATTGCAGTTAAATATATAAATAGAATATGAGGTGATAATTTCTCCTGAATGTGCTGGACCAAATTCTTTTACAGTGCAAAAAAATATTAAGCACTGCTTGTTAATGCTAAAGAGAATTTGATCTTACTCTAAAAAAAAAAAAAAGTCTAACCTTGAAACAGAACACTAAACAACAGTCACTTCTTCTATCAGACATTCCCAGTGAAATTCAAATTGAAAATAAATAATAAAAAAATACAGGTAAGCTATTATACTTGTACAAATAATAATAATAAAAAAGATCGAAAGTTCTTTGAATTATTTTGTTTTATTTTCCTAGACAGAGACAGAAAATACAATTGTAATTTGATTGTACAATAAATATGTGTGCAGGTTTTAAAAGAAAAGACAGAAGAGCATAGTTCTAGTTGCATGTGGTCTTTCATGGATAGAAACACACACAAACATACAAAGGATTAGCAGGTATAAATTTTAAATTTGTTATCATAAGTTTTTAATTCAAAATACCAACCAAAATGAGGCAACATTTTAAGATTATTTCCTCCAAATGCATTATGAGAAAGGAAATAACTGAGTCTTAAAGTTATCATGGCTTATTAGAAAGAACTCACCCTAAATAAATAAACTGAGTTTCATGGAAAGACATAAATAGCTACATTATCAGAAAGTTTGGACCAGATGACCCACTGTATTCCCTTCCAATCATTCTGTGATTCTGTGATTCTGCAATTTCAATGCCTGCTCAGTTTTTCTGTATACTGCATGCATTTGTGAACACTCAGTTCATGAAGGAATTCAAGCCACACATGAAGTTGTTGAGCTGCAGATGGAGCTTTTTTCTTGCACTAGAAAAGTCCTCACAGTGTTGCTGACAGAACAACAAAAGTGTTAATACCTCACTAAAAGCTGACAATAAGATTAAAAATGGATACTCAGCTTCAGTACTGCTTTGAAATTAGCATAAACCCAAGATATTTCTAAAGAGCTGTCAGAAACTTAGATAAATTACTGGCAGAACCATGTGTATACAACATGCAAGACAGCAATTAAAGGTTGTCAACAAATGTACCAGCCTTCTCAAAGTTCTCTGAAATATTATTTAATATATGGCAGTAACTTTCCCTAAAAGACAATGTAAGCACATCCAAGTAATTGCAGTGTTACACTGCTACACAGTGCTACCTAAGGTAAGCTAGCCGCTTATCACAGTGATTTCATCTTCAAATGTGCTGGTTTCAATCGAGGAGGGGATTTATAAAGCCAGTCAAAGTGTTTTTAAACAAAACTAAGGTCATCTGATGCAAATGCCCTGGCTTTGAGACGGACAGCGTTTATAATCTAGTCAGCTTTGTAACTATCACATTGCAAAGTCACTACCAACAAGTAATGCCTACAAACTTCAGACAGTCCAAAACACACCTGGCCACGGGAGTCGGCTCAACACTGCCTGCAAAGCTCACTTACAAAGACAGGGGAACACCTAGACAGTGAAGGCAAAGCTTTGTCTGCACAACGAGACACACAAACAGCTAGAATAATGCCCTCATCCCAAATACACATTCAGGACAACTATAGGATTCATCTAGTCCAGCTTTATGGACTTACACTGGTGAAAAAAACAGTACCTGAGCCTGAATCCATTTTAATCATGGATTAAAATCCATGAAGACATTACTGCTGGATATATGGGAGTTGATCATGTGTATAAAAAACTCAACAGAGAAATCAGGAGAATTTTAAAAGACTCTTGAGTAAATCAAATGAGGGAAGGTTATGCAACTTCATGTCATGTGGGAGAAAAAATCTGCAAAAAGTTCCTGTCATTTTACTATGCTTATTTACTACCCTAAATTATCCTGTCCTTTTGAAATATCTCTTAATTTTTGATAGATCTCCACTATTCAGAACTGATGCTTATTTCATGAATGAAACCACTTTTCTTCCTTCAGAGAGCTTCCTCCACATTTGAAGTCTGTCCAAATAGCACTAATGTTCCTGCACAAATCATAAATATTTAGAAATATTTTTAAAATTTTAATATTGAGAAATATTTTTTACAAGCTCAATTAAGCAGAGTATATCCTACTGAGCTCTCATAAATTTTAAAATAAAATTATTTTTTGTTGAGAGTTAACCTTTCTTACATTGTTCAACCAGCTCCCAGGTTTATTCTGGCTTTACCCAACAAAGGAGTGGTAAAAAATGTTATAGATCAATACATACACATTTAGAGAAGCAAAGCAACTAGAACTAGATTTTTAGAAGGCACACAACCACATAAAAAACACAATATGATCTCTGTTCCAGAACTACACAGCCATTTGAATTCAGTCCAAAATTCACAAGGCTTCTGAACGCAAATGACTAACAAGATTGTTTCTGCAGTAATGAGATATTATTTCATATTGCTCAATAATGATATTTTACATTCTTTCATTACCACATAAATTGCTATTTTTAAATTGCGACAAAGCTGTAATAAATCATTACACAGTTATGGGTAACTGTAATAGTAGTGATTATAGTGTTAATTTTTACTTTGCATTAGTGATGATGACTATTCCTATTTTCCTACATGACCTTATAGGCAACATTTATTTACCTAGATATTCCCATAAAACAAAATATATGCTAACAAGACACTTCCCAAGACTAACTACGGTCAGTTAAAACATCTCCATTTTACATCAAATAACCACATTTGAAGAAAGACCTGGTAACAGGAAGTGTTAAATCACCATCCCTAAAGGTATTTAAAAGACGAGTGGATGTGGCACTTAAGGACATCTTTTAGTGGTGGACTTGGCAGTGTTAGGTTAAGGGTTGGACTCAAAAATTTAAGAATATTTTCCAACCTAAATTATTTGATGATTCTCTTCTACGATGCTACGAAGACACCAGTGAGGAAAATTAAAAACCCTCATTCTTCCTGCATGGAAGAGAATGGGCTTGAAAATAGATAGATGTCAAAGCCCTCCACTTGCTACAGACACAGAAACTGTGACAGAAATATCATCCCTATGCTTTAGGTTCAAACTACCAAAACAGAAATGCAAATGAAAATCAAAAGACGAAAGTAAGTTTGGATTAGAGCAATACCAGGATGAGAACACAGTCCTCTGAAAACAGTATTTTTCTCACATGCTAGGTTTGGTTGTCATTTTGTCCAGGAGTGTGAATGACAGTCTGCACATAAACGGACTCCCTCAATTAACTACAAATCACTTTTATTCTTCATTTCCCACCATCACTATCAATCAACCTTCAGCACTTTCATCCTTCATTTACCATTCCCTAATGCACAAGCTGTAATTTTTCAAGTATTATGTTGTGAAATGAAAACTGTAGATCTTAATGGTTAGGCTTGTTTTTCAATCAATCCCTACAGTTTCAATTTTTGTTTTACTTTTATTCATCAGAGGGGAGAGTTCCTGTGTGATATCATAAGATTGAACAATAATAGAATTTGTTCCTGCATAGTCTAGCAAGCCAGAAACAAAGGTCTGGATGAACAATAACAGCCATAAGAAAACTATACAGATGCAAAAATGAGCAACAGTATTTAAAATAATATGCGCAGAACATAATATATCCTTGTTTAAAGATAAAAAAACAATTAGTTTGTGCCATGACCTCAAAATGGCATCAAACACTGAACATCTTTGCAGTTTACAAATACTTGGTAAGAAACCTCTTTAATGCCAGCATATTCTGCGTAATCAAAGAAGGAAGGGGAGAGAAGAAAAGGATTTTCTTATGTAATTGGTATCTCAGACTTTCCCTCACCCTTACCTAACTTTCAACTCAATGGCATCCAGAAAGTTTGTATGCTATACTCCCAAGATCCTCGCAGATTAAAAAATATGGTTGTGAAGCTATAGAAAAGAAGAGAGAATAAGAACTAGCAGCTTCTACATTTAGTTTTATGTCTGACAGTTAAGACTAAGAGTTTGGCAAACATTAACTGTAAACCAGACTTTCCTACCTACAATGCTATTCAAGAAGAATATTCCATCTCTGTATGTATCAAGCCATTTCAGCAAATAATCACTATCAGGAAATAAAACTCTAAATAAGAGTTATCTGTGTAAATTAATTATTTACATTCCCAAAGAGAAAGCTGTATTTTAAGGGAGCTTGCTGTTCAGTAATTGGGTAAAAGGCCTCTTTCTCCCACACACAAGCAGTACTTTTTTTCAACCCAACAGACTACACACAAGACATAAGTATTGCAAAGATAAAAGTGGCTTCTTAGAAATGAGACAAAGGAGCATTTTATATACACAAAGAACTGTACTACCTGGGGTAAATTACTGGCAGTAAATTATGGGATAAATTCAGAAAAACAGTGTTTGAATACTACAATATTTCTATATATTGAAGTATTGTAAGTTAGGAAAAACAGTGTTGCTTTCCAGCATTTGATTTAAATCAGGTGATCTAAACAAAAAAAAAAAAAAA
>VWZT01012496.1:2212508-2241301 GCA_013397055.1 Pachycephala philippinensis
AAAAAAAAAAAGGAAAAGAAAAAGGAAAACAATCAAAACCCTTAAATAACTGGAAAAATGAAAATGGATTGCTTGGTGTTTTTTGGAGATTTTTAAGCAGAAACATCAAGTTGAAGTGCTTCAAGCTCATTGTATTAGACTAAAACTTCTCTAGTTATACTTTCAGTATGACACATTAAAATTTTACCTTAGAAAAGAATGAATAAAAAGTAGGATGTTTCCCCTGAGGGCTGAAAAGCTGTGAACCAAAGCAGGTCAGAAAGCCAAGTCAGAAATTCCCCTGTACTCAGTCCATGGTTAAGTGATTAGAAAAGCAGAATTTAGGCATGAAGAATGCTCACTGTCAAGATCCTGTCCTCATCAGAGTTGCTCCCATGCTAGATTTTGAAACAGCTTATCTTTAATGCACTGTACCAGCACCAAACAAAGACTATGTGCAAACAACCTATTTGTTTATGTAATCTTTCAAAACCCAAACTTGTATCACAAAAATTTGAAACGGGTATGTTGGAGTGTTCATAGAGTAATTTACCCCTAATTTCCTAACCTTGTTATTAATATTCTAGAACTGTTCATGGCCAACACTGCAAAAGAAAGTATCAGTTCCTGAAAATGGTAGAGAATTAGAACTCCTGCAGACAATCAAGAAATCCCTTCTATTGTCCCATCTGTAACAGAGATCAATCGCATTTTCACTGAATAGCAATCCTTTCCTCAGGAATCTTCCTCCTCTTGAGGATTTCTAGTTAGATGGCTAAATCAGAACAAAAGTCTCTGAAATGAAGACAATCCACTTTTACCCCACCAAAAGAGAAGAAAAGGGGAAGTATCAGTGAGAACAATGAAAGCATTTCTGATTTTTTTAGTGATGATTTTTTATTCACTCTATTCAGCCCTGCTTCCTAGCTAGGTCTTAGCCACAGCACTCTGTCCTCAACAACAGGTTATTCAAGTTTATTCTTCCATAGAAATCTAAATTAGACTAATCTCTACAAACTTCTGCAGTGCCCAGTACTACAGAAGTTGGATCCAGAACTATGGCTTTCCCCTCCTGAGTGCAGCTGTAAAACAAACAGAATTTACCCCATCTCTCCTTCCCATGTGCTCTACCTTAACACACAAGTTGGATTTCCAGGTACCACTGTCTATGATCAACCCCGAAGCAATGAACGTCTCTCTCACTACTTCATGTTATAAGATGCCTGACACTGTCTTGTAGGCCAGCACAAAAAAAGACTTACAGCAGAAAGCAGTAATTCGACCTTGCATGACACTTCACAGCTTTCTCTGCACTATGATCTGGAAAATATTCTGATCTGTCAGGCAATATGCAACCCTCCGTCACCACATATGGGGAAACCTAGCTGAAGCTAATTTAAAAAGCATCAGGTGTGGCAATCAGCAGCTAGCAAAAATAACTTGACAGGCTCTGTGGTAATCACCTGTGGTGCACTTCAGGGTTCATTTCTGTGTGGCATGGTAGGAAAGCAGGTCAGATAGGAGAAAGGTTGTGATACTGCTTCAGAACCCAAGATTTTCAGTAAGATCGTGCCTGGAAAAGGACATATCCTTTAAAAAGCAACAGAGTTGTTCCCTATCAACCAACAGATTTGCTCCTTGCATACACTGAGAAACTGGTTACATTAGTCACAGAGAAAACTTTTAACTGCTTTAAAAGAGAACTGCTGTTAATGCTCCAAAGCAGCACAGTACAGCACATCAGACAGAGCTTAGTCTTCTGTGTTTGCTGATTCAAATGAGCCCATCTATTTGTACCAGCTACACTTGTACAAACCTACTCAGGGCAGTGAGAGCTGCACAGCAGTTTCTGAGACTGCTCTCATCTTCAGAAATATGGCTAATGGTTACAAAGATACTGGCGGACTAAAGAAAACCAGCATGACCCTCAAGACAGCTACAACTGGGGGCATTGGGATATTACATATTCTAAAGTGAATTTATTTGAGGTGTAAATACATAATAAATATCAAATAATTTTAGAGGGTCCAAGAGGAAACCATGCAAAGTAATTACAAAAAAAAAAAAAAGGAAGGAAGGAAAAGCAGACATCAGTGTTGAAAATGCCTCAGAACATAGACTGGTGAAGTTTTCTTCAACATATGCAATTCAGAGGCTCCCTTAACGTAATGATACATTTGACAAACAGAAGATGCAAACATGCAATACAAATTGTCTTCCTACTCTGCCGTTCTAAGCCTAATCTTGGGTGAGACTTTTTCCCTCCCACTACTAATGGCACGTTTCACCTCTCACATACTAACTTTTTGATGGGTAAGGTAACTTGCACAATGAAAGAAAAAGATAGCATATTAGTTTCCACACATAAGCTCACCCAGGGAATGTGACGAGCAAACCTTCCACTTTGTTACAAATTTTCTGTCTAAGACAAATTATATTCCACATGAAGTTGAAATTGAAACCATGCAGGGTTCTGAAGGTAGCTCTTCTTTTCCAGAACTCTGTTGTGGTCTAAGCTGTCCATTAACGAAGGTGAGAGGGAAGATTTCATTAAAGTGAACTGACTTTGAAGGAAGTATGTTTTGCCATCTGGCATTTAATTTAACTGTATCTTGCTTCATTGTTGGGTTTTCTTTTGTTTGTTTGGTGAGTTTTTTTATTGTGATTTAAATTTTAGACCTGTCAATCAAAATAAAAAAGAGCAATGACAAAAATCTGGTTTATCGCTAGAACCTAAATGAAACTGAATTTTTTAGCTATAATTATCATCATTCTATTCTGTGCCTTGTTGGTTTTCCTAATATTTCTTTTTTCATTTTATTAATAAAGAGGAAGTAAAATTTCAGGGCCAGAACTTGGTCCTACTAAATGTCAGGATTTAAATCAATGTGACATGAGGGGAAAAAGGCACACTTGCAGGGTAGCAAGTCTTATTGCACGTAGAAAATGATGCCTATCCATTGAAAAGGTCTTCACTTCAAAGCACTTTGAAACAAAACAAGAATACCTGCCTATGGAAGAGATGTTAAGAACTTCATAGTTCTGAATTGGCTTAGTTTTTTCTAGGATTGGTGCCTTTCATACCACACAACAGACCTGAGTATCTCAGATCTATAATTGTAGCTGGTAAAAAAATAGGTGAAAAGATGCTTTGCATCATAAAACACTTTTCTTTTTGATCTAATCAGTACACTGTTATTAGCTGTTCAGTATGAAGTGCTTCCTTTTTTTCTTCAATTCAGAAAGGCATGTATTTTTTGTGGTATAATGGAAACTTTCCAGATGCCACCAATAAAATAAAAACCCTCAAAAGCCATTATATTTATGGAGACAAGAACTCTGCCAAGTGTGTGGCCACAGGGGATGCAGTCAGGCATTCCCCTGCTGGTAGAACACTGCTTTGTTTCCAAAGATCAAAGGCCCCTTTTACCTAGACAGGTCCTGTTAAGGTATCACTTTGCTAATAGCCTTCACAGGTTAACTGTTTTGCCTAATATTTAGGTTGTTCAATCCACTCTTTAAAAATACTGGCTTGGAACCTTTCAGGTGATGCCTGAACTGCTGAGTGTAGATTGTGCATATGATTGGAGCAACAGTTATTTACATGGAAGTTGAGGCCAAGTATAGGCCAGGATGAGGAAAAAAATAGAAAGTCCTAGCCTGCATCCAAGCAGTGACCCACACACTCTTTACAGTGGTTTAGATGTGCAGAGGAGGAAAGAGGGTAGTTAAGTGTTCACAGTTTACTGATGGCTGTACTGCTGGCCTGGAGGAGATGTGATTGCTGAAGTCACATAGTATGGCAAAAGGGCACTCAGAATATGCCTGTACCAGGTAGGACTGACCTGAGCTAGCCAAAATATCAGTTGCTCTGAGAAGGATGAAAAACCACAGAGAAGTCAGTGCCTGTGCCAGCATACACTTCAATATGTTTTATTTGCCACAGTCTTCTCCTTCTCTCCATGATTTTTGGTTGCAAAAGTGTGTTCCCAAGTGATCTAAAACCTGCTGTCCTAACCCTTGAAAGTGCAAAGTATTCTCTAGGTCTTTCTGACTGCATTCAGAACTAAGACCATTTCCTCAGGACCATTGTTAAAGCTACACACTGTTAGAAATAGTGGATTTGCAATAAAGGATTGAAAAACTGAGTGAAGAGTAGTGTGACATGAAATGGTGAGTGTCCCTATCCTGTAGGTCAGACAATTTGCTTCCCAGCAGTACCATGCAAATATAAAGGCCCTAGGGAGTAGGTGACTGTATATCGGTCCTGGACTTAACCCCCATTATTGGCTGCACTTCTGCCTGATTCTGAGAATTACTTCTCACTTCTTCTACTGGTTCATTCCACGCTTCCTCAATTTCCAAAACACGCATTTTCTTATTGTATGCTCTATGTTACCTGGTTCACTACCTTTTTTTCCTGGTGCTCTAGCTGGTATTTATTATACTTTAAATTATTTGTATTAATACTGAGGCCTTCAGAGCAGGAAGACAGCTCTGTTGCCAGGACATGTCAACCACCCTGTTTGCAGGATAACCATTTCCCAGACGGAAAGGAAGATGTGCCTGTGTGTGAGGCACCAGCCAGCAATTCAGGGAAGTTATATGTAATGCCTGATTCTCTAGCATTCCCCTTGCGTTCTCCTCGCCAAATGCGACAGCTCCTCAACTTCAAAAGGGCAATGTTATTTATCTGCATCAAAGGTAGGAGAGGTGCAAAGAGGGACCAGGGAAGAAAGCAGAGATGAACTAACTTCTGTAGCATTTGAACAACGCTCAGCTCAAGTTCTGAAATGGCCAGATTGCTATCAAAGACAAAAATGGCCTAGGACCAAGATGCTCGATAGAAATAGATGTAGTTGAGAACTGTAAAATCTGTTTGATATATGAGGAGCTTGTAATTTGACTCCTTTCTCTAAAACAGGATTTACAAAATGTTGTGGAGAGACAAAAGGAATTATTTTGATAACAATGACTTCCCAGTGCTGTAAGATATGTCTGACCTGTACTGATTTCATGGCAACTGACATGGGGACTTTGACTACTTTTCCCCGCATCAGCATAACGTAATTCACTCTGCCTTAAGTCCATGATCTGAGGACAATGGTGTACAAAATAAATCAAAAAATTTGTCTGAGACGGTCTTCCAGATGTTGATACAGGTGGGAAAGTGCATTAAAGCACTTCTCCATCAGATATTAAAGATAGCTAAATCCAGTATGACAATCTAAGTAGAGAGAGATAAATGTCACTTTCTGATAAAAACAGACACATCTATCAAATATGATCTTTGTAAATACTACAGAAAAATCAAAGTAACAGCTACGAAAAAGAACCAAATGGATATTTTCTTTCATACTACAGGATAGTCTTTTTTTCTGCAACTGTTGCATTATTTTGTAGCTATGAGACATTAATAATTGTAATGATGAATACATACAGATGGCTCTTACTTCCCTCTAAACTGATCCAAAGGGATCACCTGGAAAGTGTATCAATACACCTGCCGTTACCAAACAATAGTCTCACTTATAATCAGTGGTAGGAATTCTCCTTCTAATCTGTGCAAATATTTAGGAAAAGCAAATTATATTAGGTGATTCTTTTGAGTATTACCAATTCTCAGTTCATTCTGAAGCACATGCAACATACAGTAAATAAAAATGAAAAATTCTCTCTGATTTCTGTCATATAAACTTGCTGTGAACAAACTGAGCAGCAGTTGTGCTACAGCCATTATGCTCTAGGGATGCAAACCAGGAAAAAAGGCTGTAACTACAATAGGTGGAGGGCTAAAAAAAAAAAAACAAAAAAAACACACATCACCGAAACAAATTAAAAAAACCCAACAAAAAACAAAACAAAGAAACACACACACAAAAAAACCCAAACAAAAAAACCCCATAACTGGTTTGAAACCTCATTACCCAAATTAAAACCAAAAAAATAGCCCAAGATTATTATATGCAGGTATCTACTGGCTCTTCTATAAATTTTATACTTATATATGGTAGTACTGACCACAAGACACTTCCATTCTATAAAATTTCTTTTGGAGATGTCTGCTGGTTTGTGGAAGATCATCTCTGGAGTTGCCCTACACACAGGCGAAACCTGGTGCCTTCTTCTCAGCATTAAGGAACATAACTTTCATGATCATATTTTGAAGAAAATAGGTGCACATTCTTCTCTTGCTGTGCCCTACTTTTTGCTTTTAATATGCTGAGATTTTGTTTGCTTCTCAGAGTGTGAGATTTTCAGCATGGACTGGATGACAAAAGAGGTAAGTGTGTTCCTTCCTCTGCCAAAGACCAGCTGAACACTTAAGAACTAGCCCTTCCATATCCCTACACAAACTCTGTACAAACAAACCAGATTTTAGGACCCTAAGCTACCACCAGATTTCCTCGTGAGAATTAGCGTTTTTAAAATACTGACTTGGAAATTAACTTCAGCCAAAAAACTTAATCTCCACTTTCCCAGATATTTGTGCACACTTCCAGAATATAGCAGTATGTCTTCTCTGCACCTGCAGAAGCACATCCTCACTTGTGTAGAAAGAAGTACTTACTTCCAATATCTGGCCGCAGCTTTTTGTCATACTCTCTCAACAGCTTGTTTAGTATCAGAGTCACATCTGTGTCCTGTGTTTTTGGAGCTAAAACCCATTTTTGGTTAGTTGTTCCATCTTCATATTCATCCTCTTCAACCTTTCTAGAACTGCAAAACAAATGAAACAAATAGATGTTATTTTACATAACTAAAATATGAATTGACATTCTGGGTAAAGCTCCACACTCATCTGAAGAAGTTTTAGGTATATCCCCTGGCTTTGAATCTACTCAGCCTTAGGCTGGTTTTGCAACAGGATGTTCCCATCAACAATTGTTGAGTATCTGCGGATAGGTCATGATTGACAATTGTTTAGAAATTGTCTTCTGAAAGTCTCTTCAAAAAGTTATACTTCAGGAGATAATACAGCTATCAGAGTAGTATTTTATATCCTGTATTTTAATGAACCTATTCTGACTAGTTTACAATATACTTTTACAAAGAGTGAACATCTGCAGTATTATTTTATTAATACATCAAGACAACTGATTCATCTTGCACAAAGGCTAATAAGAGTATTAAAAATTCAGATCTGTTAATGCTTCCTGATCATTTTATCCTATTAATAAATTATTATATTCTCAGTGCCTGAATTTCAGAGTTTAATGTATTACAAGGCTTAGAATTAAGAGCTCACTCCTTAAATTTGAGATGGATTATCACAAGCACACAAATACATTGCATAAATTATTCTGAATTTCCCTGCAGCTTTAATAACTTTTTTTAAAAACAGTACTACACCAAGAGTTGCGACTTCTTTCCTTTATAGGTGAATTATGTTTCTTTTAAGGGTATATATTAATACAAATGTGGTGAAACTACAGTTTGGTCGGAAATCACAGCTAGAGCTATTTTCACACAAGACTAATTTCATTTGTGCAGGTTTTTGTGCACGGACTTTAAAATGTTGATTTGAAGATGTATCTTTTGGTATCTTAGAAACCAAATCTGTTTGATGCCTCTCACAGGAGAAAATCTGACAGTTAGACTGAGATGAAGTTATTAGGAGAAAAGATAACCTCAGCAGTGGAACCTACGGAGGGAACTATGTGTTGTTTCAACCTGCAACTGCCCAGGGGATATGAGATCATTTTGCAACATTTTTACATAAATGTCACTAATTATGTGAGGTACAAAGTAGTGGAGAATGAGAGGCGCCAGCCTTGCTTGTTCACAGGATGTGCTACACACATCAGTGCAACTTTCTCTCCCTCTCCTTTTCTCCATAACGACACGAGTGTCTTTTAAAATACCTCAGGTGTCCGAAAGACTTAACAGACACTCTGTGTGAACATAAAAAAAAACCTGATACAAATATAAAAAAATTTAATCATGGAGCATCATAAACCCTCACATTGTTCGAAGAACACTATTTGAGAATTTAATGAAACTTTAAACTGAAACTGCTCTACAGCCAGTACATCCCTAAGGATTAACCACGAATCTCTTAACATGACCTCACAATTTGCAAATGCTCTAGGCACAATTTCTATATAAAAATAATTTTTAAACCTAGACCCTGAGGATTTTCTACAGAGAGCTCCTATAACTGAGTTGTAAAAGTAGAGAAAACTTAGATGAAATTTTGAATAGACAACCACTACTTCTCTGTTATTGAGCTGTATTTGCTAAAAACTTGACTTTTTTTTTTTTTTTTTTTTAATAATTCACCCAATGAGCATTAAAAAAACTCAAGAGGATTTTGGGAGGGTTTTTTTTTTCCATCAGATTCATGACAAGTCCTATGTTTTAATAGTGCTGTTACAGAACCATTCTCAAAGGAGGCATCACCTCCAAACATACATGATTGATATTTCTGAGCTGAAACTCTGCAGTGGTGCTGAACTGCTGATAGCAAAGAAGGACAAATCATATGTCTTTTTCTGCTGCAGCCACCACAACTTCACCACAGGCATCCAGACTGCACCTGGAAATGAGAACTGAGTTCAGGTAGTATCATGATTCCCATTTCAGGGAGAGGCTGCTTTAAAACAAGTCACTAACAAGAGTCTAACTAAGCACTGGCAGACCTTTTAAATCCCCTCACTCCAGCAGCTTCTTTCCTAGAAAGTACCTCCAAAGCATTTAAGTCCCTACCTATCATCTAGATTAAGACTGGAGGTGGGAAAGGTTTCACAGTGGATCGGACTAATACACTAGACACGTATTTTTCAAGCTTTTTTGCTTTCTTGCTTCAGAAATTGTTATTTCAATTCCATTGCTTGCCTCTACACAGTTAAGCTCCTTCAAGGCACTTGAGGTTGCATTTTTCATCTGTAACCCTACTGGTGACTGCCAATTCCTATCATATTCCTGCAATCCAGAAAAATAACTATAGGATGATGGCAAGCCAGTCTCAAACTGGGAAGGAAGAAAGGCTACACGCCTTCCCCCAACTCTTCACGGGCCACTAATTTTGATTCTGTAAGGAGACAGAGAAGAGACTGTGCATAAACTGCAAGGGAGGAAGTCTAGAATACTCTGAGAGGTTGTCAGGAAAGGGTTTATTTCCTTCAATAGGTGTGTCCCACACTTGCCCCGGAGGCTGCCATGAAGCATCCTTTAGTTCCTGTGGGGATTTAGGAAATAGACGCCACTCATGTGTGGGGCAGGCTGCCAGGGAGGAGAGGGGAAGGCCTCTAAGCATCCCTGTAGCCTGGTTGGTGGTGGTTCCTACAGGGGGGAGCTGAGCTGAGCCCTTTGCCTGGGTTATGCAGTGAGGGCGTACGACAGCCCCGGACAACCAAAAGGACCGAAGTCCAAAAGGTCGGGGCTGAACGCTGCCGGCTGTGCCCCTCTGGCCTCTAACAGCGGATACCGGAGCCCCGCCGGGGAAACCCTTCCCGGCCCTGAGGCGGGGACCAGGGGCTCACGCACCCCGCGCCTCACCCTGTCCCTCCTCACGCCGGCCCCGCCCGCGGAGCCCCCGGGGGTGACGCGGAGGGAAGCCGGGGCCGCCGGGGGAGCCGGGGCAGCTCCAGCCGCCGTCCCACCGGGTGCCGGCAGCCGCCGGAGGCTAAACTTTCTGCCGGGCCGGCTCAGGACAGGGCCCTCGCGGGCGACCTCCGGCTTCACGCGGGGCCGGGAAGGGACAGCAACGGTGCCACCGCGCCGGGCGCACAGCGGAGCCAGGCGGGTCCCGGGATGGGAGCAGGGTAAGCCGTGTTTGGGAACAGAGCCCCGGCACGGCGCGGGAGAGGTGGGCAAAGCCCGCTGTTCTTCCTGGGTACCGAATATTGTGCAAACTCCAGCAAACGGGACTTCATCCCTCCAGCCCCAGTGCAGAGAGGAGAGGGGCTGGAAGGAGGCGAGGGGAGCGCAGACTTACCAGGCGTGGAACACTGAGAGGAGGAAGAAAACCGGCAGGAGCTTAGCGGACATGGTCCGGACAGCGCTGGCCAGGTGAGAGGTGCGGCAGGATGAAGGAAACGTTGCACAATGTTCACATGGAAGGGAGAATGAGGCAGTGAGGTGAAGGTCTGAGCCTCTCCTCCTCCGTATTCTCAGCTTTATACCCTGAAGAAAACACTCTCTTCCACAACGCTCCGAGAAGGGAGGGGGGAGGCGAGAGTGAAAAGAAAAAAAAAGAAGTGGGACGAGGGGGAAATCCCCAGCGGAGAGGCTGCCAAGGCCAGGTATAAATCAGGCTCCGCGGGCTGACAGGTGTTCAGCGGGCACCGAGCTGCGGCGCGTCCCCGTTGCTGGCAGCCAGGTGCCGGGTGCAGCGGCGCGGCCTCTCCCGCTGCCCGGGCTGGCGCTNCCCCGCGGAGCGCCTGCCCGCAGCCAGCCCCGCAGCGCGGCACCGGAGCGCTGCCGGGGACCGCCCCGCATCGGAGAGCACCTCGTCCCCGCTCCCTGCCCAACAGGTACCCGCCTCGCCGGCAACTGGAGGAGCCGGGAAGTGAACCCTGCCCCCGCCCCAGCGGGCGCACACACACGCACACAAGAGAGGGGGAGCAGCAAACCCGGCAGCCGCAGTCAGACGGCACTTCTCCCCGACATCGCCAGCACGATGCCCCAGAAGGGGCGGCCGGTGGAAGGATCCCCCCGCTGTTTTGCGGGATGCCCTCACGCCCAAAGCCCGCAATCACTTGCCGAAAGCCCTCCCACCGCCCGGGGTTGGAGGTGCTCTCTTCAGACGGAGGGAGAGGGGTCGGGTGCTGATCTCGGGGTGATCGGAGCGACGGCCATCCCGATGTTCACACAGGCGCAGATCCGTGTAATCGATGCGGCTACTTACACGGACAGATAGACAAATGCAACGCAGTGCTTCTCTATGCCTCTGTATCTAGGTGGATGTATGCAGAAGTTTGCATGCACTGTACGGATGCATGGATACACTTTTATATGCACAAGGTATGCCAGAAAAATGTATACACGGAGGTCTACACGATTCTGTAGACCAAGTTACATGGACTTATGTGTATATTGTGAACTTCAGAGTAAATGAGGTTTTTCTGCTGTGAGAACCGAGACAACAGTCCAGTGTATTCAGGGCAAAAATAGTTTGGGTTTGGACAACTTTTGTCTGTCTACTCCACTAGGAACAGCACAGATGTGATTTTTACCGACTTCAATTCTCTTCAGGTGTGTGGAGCTTTGCACTGGCATCAGGGTAATTGGAATATTCC
The DNA here is from genome assembly GCA_013397055.1 of Pachycephala philippinensis. Classification (NCBI taxonomy): domain Eukaryota; kingdom Metazoa; phylum Chordata; class Aves; order Passeriformes; genus Pachycephala; species Pachycephala philippinensis. The sequence continues at coordinate 2,223,731 of VWZT01012496.1, forward strand.
CCTTTGTCTTCAGAATGGAAAGTGACGAAATTTCACTTACATAATGGTAATTTGAAAACAAAAAACTCTGCCAGAGTTACAGCGAGTCACCGCTTTCCTGGGATAAGAAATCTCGGGAGTATAAATCTCTGTTTTCTTCTCCCTTACACATAACTTCCATGCTCTGGGGGAGTAGTTTTTAATTGTGACATTACATTAAAAAAAAAATTCTGCTGGAAGATGCAATATTGCTTTTAGAATAACTCCTACACGATGCCTAGAAGAGCTGGCTGTTGGGAGTTCCGTTCCCGAAGTTAATTTTTGAAGGAACGACCCAGCTTAAGGAAAATCCGTTGTAAGCCAGGCAATTAATTCTCAGTTATTCACTTTAGGGGTTTTTTTTCAACCTTTCGGGTTTTGTTGGGTTTTTTATATCCAGCCTAAACGCCTCTTCACTAGATTATACAGCAGTTCTTTCGTGTTTACTTTGGCTAATTGCAGTTACCGTGAATTGCTAATAATGCACTGTTAGAAGGCGTGTGCTCTTTTCCGCCACCTGCAGAGAAAGGCGGGCGGAATCCAGGCCGCCTGCTGCCCTGAGAAATTGAGGAAGGGAGCGGACGGCGAAAGCTCGGGGGTTGCCTGGATCTCACCAGGAATAGCTATGCTGACGGTCAAGCAGCACGCCGATGCGCTGATGTGAAGTTTGCGGGAACACGGGCGCTGTGGGGCGGGCGGGAGGCGGCACGGGGCCAACAGGGGAGCGGCCGCCTCTCAGCGAGCAGAAGTCCCGCCGGCGCCGGTGAGTGCCGGCGGCACGGGGCTCCGGCACCGCCGCACGGCGGCTGCTCGCTGCCACCTGAAGGTTTCCTGAAGCCCGCTGCTTATGCAAACATCATTTGGGGCTCCGAGGTCGCGGTTCCCACGTCCCGGCTCGCCGTGCCCGCGCGTTTGGGAAGGACGGACGGGAAGCGCCCGTCATGCAAGGAGGGGTTTCCCCTGCGCTGGCCAAACAGAAAAATGTGTGTATGCACACACACACTCAGTTTGAATAAATAAAAGCTCAGCCCGACCCCGGCACCCCTGCCCGGAGCCCAGCAGCGTGCACAGCTGGGGCGACGCTGCAGCATCGGAGAAGGCTGCGGCGGCCCGGGCCGGGGAGCTGGCTCTGCCGGCAGCGGGAGGGGCGGCTGGGGGCCGCCGTGCCTCTGCCCCCGCCCGGGTGGGCGGCAGGAGTGAGCCAGATGGTAGGTGGCAGGAAGACCCGGAGAGACACCCCGGCGATTTACGAAGAGAAATGGCGAGCGCACGTCCAGCTCCTCATCCCTGCTCTCGGCTGCCCTGCTCCGCGGGAGGGAAGGGAGGGGGCCGGGGGTGGCTTCCCCGCAGCGGCGGCTCCGTCCGGCGCCGCTCCGCCTCCTCCCCGCCCGCCAGCCCCATCCCGCCCTCACCGCATCCTGCCGCGGTGGCGGGATCCTCTGGCGGCGGCGACGGGAAGCGCCAGGGATCGGGCCGGGTCCCCCGCCCCGCGCTGCCTCCAGCCGGCGGCAGAGCTCTCGGTTACCCCTGCGCCGAGACCGTGCGCCGGGACTGGAGCTGTATGTGGCCATCGAGTCACTCAGGCCTCGAGAAAGACCCTCACAGTGTCCCCTCTTTCCTCGCAGAGTGTCACAAATCCCCAAGGCTCGATCGGAGCAATACGGTTCATTGATTATTGCCTCCTTCTCCTCAGGCTGTAAGAAAAAAGAAAACGGGATATTTAAGGTTTTCTCTTTGTTGTCCCTGGTGAGCTATGTGTTAATGCCAAAGGGATACTTTGCACCACTCTTCATTACATCTCATGCCTCCGTCATTTTTGCTCCTCCTCTTCATAATCACTTGCTTTTGTTTTACTTTTAAGCCCACTCTCTGCCTTTGCTGAGCCTTCTCAAATTGTATTCAGGTAAGGGTCATGATTATCCAGCACATGTTTTAACAAACGAACATTTCATCATACCCTGTAATGATGATAAATATTTATATTCTCCAGCACAACAAAATCCATCCAGATTTTAACTTACCTTTTATTGCATTTTCACAGCAGGTGACTATCTTTTCAACCTGAGGGATGTCTTTGTGGTGTGTCTTGTGCAGTGGGGAAGTAGAAGTCTCTGAAAGTAGCTGTGCAGGGAGCTAGTTAGCACAAATAAGGGGGGAAATGCTGAGGAAGGGAATGGGACTCAGATCAAATTCCTCAGTTGCTAGAACTGGGAGCCCCGTCTCTAGCACTGAATAGTTTGGGCACCTGAACTTCTCTGAGATTCAGTATTGAAGGAGAGCCCCACTGGTGGTTATCCTGGCACCCCAGGGCTACCTATATACCACAAGAGCACACAAGGGAACTGGGTCTGCTCTGAGACAAATAAGGAAGGACCTGAAACCTGTCTCCTACAGCTCCTGGAGTCCTCCAGCTGAAGGCTTATTAGAGATTTCTAAGAGAGACAGTTTATTCTGACTGAAGGTCTCTGGTTCCAATATTTATTACCATATATGTGATAAGTTATATGGGGGGGATTGCCCTCTGTGTAGTAATTTTCTTACCTACAGATCCAGCCTATCATTTTTGGTCCAGTCCATTGCAATCTATTAGTATTTCACAAAACCACTCCAAATTCATCTCACTGAAATTAGTTGGTATCTTCAATCAATATTCTTCCTTTTCACTTTGCTTTTAGCCAGGGCTAATTTAAGCAGCAACTTTTAAGACATTATGACTGTGAGAAGTGATAATTGCTTTTGAGGATGGCACTGAAAAGGAAATAATGCATTACAGAATGGGACACTTGCACTTGAGTCTAAATTAGGGGTAATCCTAGGGATATCTTTCAGAGGTCCTTTGGGCTTCATAAAATCTGACTTCCAAGCTTCCTATCTTCTCAAAATTGAACAAATTGAACTATAACAACCTAGTGGAAGATGCAAACTTTGTAAAGTGAGGATGTCATCTGAGAGTCACCATGCAATGACCCTACTTAAGTATTTGTAGTGTCATAAGAACATATAAAAGTCAGAAAGAATTCAAGCAATTTTATCATTTCAGTGTCAATTCCAATCTGAGAAGCAAGGGTATTAAGGGAAATACATCCTTATTACAAAGAACTTTATCTCCAGATTTAAAAAAAACAAATAGCTGTGCAAGTGCTACATTAATCTTCTCGGCATAGAATGAATAGCAAAGCAGTTTCATTCATTTTTTTTCAAAGTTTAACTTAGACGTTGGGCAAGAATTTTTGAAAGAGGAGATTATTTCATAAAATCATTACTCCCTCAGTTTTCTACAAATATGTTCAGTTATTCCACAGGGGGCATATTCCATTTAGAAAAAAGCAGAACACAACTCAAGATAACAGAAGAGGGTTCAGCTTTAGAAAATACATTGTTGCTTAAATTCATGCTTGAAGTAAGCTGGCATCGCTCAAATATCAGAAATTAAAAATCTCTTCCATTGTATTTGACTTGTTCTTTCATTCTTAATGGGTGCAAGTAAGGAAATTTGGCAGCAGCCTGCACACACTTCCCCTACAGTGCTGAATTGTTGTAATTCACTTCTCAACTCTTTTTTCGTGAAAGCATACATGAAAAACTCAATGAGAAGTAATTCCTATTTATTACTCCCTTTGGCCATGACTAAGCTGTGAAGTAGCTGTGTCTTGCAGGGTCCCAGTTCACCCATGCTGGGGACAGTGACACAGCTCACTCCACTCTTGAAAGCCCAAGCTACTTCCAGGGGATATTAGAGGAGGTTGACACACATCCAGATACCACCCCAGCCTGGGGCAGGACAAGGCCAAGGTGTTTTGGTTGAGCCAGGACCTGGGAAATGCTCCCGTCGCCCATAGTTCAGATGCCATCTCAGTGAGTAGTGATCTCCCACACAACCAGTTCCACTGACTGTGGAGATTTAAATTGTGAGGTAGTGTGTAATGTGAGGTAATAGCATTTAAGTATTCCAGCCTGGAGTCTATCAGCTTATTGAAGCATTTTCCAAACTATGGAACAACACCTAGTGTTCATGCACAAGCACATGCTGCAGGTAGATCCGTATTTGTTGAAGATGACTTTCCATGTAATAAAATAGATCAGATTTAGACATCCTTTCACTGAGTCCCACAATAGAGACCAGAAGATAATGCTGTCATGCAGACTAAGAGTCAGACTTGGGTGTAAGCAAATAAAACAAAGCACAGAAGCGCTCTGGGGCAGACTCCAGAACTGGCCTGGAGAAGATGCTATTTAAAGATGGCTCTGAGTTTCTCATTCACGAAACTCAGTCATGTAATTCTCTGAGTTTCTCACCTGAAGAAATAGCCAAGGGACTTTATGAAGTTTTGCCTTCCAATAAATCTGGCAATTTTTCACGGTTTTTGATCCCTGAAGGGCCAAAGAGATCTCCCAAGGGGATGATGAACAAGGAGGTGTGTACCTTCTCAAAGACACACAGGAAGCCTACATGAAAACAGGGATCCACATCGTCACCTTGGCTCAGGCTGGCACTGAATAGATGGGTGTGCCCCCTCCCTTGCTCCTGTTTATCAGCATCCAGTACATTGCTCAGTCCCATGGCTTTTCCATTGCCCTCAAGAATTTGTGAATTTCTCATTCCACAGCATCAAACAAAAAGCTTGAAAAAAGGAATAGATGTATGAGATTTTTTTTTTAGCAATGTTTAGGAATGGAAGGGTCTAAGAGAAGACACAAAAGAAGCCAGGCAACTCCCCAGTCTCAGACCAGACCCTCATCTCAAAGAGAAGCATGAACTCTCCATTCTGTCCCCAAAAGATCACGGGACTGTTGCTCCACAGACAGAAAGCACCTAATTCTGCAACAACTCGATTCACTGTCCTCACTCAAGACATGTCCCTTTTTGGGCAACAGGGAGGATATATCATGTGTGCAGACATGATTGAGTGTGTGCATCTGTGCTTTCCAGTTAATTCTTCAGCTTCTGTGGTGTGATCCTTGGTCTTTCTAAAAGGATAACCAGTATAAGAATGACATTTTGCAATCAAATGTTGAATGCATTTTTTATTTAAACATTAAGATTTAATTACAAAAGCTTCTGGAACAATTAAAGGATGCCAAGGAGGAAAGAGCTGAAAACTCAGACTTGCATTTTCTCATTCATTGTGAAAGCAAAACACATTGTCAGCAGCAAGGCGTTTTATAGAAAAGTTTCAGATGGACAGTACAAAGACCTTTCTGTCAATATTGTCACTGAAACACCTTGCTGTCATGAAGCACATCTTTTTTTCTGATCACACTTCCTAGTGTTGGCTGATTGGTTTTTGCAGTGGGAAACAAGTAATAATTATTGCAGAATTACTCTAATTCTTTTCTGTTAATTTCTGCTAATATAACACAATTTTCTTCTTGGAAAAATGTCCAAACATAATTTACTTTACCCTGATAAAAATGTCTACTGCTGTTGTTAGAAGTTTTATTTGCACAAGTATGTTCCTAATCTATGTTAATTTCATGCAATATAATTCTTAATTTTTGGAATAAATACTGAGAATCATTAGAGAGAATTTCTTGGAATGCAAAATCCAAACAAACTTTGTATTTTCATTTAAGGGCAAGACTCCATCATCTTTATTTACACAAGTAGCATCCTGCTCCCTATGTTGTTTCACTGCAAGCTAGAGTCTCAAGCAGTGAAAATCGTCATAGTCCCATTAGGATTTACTGCATTGTATTAAACTTCCAATGAAAATTGGGCTGAGCAGTTTTGTCTGTGGAGTAATGCACTACCTGTAACTAGTAAAGGTGCTCAAACATAGCCCTACACTTAATAATTTGGCACATTTACAACTGGCGTTACTCAGTAACTTATCAGATGACAATAGTGGAGCTCTTCTGTAAAATATAGGTTAAGCCCATATTTGTATGACTGTACATCTGAAGTATAAAAACCACGATATGTAGTACACTTGAACAGTTAAAAAATATAACTTATTTTATTTGTAAACTATCAATGCAAGATACTCAGCAGCAAAGAAGCCATGTTCAATGTCTTCTGATCTTTTATAAAGATCCGTTGCTGTAAGTAATATAATCGTCTCCAAAACATCTGAGGTTACATGTAGAAACAATCAAGGCAATATTATTTGTACATATTATTAAACATGCAAAAAACTTCCTGAAGAATATTGCCCAAACGTAGAAAGTCATCTGGATCTCAAATTTTCCTTGGTAGCATCTGCTTTGTAAGTATGGCTCACATGTGGCTCCAGAGTACTTCAGTTTATTTTGGAGAATTGGCACCTTTAATAACAGGCTCCCTATTCAAATATGTGGCCCAGTAAACTAAGTTAAAAGTTCCAAACAGCACTGGAAAAATTATCCGGGACATTTTGTCAATCTTACTGATGCTGTTGTAAGTCTTTTTGCTTTCAGCAGGCTTTTCTTCTGCGGGCTTCACTGGAGCAGATGTAGTGTTTGAGATGACAGATGGGGCTGAGTCCTTTGGCATGTTTGGTGCAGGAGTCATCTTCCCAGTGCTGTAGGTATTAGTTGGTTTATTTCCCAGCAAGTTGCGCTCTTTTTTCTGCAGTGTAAAGAACAAAATGTTATACCACAAGAACAGAAAGTGCAAACACGTTCTCAAGATACTGACCCAAAAAGCTGAGCACCATAATCAAGCATGCTAGTGAATCCCTGTTGGCTATTCTGACTTCGACTATCAAACAGATGTTTCTGCCTTGATTTTGTAGCCCTTACTCAGGTAAGACTTTCCCTGATGGAGAAAGCTGAGACTCACTGGCTGGACCCACATCCCACCTGGCATGTGCATTAGCAGCTTCTTTTGTCAGTGAGATGTCGTCTTGGATCTGCAGAGGTTGCTGCCCCATGGACAGCTGACAAGATGTGAACCTCATTTCCCCAGCTGCTGAAAAGAATGTGGGGAAGGGCTCATTGCCCCTGCCAGCTTGCCCTCTTTATAAAGCTCTTTTGGGATGCCTGTGGGTACGAGCTCTCTCTAGGAGATGATTTACTGAGAGTCAGTCCTATCCCAAAAGTTCATTTCAGTGTGAAACTCACAAGTTTGTGTTTTCACAGAACCAGTCTTTGGTTCCTTTTTTTACTGTGGTGGGACCCCAACTCATGGAGCTCAGTGTGAGCTTTGTTATTTATTTAGGAGAGCACACAAGGAGTGCTCTACAGAGATACGTTTCATAGCATGTGTCCGCTATTACCAGAAGTCTAACCACTGAAATCCCATGCCCCATGTACTCAATGCCCAATGTGCTTCTGTAAACAGTCCTCTTCATACAGATGATAGAGACTGGTAGTTTATCTCCATGAAGAGAAGGCACCATATTTCCTTGCAAATGTTCCTCTACAGGAAGGTAAAAGTATGTCATGAGGTAATTAAATACCTTTCTCACAAGCTGAAAATTGACCATTCTGTTATTTCAACTATGCTGAATACCTGCTTTTTATTTTAGGTATTTAAAAAACATAAGTTAAGCACCTTGATTTTTGCAGCTTCCTGGGCTTTTTTGCCATCCCATGCCCAACTCCTCTTCGTGAAATAGTTGACTGTTGCAAATTCAATCAATGCAGAAAATACAAAGGCATAGCAAACAGCTATAAACCAGTCCATTGCAGTAGCATAGGCCACTTTTGGCAAAGAGTTACGGGCACTGATACTTAAGGTGGTCATGGTGAGGACTGTTGTTACTCCTGCAGAGAAAAAAAATAAAGAGTCAGAGATCAGTTTGCTAACCCTTATGGGATCCCGAATGAGTTATGAGCAGGTCGCAATTCAGCAGGATACCTGAGAAGGCCACATGAAGTCAAGTGTTTGCATATCACAGTTTGAAAGAGTATGAAAAAATTAAAGCCTTCAGCCTCAGATATTTTATTCTATGGAGTTCTGGTTAGTTCTAGTTGTAGTGTATTCAAATAAGTATTTTTAGGGTAACACAAGCCCAGGGTTTATAACTGTCAGAATGAAGTGGGATGACTTATTTTGTTTTCTTACACAGAGATTGCATGTATGAAATTGCTGACTGTTACTGGTTTCCTTGACTGTAGCTCCTCCTTTCCCATATGACAGTAAATGACAAAACAGCCACTCCTTTCATCTGTGGAAAGATTTCGCCAAGAGCAAAAAACTCAGCTCTCAGTTACAGATTTGTAAACCTAGTGTCAGCAAAGTCAGCAAAGTGATGCTACTACCTGTGTTCTCCCCATACAGCTTGCTGAGCTGATTTTTGAACAAAGCTGCCAACTGACTTCAGAAGGCTTGTACAGAAGAGTGACTCCTTTAAAATAGGTGAACAAAGTTTTACTTAATAAACTGTTGCCACTCCCCTTGTTTTTCATCTACTAAAAAATTTTGTGTTTCATCAACCTTCACTTAAGAAAGTGCTTATTTTCTGCAGTCTTCTAGCAATAAACCAAGTCATTTAATGACACCCCGAAGGTTTTTTCCATAACAATTTCTTCTGTACATATATATTTTCTAAATGCAAAGTCATATTAATTTGTTTGATGGTAATAGAGATAATTGTCACTAATTACCTCTACATGGTTTTCCCAGATAAACATCCTACAACAAAGATAAACAAAATGTTTTGAAGTGATATCTGCTTCAAATGCTTAGCTAGGGTATACATTAAATATGATAATCTGTATATCCTTTTTTCTAAACCATCCATTATCCATCCAAGTGGAAAAAACCCAACACAAATCACACCAATCTGATTCTTATATCTTCTGTCCCTAACTTTCACATAATTGATTGACCAATTTCTGTCATAACTTTACAAAAACAGCCCAGACAAGGCTTTTAAATGGATTTTGAGTTTAAACCAGAAGAGAATGAGGAAACATTTACAACATTTCAAGCAGAAATAAACAGTAGTGAACTGTGGTTTTGTTACAGCAAGTCACTTCCACGAGCCACAAAGATCCTACCTGTGTTCTACGAGAAAGTGGGATACTCACCAAAGACAGTTCTAGCAGGGACAGATTCTCTGTTTAGCCAAAATGACACTTGTGATAAGATCACAGTCATAATGCAGGGAAGGTACGTTTGGATGACAAAATAACCAATTTTTCTTTTCAGATGAAAATGGGCTGTCATAATAGTATATTCACCTAGAAGAAGAAAAATGTGCATGTGAGTAAAATGAGGAAGGCTTACTGATTTAGGGACTGAACGAGGCCAGCTCCAACCCCCCATTTGAGGATACCGCTCAGCCATTCTGAATTGCGTGACAAATGTCTGGAATTCTGCGCTGTGGAAAACCAAGACTTGAGACAGAGGTGCTGCTAGATCCTCATAGTCTTCACATTCAGTCTCCAAAGCAGAAGACAATGACTGCTATTCCTACTACACTGAAAAGCTGCATTCCTCCTATGCACCTGGAATGTTGTGATGTTCATAGGCTTAAAAAATCTGGTGTGCTGGCACTGCCTCAACACTGTCTGGTTTTGACTCAGTCCTACAAACTCTTGTAGCATAGTAACAATTAAGACCCTCTATTCTTAGAAACCTGATTTAGCAGCAGGATTTAGCCTCATTAGGGAAACTGTTACGGACATCAGTTTTCAAGAATGAAAATGGGTCCAGACACTCCTTCTGCACCACACTTTAGGGTTTGCCAGTCCCAGCATCTTCTGCAAGAACTTCCACTTTGTGTATGGATGCTGGGATGTCTTATTGATCTGAGTACCCAAATCCTTCAGACTGCTGCTCCAGGAAAAAAAAAATATCTCTAGTGCATGCAGTGTTCCTAGAATTTGGAACACTTTAGCCCTTCGAAATAATATCTGTTTCTGGATAGATATTGTGTCCTGTCTTGTTCACTTGTGCAATGAATATTGTACTGTCTGCATGTAGAGTTCCCTAGAAGCTGCCACAGCAGTGCTAAATTCCATTTCTTTTTCATATGCCAAATTCACAGCAATGCCTTAATATGCCTTTTATTAGCTCCTCTGAATTTCAATAAAAGCCTAAAAAAATGCACCCAAAAATCGACAGACCAGCTGTCACCTTCCCCACTGTTTCAGAAAAAATCAAACCTTAACCAGTTCTTTCACATTGTTCCTGGAAAACCATATAGTTGTCACTGAGGGCTATCCCTGGTGGTAACTGCTCCCTGGTTCTTTCAGAGTGTTTCTGGAAAATCAGGTAGTTGTTACTGAAGGCTACTCATGATGGTAACTGATCCCCAAATCCAAAATCTTGCTAGCTAAAAGCATGTTACTATTTGCCTAGGAATAATAACAGTAAAAACAAAATGTAAGAATAAAAAACAATCCATCCCTTCAAGCCCTAACAGTTCTTCACAGATACCAAAGTAATTTAAAAGCATGCATCATTCACTTGGGTACTGATGAATCAGAATAATTCCTGTTTTGAAATATATATTGTCCTCCAAGAATAAACCAACTATAGCTATAATCTCTGTTGCAAGACTTGACTGTTAGTCTCTGTAGAACATCCACGAAAGGAATGTATCTAACAGACTGATTCTGCCTTAAGTGAACAGCCTGAGTTGAGCTGTGGCCAGCATTACTAAGCTATTAGATTTGGCAGATTACTTCTAAGCGACAATATGGCTAATTAGCAGAGAACAGGTTTACAGTGAAAGGGTTTTTGCAGGTATAGCTGCACTGATATACTATGCTACAGGAGCTCTGCTATTCTGCATCAAGTTTACAGACCTTGCTCATGATGAGGATTTTACACAGAAAGTGAAATAATGTGGAAATACCTTAACTGACATCCTGCCTCGATCTTTATGTTTTTCTCTGGAGTCTGATTTTCTGGTGAAACGGTTCCCTGAAGAGTGATGTGGAATGCTGTGAAACTGGGGAGAAAACCCTGGCAAAGCAAAGCCTAATTCCTTCCATTTAGTGTAATTTTGAACCAGGCTGAACATGCAGTGGTCTCAGGAGGAACCCCACTTGCTCTTTATTTAGGAGTATTTAGTTTGCGGATTACCCATAAAATATGACAGGAGCAGCAGGGTCTGCCTGCCTGTAATCTGTTTCTCAGTTGCTACTGCATCGGGATGTGTCAGTTTCCCTACTCTCTACAGTGTGACAATGTGCATTATCGATTTGGACAGTATGCTCTCAGAGGTGGAATAAAAAAAAAAGACCTACACAGCTTCAGAAGAGCAACAGGACCCTCTTTTTTTTACATTTTTAAAATGCAGAAAATGAATGCCTACATTTTGATGGCCCTCCATGGCTGATTTTTACCTTACCATTTTCTTTAACCTATCAAAGCTCTTGTCTCCACTGAAATAATCACAGCACCTTGATTTTGTACTTGCTCTTCTCCCTCCCAGCTGATATATTCTTTGATTTCCCATGCTGTCCCTTTCAAAGATGCCTATACGAGGAATACTTCCTCCAGTAGACTTAGGGCTTAAGAAAAACCCACAGCTTGGTTTTTAGTGCCTTGGGACCACTGCTTAAAGTAAAGCTAAAAGCTGCCTGAGTTGGCCTTTTGTTTATACAACAAGATACTGGCTCTGTTGGAATGGCAAAGCTCCCATTTACTTCTGTAAGGCCACTGTTTATCCTTAGACCATAAGCTTTCTTGAGCAAGAGCTAATTTTTGTTATAGGTTTATGTAGCACTTAAAAGAGAATCTTGTTCCTGATGGGGTCCACTCATCACTGCAGTGTTAGTAAACAAAAACAAATCTAGTTTCTAATGAAAAGCCCTAGAGCAGAAATGGCTGCACTTCTTCATGGAGCTGTGCTGCTGCTGCTGCTCTTAAGGGGTTTTTGCTACAGTATTTTTTTTGATATCTAGTTGATGGGAGTTCTGGAGATCACGCTTACAGATTTTCCAGGATCTTACACACATTATTCCATTGCCATTATGCTGAGATTCAAATGAGTACTTTAAAGAGGTTACTTTAGGCTTGTTTGTTTACTGGATATACCTGGACTCAGTTCTATCAATGGCTGTTCTGGCAAGATCCTGACATTAGGTTTGTGACGCCACCTCCCTGACTATGCTGACATCCAGAATATTTTGGCCTATAAAAAAATGAATGTTCCTTTCTATAGTGATACTGGGGAAAGATTTATCTCAAGACAAAATCAGAATTATTTGTTTCAAAATGAAGAGCTGAATGATTCTTTTATTATTTAGGCATTGGATATTACAGAGCTCAGGCTCCAGCTGGCAGTATATAAAAGAGTGGGTTTATGTTTTGTTTTGTGCCACTGCAGATCCTATGTTAGCTATGAGAGATTCTGGGTATGGGGAACAGAATTGGGCAGCCATTTGCGGAAAGCAGCAAGATCCACTTGGACTCAAATCTCATATCTGATTGTTTTCAGTACTTTTACCACCAGGACATAACAGATGTTGGTTCTCTTGGAAGCAGTGTGAGTAGTCAAATGTCTTTCTTTCAGGTGAGTAACATTTGGGGATATTAGCACAAAAAAAGCCAAAAAAATGAACAGCCAAAAAAACAAACAGGTGGCACATGACAGAGCTGTTTTCTGTGTCATGGCTAAAATGTTCCAAATCTCAAGATTGGCTGGAGAATTAGGAATGCCAGGATATTTTTTTCTGAGAAGCCAGCCAAACGGCAGCTTGCCTACAAAATCAGCAGAGTCCAAAAGAACTGGTACAGGTCTGGCACTTCCATTTAAAAAACAAGTCTGCTAGAAAGAAGAGCATAAATGACCTATGACATACACAAACATTTCATCTATGCAACTGCAAGGGCTTCTTAGTTTGACTTGTGTGTCATAAAAGCCACAAAAATCCAAGCACTTGGATTATGCAATAGCTATTTGGTTTTTCTTTTTCACGTTCAACAATTCAATAGAAGGAAGAAATGCCTTTGATGGCCATTCGTAAGTAGTGCTGATTACTGGCCTCCTGCGAGCTTGATGAAGTCCAGAAAATCCATCGTTGACTGATGCTTTCCCTGTGCAAAATCGGATTTTTGTATTTTGCTAATCCCCGGTTACAATCTGTGTCCTGCTCTTTGTGATCCATCCTGCAATCAGAATCTAGCCAGCCCGGATGTAACCCAGGACATTAATATAAAATCTTGACGTTGGAAACACAGCATTTATTAGCATAAATCTTAAATACGTGAGGGAGGTGTTTACTGTGCAGAAACTTTGGGATTTGTCTGAAGTGCCTCCTTTGGGCTGAGGAGTACAAGGCGCTTTCACAGGCAAAGAGGCAAACTGGAAGTGGCCTGGAGCTGACACGCTGGAGCACTCACTGCCTGGGCTGGATGGTTTTCTTGCTCTGAGGAGCAGGACGAGGTTGTAGGAGATGCTCCAGTACATCCTTTGGATCTTTTTCTTGGCAACAATGAAGGCGAGAGGGGAGCTGCCATTCATTGCAGAAAACAACGCGGCTATGATGGTGAACTGGTAAGGAAAAAAGTGTCTTTACTCTTTAATGGGAGATAGTGTACTCATTCTTTTTCTGCAAAAGTGACCACTCTGCCTATATGTTTCTCTTGACTTTATGAATCTTTGCTTTAGCATCAGCTTTGTGTCTCCTGAGATGGGCAAGGGAGGGGGTGAATGTCTATAGGATGGAGATGGCAGTCAATTTAGTGGCTGCCCAATGCAATCTTTCCTCACTTTGTGTCCTTTCTGGAGCACAAAAGGCAAGCTCCGATGCCCCCTCTTTATTTTCCAGTTGAAGCACAAAGCTTTATCCATCTTTATGTTTCAGTCCACCTAACTTTGTGTGCAAGTGTACGTGTATCTGTTTTCATGTCTCCTACAGATAGTAGGATTTCCTGCAGATAGTAAAAGGTCCCTAATTTAATCTCTACTTTGTCCTCTACAACTCTGCCCATCATTTTTCACCGGGACACAGTGTATCACCAGCAGACTCTGCTGGACTTTGCTTGCAGGAATTGCTCCCAAGCATGTTGCCCCAGGCTGCCCCTTTCCCCAACCCAAGCCCTCTCAACCACCAGCAGTGGAAATTCCCCTTTCCTTCATGGCAGGCTACTTCATTTCCACCTCTTCCCCCTCCCTTCGCTGAGTGCCACTAAAGCTGTCCAGTCGAGTGCATTGTGTAACCTGGTTAAGCCCCGTCCTAGGGAGTGCACGTGATCCCTTGTCCTGGCCCCGACCCCCCCGGGAGTCCCCCCCACCAATGCACACCCAGGGCTGCCCTTGCGTGGGAGCCTTAAGAAGCAGGGAGCATGGCTCACGTGGATGCCCGGCCTGGGATTAAAGCTTCTTTGCCTCCCTAATGCTGCCACATCTGGCGCCTCCGCTCGCAGCCCGAGAAGGAATGGGAATCCTCGGGGTTTGCACCTCCTCTCCACCCACGTGGTCCCCTGGACACGCTGCAGAGCCACGCCATGCCACAGTCCCGTCCCCTCCTCTTCCCCCCATTCCCTTCCCCCCCACGCGGTTTCATCAAGCAATCATTTTAAAGCGATGATTGAAAGGGATCAAATGCGTGGGTGGTGTTTGCCTCCCAGGGTGGTTCCTCCCACGGGGAAATAAGCCAGCAATAGCGCTGGCAGTCTCAGGAAGGGCGATCGCCAAGAAAGTGCGTGCAGCCTGTCTGGCACTCCTGTACATAGCAGGAACTTGGATCTTGCATCTTCAGCCACAGTCGTGCGATGTACCTTATAGCCAGCACATAACCCTCTCAGTGTTTAAATGCCTCTGCTAAGTGGCCGTGGACCTGCACAGGATCCCCCTAGCACTCCACATCCCACAGGTGCTGCCCTAGCCCTATTGCAAAATAGCCAGAGCCTGTGAATCTCCCCTCCTGCTCCAGCTATCAGCAACCGTGGGATGGGAATATTCCCCCTACCTGTACTGGTACTGATGTTTTCTGTTCCCACGGTTTGTCCCATCAGGTGGTACTGGTTAAGTCGTGAGCCATCTTCGGCCACCACCACAGACGTTGTGGTGCTATTAGTCCACACATAGATCACTTCAGAGTTGGGGTAAGCATCTGCCAACAAGGGAGAAAGATGACAGTAAGGAGTAAAAACACTGTGTAATATTTTAGTGGATCCTTAAATGATAATGACAGGGAGAGAGAAGAATGGAGGCGTGAGAGTGAATGGAGAAAAACAAATAAAGATGATATAATCATGGTCCCATATGCCCAGCTCAAAAAATATTAGGTTGAAGCCTTCTAATATAAGAGATGTGTGGGATGGTTTGTGAAAGGCTGGAACAGTGGAGGTATAAATATAATCCATCACAACCACTCAATTTGGGAAAGAGCAGCTCAGACCTATACTCACCTCACTAGGTTCCTAAACCCCAGCAAGCTGCAAAAGGTATTTTGCTGAAGTTCCCCCTCAAAAGGACTCAGACACCTTGAATGCCAGGACAATAGGGACCTTCTGTGTCTTGTCCTGTCTCCAGGCTAAAATTCTAAGTAATGCCGTGTGCAAGTGAAGAGTCTGGTGGGTATGCACTGACTAGAATACGTACATGTGGGTGAGGGCACAGGTCTTGCATGTGGATAAAGGAAGCTGGAATGCGTCTGCCTGTGCCTGTGATGCCGAAGAGCAGACACAGGATGCAGGAGTGAGAATGCATGAAGGAGAGCAGGAATGGGGCAGGGAGCTGCGAGGAGAGGGTAGGTGTTTGTGCAGAGTCAATGGGTGGTGCTGTGGAAACACCTGCACAACTGCAGATGTGTATGTGATTTCTCACATGTTCATTTAGAAGTCCTAGGAATTAAATGCGGTCGCAGAACTGCCAACTCGTTCCTTCCTCTGTAAGGCTGCTGTAACTTTTAATGCCCTAACACCCAGAGTAATGATAGCGTTATAAGGGAATCTCAGTTTTCTTTTACAGACAGTCAATGCTTGGTTTAGCTTTTAAGCCTTCTCTGCAGATGGTCTCAAAAACCCCAGGAGTCAACTCTGTATTTAATTATATTTTATTTAAGTAGCTCTTACACTTTTTAGAACTCCTCTATCATTGAAAGCTTTCAGGTCACATTCCTGCAAGCATGTTGCAGTAGGCTAGAGTACATTGTACTCAAATCTCTGGAAAGCAGGCAAGGCCTACTCTCCAAATGGAAGGTGAAAAGCAAGTAGGCTTGGAAGTGGTCTGAAGTCAAATATTAGTATCTCACCTTTTGAACTTTTTAACTTGGAAGGTGGGAGTGCAGAATATTTCTTTCTGGAAAAAACTTAACATCCTAGTTCAGGAGACAACATATGGTGGCTTTCCAGATCAGGACTTGAGAATCAAGGACAACAGCCTAGGTTGAAGGATGTGTACTCACTCCATCAGACTGCATGTTTTGTTTGCTGGAGCAAGTGAGCTTTCTTGGAAAGGTGCAGCTCCATGGAGGACTTACAAAAAATTCATAGGCATTGGGTCATAGGCAGTGGGTCAGCATGAGCTTCTGAGGCACTGCAAGGGCAAGAAATATGCTAAGGTAATCCCTGGATCCATACAACCAGGAATGTCAAGCAGAAAATGGGAAGAGATCCCAGTTCAGGCTAAGAGCACATGTGTGTAGCATGATGGACTTCATATCACTTGAATGCTAGACCAGGTAGCAGGGAAGGAAGCAGCACCTTCTTTGCACTGATATTAATGTGTGTGTGTTTCATATCTGGGAGGCAGGACACTGGGCTAGATACACCTTTGCTGTGACTGTGTATGGCTATTCATCCACACCTCAGAAAATACACAGAAATAATGAGGACAGAGAGAGGGAGAGAGTTCAAAAGAAGGTTACAAATACTTCCAGGGACTGGAAAATAAGTCATGATTTGAAACTTTAGCAGCTCAGCTTATTCAGCTCACTGACAAAAAGTAGAGACGTAGCTCAAGCTCTGAGTATACTTGCATACAGGAATCTGAAACCAGGGTGAATCTCTTGGACTAATCACAAAAGGTGCCTGAAAGATGGTTCCAGGCAGATTCAGATGAAGAACAGGGCAGAACTTCCTAACTGGGTGGGAGGCAAGTAATTATACAATGGATAACCTTCTGAGGAAGAAAAAAAAAAAAAGAATTACTGTCACTAGGAAGAGAATGATAATTTGAAATCTTCTTTTTTTTTGTCATGTATCTGACAGTTGGTGCTGTATCCAGGCCTGGAGCTGATCCTGGGTTTGGAAATTGAGGATCTACAAATTTTTCCTCCTTTGT
This sequence comes from Pachycephala philippinensis, assembly GCA_013397055.1. Classification (NCBI taxonomy): domain Eukaryota; kingdom Metazoa; phylum Chordata; class Aves; order Passeriformes; genus Pachycephala; species Pachycephala philippinensis. The sequence continues at coordinate 2,240,863 of VWZT01012496.1, forward strand.
TAGCCATGCAGGACTGCCCACATGCCTTCCTTATGCTTGTATTTGTATCTCTGCAGTAAAATTACTGTAATTACATGTCATGATCTGCTTTGAAAGGCTATGAAGGAATGTCTTCCCTATTTCAAAATATTTGCATCACTAAAAGTGATGGAATCTCACCTTCCCTTTAGAGCTGAGATACTTTATTATCTCTGAGATGACTACAAGTTCACAACGTGCTGTAAATAATTTCAAAGCCAGATCTGGAGCAGACAAGTGGGAGGAGATGGGTCTATTTAAAAAAATGACACAGAAAGCCCTCCTTTTTTAAATGCTTCTCTAGTATATGTTGTTCATGTGCTGATATCCCCATGGAATGTGGGATTTGTTTAGGTAGAGTTGGGATTGCTAGAGAATTTGATTTTTACCTATATTACTTCCTATGCAAAAAAAAAAAAAA
>VWZT01012496.1:2241341-2261527 GCA_013397055.1 Pachycephala philippinensis
AAAAGCTCCAAACAACAGGACTGGACGTTTTGTTTTCTGGGATGATCTAGCTGTATCCCAAATCACCACTTTCCGGTCTCTGCAATGATCCCAACCACCAGGATAATTCGGTTTGTCCTGTTTCCTGATGATGACACACATTCATTTGTTATGACTAGATGCTTCCCAATGAGAGTACTGTAACCAAATTCACTGAAATCACAATCACTAAGGCTTAAGCATTCAGATGCTTTGGTTCTCTGCTCTGCCTGGCCTGAGGGGAGGGGCGTCCAAAAATAATTCAGCACCTTTGCTGTGAATTGCAGCCTTAACGGGGTGCTAAAACACATGCACTGGAACAGGGCTGGAGGCTCCTACACTGCAGAAGTCGGGCAGCTCCTCTTGTAAAATATCTGCAATTCATACAGAGGCCACAAGGTGCCAAAACTCCAGATCTCACAGGTATGCCTAAGCAATAATTCATGAGGCTGTTTTCTTTTGAAACCATGTCAGGGAAGGGGGGTGCCCATCCCAGGTCAGCTGGTGAGAAGAGAGAGCACTCAGGCAGGCAAGAGCACAGCATGAGGCCAGTCCCTGCCTGGGAGGAAGACTCTTGGCTGTAGATCCTTTCTCACAGGATCTTTTGAGAGACTACAAGACAGAGAACTGTGTCACTGCTTGGCCAGGAGTAGAGTATCCATGGGAGAAGGGACAATAGCCCATCTAGAAAAAACTCTTGTGCAAGGGCAGGATGGTTATAGCCAGAGCTTTAAGATGCAAGAGGATAACAGAGGTGTTCCTGTGGAGCCCCACCCAAACAATGCAACCTGCAGTGATTTTACCTCCTTGGGAGAAGTCTGTCACATTAGGAATAACATGAATTTACCCCAGTCTAGATATATCCTATTGTGATGGATCACATATATGATATGATCCTCATCTACCTTCCACACAAATATAATAAAAGATGGTGTTTTAAGAAGCTCTAATATAAGATTTTTGACTTTGTGCCTCCTTTCCTTACTACACATCACGTTCTGACAGGAAAAAGCCACCCCATGCACCTTGGTGTGGCAGCTGACCATCTCTTTTCTGGTCATCTAGATAAACCTCCAGACAGATAAGCCTGTGTACTTTTAGCAGGTAGCTGTCTTCCTACTGCAAACCTTGCGCCATATCTTCACAGAAGCCTCAAACTCCAATTATCCCAAACTTGACAACCAGAAGCTCGAGCTCTGCAGCTGATAACCCCTGCAGTATAATTAGGCATAGTCATATTGAAAGCTGAAACTGTGGGTGTAGTCTAGAATGATGTTATTTTGCTATCGGGGTAGAAGTACTAATGGAGAGATGGTATTATTCACTGTCATACCAAATTTTGCAAAAACACTCTTAAGCAAAGCTTCCAGTAGGTTGCCTACTAGCCAAGCTTGCTGGAGCACTGAAGAACTTCAGGTCTTGTTGTCTAGACATATGAGAAAGGTTTACCAAAAAAAGGAAATATGAAAATATGTAATCTCCTTTACATGACACACAGGGTGGGGATGTCTCCCAAAGGGTGATAGAAAAATGTAGCAGCAGGTCTGGGATAGCAAACTGAGAAAATGATGCTGGTAGTTTTGCAAAAGCAAACTCAACTTCAAAGCCACTGCAAATCCAAGTGAGACTGCTTGGTGTTTATTCTACTTTAAGCAAGTGCATGTCTTCTGGATTTATGAATCCAAATAATTAATCTTGTGTTCTTTACAATCATTTTGTTGTCCTGTCAAAGAAAGGAGGAAGCTTCATTAAAGTATCCTTTCTCTTCTAAGCTCACTTCTTTGAAAAAGAAAAAAACAGGTAGCAGTTGAGATGAGCAGCTAAAATTACAAAGTATAATGTTATTAAATGTGAGAAAATGACAACAGACATTTATTTCTACTGGACAGTTGATAAATGGCTGCAAGCTTATCACCTACCAGAATGATGAAAGAAAAAATATCTTCTCTTATATATTTATTGACGAGCAGAAGTTTATTTTTCTACATTCTAGCATCCAACATACACCACACAATATAAAAACAGTAAAGATGTCTCTTGCTCTTCTCGCACACTTTTCCTGCTCCTGTATGTCTGGCAAGGAAAGCCTGACATGGTCTTTCTTATGCCAGTGAACAGTGGGCAGGGGAGAGACCACAACGAGAGAGGAATTACATTATGAAAAAGTCTAGCAAAGCACAGCAGTTAGTGGGTAAGACCTGGAGGATCCCGGACATTTGCCTTGGCATTGAGGACAGCCCTGTTTTCATTTGCAAATGAAACTGTATGAGCAGTGCAGAATCCTCCTTTCCATTCAAAAAGTAACTCACAAGCAGGGAGTTTTCTCCTGCCACTGCCCCCACCACAGGGCAGTGGTGGCATCTGTGGCTACTGACAGATACTCTCCTTGTCATTTTTCTTTCTCCTCCATATTTGAAAGAAACTCAGGGGGAAAAAAAAAGGGGGGTGGGGGGGGGAGAGTGTTTCTTGGCACCTTAAGTCAAATAAACCTAAAGGTGGAGGGATGAACCCAAACTTCGAGTCTATGGGACCCAGACGTATTTCTAGGACTGCTTTTTTTAAGCTGTAACCCCTGAAAAAAAATATCTGCCAATAAGTTTTCATTCCTGCACTACAGGGCATAACATAATTGAGAAACAAAGAATCCCTCTCCAAAACACCCCCTAAATCCTTTGACAGACCTAATGGGAAGCATAAAGCAGTGCCTGCACAGCTAAGTTAAGGCAGCCTGTGCAGCGTGCATGGGTACATTCCACAATCAAACAGACCATTTATCCACAAGCCATGGCTGGAACTTTCCTTTCAAAATTATGCTAGTTGGATGCTGAATTAACTTAAAGAGATATTGTAGAAAGATGACTTCTGGTTTGTTTTCTATTTTATCCATTCCAATTGTGCAGTTACATTCTAAGCCTTTATTATCGTGACTTTTAGTACATGCCACAAGGATTGTCAGACTGCCTAATCTTGGGAGTATTGCTAATCCCTGTCAAAGCTTGTTGATTGGGGAAGATGTGCATAAATTGTCAGCTTTTTTAGGAACTCTAATTACAATCTGAATACACATACAAATATCTATCTTATCTAACCATTAATGTATTTGACTCACTTAGAGGCTGTTATATAACTCACTAGTGATCCAGATTTACAGCCTCTCAGACTCCTGCAGGCTGCAAAACAGCACTGCCACTAAGCCATCATGTACCAGCTTGAATTCTAAGAGTCAGGCTGGATTTCTTGTGGTTTGTGCACAAATGCTTTGTAGCCCATTACAAAGCATCTGTCCACAGTTGTGCCTATGTGACTCAGGCCAGATTTGAGCTCCATAATTGGAATTTCCCATTAAAATGACTTTATAAGAATGAGTCGATGTACAAATGAGATTATTCTATAGGAAGAGCAAATGGAAAACAAATCTACTAAAAAAGTACATTTAAATATAAAAATAACAAGACGTGGTACTTAATATGCATGGTCTAGGTCTTGAGGGAAATAGCTTTTTATAAAAATAAATTTTTAATGTAAAATAGCAGTTTAAATACTAAGAGCAATGTATTCACATATTAAATGATTAAGAGCCTAAAATAAAGACTTTGCCGTGGCATGATGAATTCTGCTGTTCTTGGGAAAATTTTAGGGTCGTGGAAATTACTTTAAGGACCTGAAATCATTAGAATTGAGACTGATCATTTAAACTGGTATGAGTTTACAACATATGGATAAACAGCATGCATGATTTTAAAAACATCACAGACAAGAAGTGTAATGTGTACAAATACACGGGACTACAAATTCGTTTAACGCAGAGTCACAGAATGGCAGGGACTGGTGGATACCTCTGGTGATCATCTGGTCCCAAACCCTGCTGAAGCAGAGACACCAGAAGCATTTTTTCCAGCACCATGTCCAGTCAGGTTTTTAGCATCTCCACAATTTTCAAACTGTCAACCTCTCTAGCCAACCTGCTCCAGTGTTCGGCCATTCCCACAGTAAAAGCATGTGTTCTTCTGTTCAGATGGAATTTGATGGTTTTTAATGCCCTCTGGCTGAATAAGGTCCTTATTCTGCCAGTGGGCACTACTGAGCTGTGCCCAGCTCCCTCTTCTCCATCTCTCATTCCCCAGCCCCTGCTATTTATACAGATGGATTAGGACTCTCTGAGCCTTCCCTTCTCCATGCTGAACAGTTCAAGATCTCAGTCTCCCCTCATAGCAGAGATGCTCCAGCCCTTCAGTGGCCCTTCATTGTGGCCCTGCATCGGACTCTCCACAAAGTCTGTACTTTTCTTGCACTGGGCAGCTCAGGTTGGACATGCACTCAGAATGGTTCCAGATGTGAGAAGTTGTTAAATGCTCAGAATGAAACTTTCTTGGAATGACACAGTATCATTGTCTGTGACAACAGAGGACATCCAAGGAGAAAATTATTCATGAAAACTGATGAAACTCATGGGCATATTCATGAAAAATTATAGGACACCTCTGGCTGTGAAATGGGCAGTAGAAAGTCCAGTCATAGTAAAATGTTTATTTCTGTCCTTCCTGAATTTAAAATGAAAATAAAATTTGGTAACATAAGTAGTTTTCTATATGTTTTCATGATACAGTTTTATTCGATCTTCTTGTCACATTCTGCAGGGAATAGTATAGGATGTTCCGAAAAATGTGCCAGACAGGTCTCGAGAGACTTCATTACTAAGCAACACTAATATACTCTACTGATCATTGCTAAAAAAATAAAGCCGAAAGTTAGATCAAAATTATTCTCTTTCAGAATATAATTTATAAGTCACCTCAGGAAAAGGTGGGAATAGAAATGCAGCTTGGAAATGAAATGGAAGCACAGACTGTACCCACAAGGTGGTGAAACACACAGAACTGAAGATGCCTGTCAAATTCATTTTGAGGCACACAGTTTTGCAAAAGCCAATTTCTTCGGCTTTTCAAAGCAAGAAATCAGGTGGAAGGTCCTGCATAATTTTAGAAGTTCCAGCTAATGGGAGAAAAGTCTAAACATGACCTGACTTTGAGGTCAAAAATATAAAGCAAAGGAAAAAAACCCAAACTGAAAGCAACAGTGATTTCGGAGGTGGGATTCATGATTAGCATAGGCAAGTCTGCTGACTGCTTTAATACAATAAATTGACTGTTTACAAGTTGGTACACTAAATCACAGTCATACTGATGATGGATGTAACACAAATACTAATGAACGGTGTTGTCCTAATAATTCAGTCAGGCATAGCACCTTCACAGGATGCTATTGCAGCATTTAAGAAGAGCCCTGAGCTAGGACCTGTGCAGAGTAACACAGAATGTCTCCTAAGAATGATAACCAGTGACAGCAGCTCTTTCCTGGCCCATCACACTCACCCATACCATGGGGGAGCAATAAGAGGGATACATCTATTTCCCAAGCACTGGGATTGCAACTGGGAGTGACTACTTGCTGTGAAATCTGACACATAAGCATTAAAAACCAGGCATGGCACACTGAATTGACCTGTGTGTTTCCGGATAGCAGGTTCTCAAGGCTCCACTCAGAAAAGGAGGAAAAAAAAGCCCAGCAAAGAAAATGTTTTTCCATGGTGCAGCCTGGAGCATGCCAAACAGCAAACAGATGTGTAGGTGTAGACAGCCAAACTCTGCCACTCGTGTTGTGGGATGCCTGCCACAAGCCAACTGAAAGAGGTGTCTAAACAGGGTGTGCTGTTACACATCCAGTGCTCCAAGGTACCAGCAGCATCAGGTCATTCCCCCAGGGTTCCTACTTCCATCTGAGAGCTGAAGTTAGGGAGCGTCATGTCTTCCTTCTTTTGCCTCTTCCCGTTTCTTCCTCTCACTGCGGTCAGTAGTTGTAACACAGCCTCTTTCTTTATTTTCAGGTTTAGTGGCAGCTGTCTCAGTCTAGAACTAACCTGAGAATTGATTTTACATCACATTTAAAGGTGGCTACACAACTGCTTTTCATATGGAACTTGTCAAAATCTGGTGTGCCAGCCTCTGATGCTTTTTTTCCCCCTTAATGGCTGGTATAAATATTCACTTTAAGAGGACTAGAGCCACAGAACAGTAGAATGTGCTGGTATGATATTTTAAATGCTAAATATCCTAGGAATTTTTCTGACCTTACATTGGTCTTTCTAGGCCAGGCATGTGGTAATTCCAAACGAGCCACCCAATTTGAGTGTTGTACTAACATTTAATGAACTTTGAATTCACCATCACCATATTCAGCACATATATTAACTGCTTCATTAGGAAAAACAGCATGGTTATGAGGATGAAGTTAAGACATTTAATTTACTTTTTGCAAGGCAAACAAAAGTATCCTCCAAAGTGTGGCTGATACCATTACTCACTTTGCATAGTACCTTTACAAAGATTAAGCACCTTTGCTTAATCTTGATTGCAATGGTCCCCCCATTTTGCAAGGTGCCACTTAATATCAGCAAAGCTAATATAACCAGCTCTGCAGAAGTGTCACTGGAGTTTCTTTTGAGAAATGCAGAGTGAATTTTAGAAAATACTCCAGTTGATCTTGTTGTGGAGGGTGCCTTCACAAACATGGTATTTTTGGCCACATGTAACATCATAGAATGAAACTGTGACCTCACTGTAATCTACAGACATTCTTCCCATCCACTTAAGTGGTATCAGGGACTCAGCTATCATAGTTAGTGTATCTGCTGAGCTTACCGTTCAAAGCACCCTCACTTATAAATTTGTATGGCCTGAAACCAGTTGAGAGTGATTGGAACTACCTGCAGAGCTAAATATATACCTCTGTTTCTGAATCCTATCCCTTAATGAAGACATTTACAAATCTCTGAAGTACTGCTACATTAATAACACTGTGCAAATGTGTAAACAATAGGTATGCAGAGATAACAGGCTGAAACATTATTATTCAAACACTTTAATACTGCCTTGAAATTGCAATCACAAGAACTTATTCCCTACGCCAAAGGTGCAGTCATCTAAACCTCAGAAGATGGATTATAGACCTCTGCTGTGGGGCACGGTGCAGCCCCATATTTCAGAGAAGGCAATAAAATCTCCCCAGCTTCAGTGATGAATACAAGGAGCCTCTCTCAGGCGAGCTGTTGCTGACCAGAGGCACTGCCATTCCACCTGCCCTCTGCTAGAGTACTCAGGCACACATCCTCTCTTTGGGAACTGTCCCCTCCCAGCCCCTCTGGAGACCCAGATCCAAAGGTGCTCATGATCTCATTTTCTCTGTGCACAAATAAAACATCTTATTTACAGCCATCAGCTGACCTATTTTAGGGGGAGATTAACCTGAGCCTAAAAATATCTACTCCTCTCCCCTAAGACGGTGAGAGCAATCAGCTCAGCTGTATATATTTACCCTACAAAAATATAAATGTAGGAGGGAGGAATCCCAGCTTTGTTGACACATTTAGCTCTGGGATGTTTTCAGCAAAATGGCTGGCTGCTAGCACAGGCTGGCCATGAGGAGACTTTCAGTGGCAATGATGGGGAAGGGGGCAAAACCAGACGGCTTATCTGGCTTTCTTTCTTCCCAGTCCTCTTTCCTTCTTGTTTCTTCACGGGGGGCAACATGAAACAACTGTTTCCTTTGAAGAAGCTTGCTGCGCTGGGACTGCAGCAGCACTAGATGACAGCTTGGACTAGCTTGGCTGTCTGTGCAGGAGAGGAGGCTAATGTGGGATCCAGCAATTTAGGTAGAGAACTTCCTGGCCCACCAGAGACTGAAGTGTCATAAAGGAGCTGCCAGACTAGAAACTGAAATCCAAGTTCGAGCAGTGTCTTGTAGCTTTTTTCCTCCCCCAAAACCCTAGGCAAGTAATTTTGTCATTAATGTACTGCTGTAGCACTGGGAAGCTCTAATTGAACCTAGGGACCCATAACGACAGAGGCAATAAAAGCAAGTAATGAACCACTCTATCTTTGCTCAGAAGAGACTGTAATTGCTCTTTGCTTCCTTTGTGCCCACCTGCAAAATGCAGGCAGCAGAGACCTACCAACTTCACACAGGGATCATGAGAATGATTCCAGAAATGTTCATGAAATGCTTACAAGCCATGGAAACAGCCACCTTAGAAAATAAGACATTAAAAACCTGGCTTGTAAAGCAGTGGAGCAGTATCTACCCATTTGTCACATTTACAAATAATATCCCATTTGCCAGTGGTATAGACCCATGATCCATGGCTGGCAACTGTGAGCCTGGTGCTGCCTTTTGGGGCATTATAAGACCAGCAATGTCTTTGCAGGTTTGCATCCAAAGGCCATTTGAAAGCTTAAGCATATTAAGCACAGTCTCTGCATGTTGTTTTCTGTTGCTGACAACTCAAACTGATTCCCTGTAATCAGGCAGTTGTGCAGCCTTTAAATTTAGGCTGTAATCTCCAGAGTGGGAAATGTGTGCTGATGTTTGTACCATCGACAAAGCACCCCGGATCGCCACGCGGCTCCACCACAATCCTGTCTAGACCGCTTTCACGTGAGATAAAAACACCACTGCTGAGCATCTCCACACCAACTCCTACCCCCGCCTGAACTTTTGTTTCCTTGAGCTCAAAACCACCACCAGTCGAGCTTTTCTTCCCCAAAAAAGCTTGAGTATGTGAGCCACCTCATGATGAGGAGGCTGCTCCCAGGGCAGGTGGAGGGGCTGGCTGCTCAAGGGGCTCTTTGCAGCTGCTACAAAAGCCACTGCCAGCACCCCCAGGAAGCACTCCTTACCAATCCAAAAAAAGGGGCTTCGTTAAGGATGCTCCTGCCTGCATGGAGACTGCTCTGGGCTGGGAGAGAGCCAAGCCCTCGGCCACTGCACATCAGCAGAGTTTGCAGCCTGGGCTCAGTACTGGCTGCAAGAGAGTTGGGGAAGACAACAGCTTTTGTTCTTTCTGACCTCCCTTTTTTCCTCTGTTATGAAGCTAAGAGGGAAAAACTCACTGGCTTCTAAGCAGTGGGTGACTGGAAGTAGGAGGTGATTGACCCGGAGCTGGGCACTGTTCCACAGGAGAGCCATCACAGCCAGGGGGCTGGGCTGCCATTTTAATGTATTTTAAAAATTATCTCAGTGCAGACATACAGAAACCATGTATACATGACAATGTCTTTGAAAAGTTAAATAGTGACAATGACTTCAAGTGCTTGAAGGATATACCAACAGTTTCTTCAGCCTTTTCTAGGAAGTCTTGGATGTGTGTCACTGCAATGGGTGAAGAAAAACTGACTGATCTGATCATTTTGGGGAGCCCTTTTCCATTTTGTTAAACTGAAAGCTATACTTCTATGGCAAACCTACCAGACAAGTGATAAGTTATGGTCATATTCATTCGAAAGTTCTAATGCAGACTGCTATGGGGTCCCATAATAACAGCTGCTGCAGAAACCCACCACATGGTCCAGGCCCAGAACCCTGTGTTTTAATTTCTAAGTAGATTCCTTTTAAGAAATCTTCTTAGATCTCTGGAATACTTGAATATTACAGAATCTTCTTTTACGCACCACTGCTGATGAATTTCCTGCCCTTTGGGTGTTCTGGGCTGCACTGCTCCATCCTAATTGTGGGTCTCAATGCAAGGATGAAGGTACTGGCAGCACTAACTGCCCAAAATGCTGGACTAAAGAAGCTATACTGCTATACATGTGTATCTGAAATGACAACATGCAACACCTGTGAGAAGGCTTAAGTATCTGTTATAATCCACTGCACCCAATGCAGAAGAAAAAGCACAGTTCATACAAGATGCTTGAAGAAATGGTAGAGTTGTCTCTATACTGAAGAGCCCTACTGACTGTTTCATTGAGATCCTTCGAAAAATGGGACTTCCAGCAGAAATAGCTAAAATAATCACTAGGAGAGATACAAAAGCTCACCACCAATATAATGTAACACCTAACTAATCTACAGCAGCGACTGTTTCTTCTGAACAAAGAATGGGTTTGTATTTCTGAGCTAGCAATGCAGAGAGAAATGGACTTCTAAGTTGCTCTGACTAGGGTATAATATACTTACCTACATCTGAGATAGCACTGCAGAAAAATAGGAACTTCTAAAATATGATTCATCTCATCCTTAGGCAGGTATCAAAAATAATTCTAATGAACCTCACTGAAGAAGTACTTATTTCCATTCAGTAGTCATAGAGAGACTCTAGACAACTAACTGGGGCATATTTTTCTATCTGAAATTGTCACAGATCCATCCCATCTGCTCCCTGAACCTTTGCTGTTAATACAAGGCTTTTGATATGGGCCAAATCCCCGTGCTCATTCTGCACTAAAAGATCTAATTATTTAAACAACACCGTCCCACAACAAGTCATCTGTCCATGATTCCAAGGAAAAGAGAGGCAAATAACAGCAATACCATTAGGTGGTCTCCACCCCCTTCATTCATTCTAAGGGTTGTACAGAAAATTAGCTCAGGCTAGATGCCTGTGCTTTAATAGCTAGCTATACTCAAGCAGAACTACAGCAATGGTCCAACACAGTTGTCTAGATTGCTTTTTTGATGCTGCCACAAGCATGTCTTTCATTATGTTTGGAGATCTAGCTTGTAAACAGCTAAAAATTAGGGGAAAAGTATGCCAACTAAAGAGGTGGTTTGTAGCTGGGGTAATATAGGGTTGAAGGAGAGAGAAGAAAAATATATCAAATGTCTTAGAAATATTTCGTTTTAGTATTCACCTAACTTCACATTATTTTAGTCATTCAACATCCATTGCAATGGCGGTGTCTAAGGAAGCAGTGATAAACCTTAGGAAAAGGTAACAGGAGATACTACCTTAGTGAGTGGAACACCACCAAACCTCTCCATTCCATATTAGATGAGTTCTGCCTTAAATTGCACAATCAAAACTTAGTCTTGAACTTGGCTGCTGAGCATTTCACAGAGGACCTCCCTGGCTCTCTCCATGTGTCCTTTCAAAATGAAGGCACTAACACATCCCAGCAGAGTCAACTGTGCTGACTGTCTCCGCTCTCAGGAATAGATTCAATGAGCCTCTTCTGTCCAGCTGTAGGGACAAGTAACAGAAAAGCTCTGCCTCTACATATGAGATTGCAGTTCCAGCTGTCTCTGAGAGCAACCTATGAAAAGCTTCATAAGAGCCATTTCCACTTTTCAAAGTTTCATAAAATTAACATTTGTCTTTATTTATTATTCATTTAATTATATTCTTATACAAGACTTTTACATGCAGGCTTTTGAGAGGGTAAATACATTCTTTATCACATTTCACTAAACCAGAATTAAAATCTGTTTAGAAGGACACTGTTTTCAAGTTCTCCCTCCATACTTGCAGTTTTCCTGCAGCTCTTGCAGGTGCTAATGGGGAAGAGAACAAAATCAAGAAAAACCCTGTAGGAGCCTTCATCTCAGTGCCTTCTCTGCATTGTAAGGAAATATCAGGGAAATTTTCTTAAAATAACTTTTTTGGAGAAAATTCTCAATGGCTACAAGTGAATGGATAGTTTGTGAACAGTGAGTGCCTTAATGTTCAGTGTTGCAATAAAATCCTGGGATATCGGTGAAGTTACTGTCTCATTACTCTGACTTCACCACGCTTATTAGAGGAAAATAATTTTGAGCATATCTCCTGCTACAGAAATAGCCTGTGCACTTTCCTTTATCAAAAGTCACACTGTGACTTAGTTTGAGGTGTTAAAAAGGAAGATGTACATAAGCTATGTTAGCTACTCTCTCCAGACACTACAAATTGTTTCCTTACCAACAGCTGGCAAGCTCGCTTGTAGATCAACAGTGATCAACCTTCGCCATCTTCATGGCCGACTTAAAACTCATCAGGAACAAACACAAGACCTCTTTTTCCTGTGCTCATGAGCTTGGGGATCTCATTATTTTCAGAATATTCATGAAACTCTCTACTTACTCTAAAAATAGTATGGGGTGGTTTTTTTGCTGCTGAGTGACTAGTGGGCAGCTGCTTCATGTATTTATCTATTCCACAATACAAGATCTGATAACTCCATGTACTCAGGTACTGCGTCTTCAAGAGACAGTTTCATAAATAGACTCCACCTTACAGTATTTGACATTGTCAAAGTGCCAGTTAACAGCAATTAACTAATTCATCTTCAGGGCAACCCCATGAGCTAGGTAACACTGATATAATTAACACATGAGTAAAATGAGATTTAGGAGTTAAGTCACTTGCCTGGGCAGAGGCCTTCATGGTCTAGTGGATTAGACATCTGCCTCTCCAACCAAAGAAGTTCAGTCTAATCCTTTTTCTGACATTGATTTGCTGCGTGACCTTATGGAAAGTCAATTAACTTCCCTGTTTCAGCTGCCCTAGAGATAATGATGCTTACCTACCTGGTGACACATGGGCATTTGGAAACTGTGCTAAATTATAATCTTAATGTATTCTTAGGGACTGTCAGTGGAAGAGGTGAAACATTAAAGCTAGGAAGCTTAACGTCCTTGCTATTTTATCTAATTCTTCCTCCCCACACCAGAAATAGCCTGGGGGTAAGATAGAATTTCTTGGGTTAAGGTGCCCCTAGTGAAACTGCTTCTGGCATCAGGAATTTTCATCACATCCTGTTTGACCAGAAAAGTTATTTAGAGTACAGGTCAGCACTAGAATTGCAATGGAAAGTTATTTTAATTTGGCCATGGAAGAGAACAGCACCCTTCCCATGCTACCATGAGGTAATGAACAGACTGTCACAGCCACCCCCATCAAGCACCCTGGATTCAAAGGGAGCAGAGCCTGCTGCAGAGACCCCCGAGTCTGTGCTCATGCATCATCCCCAGTTCCCTCTAAACGAGACTTCTGGAGGATAATTTCGACAGGTATCCTGACCCCTAGTATGGATGCAATCCGGCAGGAAACATACCTGCATACATGTACCTCCTGGAGCAGACCCACCTGATCCTGCCATCTTGGAGCAGTGGGGAGCGGTACTTAAGAGAAGGACAACTAAAACCTGCTTTGTTCAGTTCGTTAGGAGCTGTCCCTGAACTTCTGTCCTTTTCACGACATGCCATAGTGTTAAAAAATACCACCTCTGTAGTGGGCATTTGAACTGCCCAGCAGGTATCTAGGCTGCTGGAATGCACAGGTAACTTTATATCACATTTTGTGTATTTGACTGGGCTTTTAATTATTTCTACAAAATATTCTGTTGCTACATATAATGCTTCCTAAGCCCATAAAATCTCCCACTATTCTAATGTAGCAAGAAACCAGTCAAATGGGACGTAAGAATTCAATATTTAACTTTATTTCTCTGAGCAAGATTAATTTTCCTTCTCTTTAATAATGAAGGAAACATCAGGCACTTTTTGCCTTTTGCTTGCTGAATTATAGCAAACATAGTGAACATTCATGCAGCCAGAAAATTAATAACCTGCTCCTGCCTCTGCTGCAACACTGATCACTTCAGCATCCTTTCTGCTGCTGATCCGCCGTGCGCCAGCTCTTTGGTTTCGCTGCCCTGCTCTCTTCATCCTCAGACTGGTTAGCACCAGTTTCTTCTCCACCTTCCCAGCTCCATTGATAATGTGTTTAACATTTACTTTGATGCTATTCCTTGAGGCTTTTCAAAAACCTTTTTGGAAAGGAGACCGTTAAAAAAGAAACCCTTTAGGGAAAAACAGTGAGGAAAGCTAAAGCAGAAAGGGTGTGTGCTTATGTATCACACAGCCCTGTGGGCTTTGTCCTGCTGCAAGCCTGGAGATGACTCAATGCAAACCCATACTGCTGTAAATAGGGAATAAATATTGTCCTCTCCTAAAATACACCTGGACTAGTTCAATAAACCCTGATTTACTGGCTGCTACTTGTACAAACATATGCATATTAAATCCCAATAAATTACTAGGGAGCTGTCAGATCAGTAATACAGATATTCCCAAGGCTGAAAGACTGTCTATAGCCTGTCCCTATATATTTACTTTTTGCAGAGGCCAGTGGTGTGGCTAGCACAGACAAATGGTTCCATGTCTACACACTGTGAAAGAACTTAAAGGTGTAATACCTTATAAAAGTATTCTCGGATTTTATTCTGAGCATGGCAAGGAGCATAAACTAAAACTACTCACCCCTCACAGGCCTAAAATATAAGTCCTCAGTGCTTGCTTTGACACAGATTAAAATTACCTGTGTGCTAAGAGGTGATTAACATGTAACACATTTGGCACTAGCAGGACATGTAATTACATTCAGACAGATTACTGGGCACTCCTTCTAAGCATTTGTAGCTTGTAATGTTATCTCATGCACTCATATTGATTGGGATGCTTTTTTTTTTTTGTCTTACTGTGTGGAGAGTTAGAACCTGTACCTTACTGCATCTAATCTACTAATACATGGAAACATCCATTTAACTTTAAGGTTGAGCTTCAGATCTCTGCTGCATCAGGCTCTTTGTTTAAATACCTATCTTTTAGTATTATAGTGCATATTTTGCAAGATTTCATAAAACTGTGCAACATACCAGTTCTGTAGCCTAGACTAGAGATCAACATATGTAACTTCCTCTATTGATAGAGTAAAGGCCATGTAATACCAGGAAGGGTAACTTCTTTTTCTTTGTCTTATTCTTTCCAGTGGCTTTTGTTTAACCCTGTATATAAACAATTACAGTTTCCTGTGAGATGTTTTCCCATTTTCAAGTTTGGAATTAAATGGGTGATTTGCATACACATTTCTTTAAGTGGAGTGTAAAGGTGTACGGACCTTCAGATTTATGTTGGCTTTGCTGTAAATTAATGCTGCTGAAGTCAATGAACACACTTGAACCTGCAGTGACCTTGTAAGATACTGGTGGTTATTTGGATGAAACAGAATCTATCTGGATTGGAAGAGGGAAAGGAAATCAGTTCATCTTAAGTTTGGTAATGTGGTAATAGTTACTGTAAAACAGTGTTTTTACTTCTTAGTATGATCACTAGAAGACAATGTATAGTCAGTATTAAATCAGGGCAGATACAGACGATAAAGGCAAAGCTTAATCTTGCTAGGATTAGTGACTCTAAATTGATACAGCTGAAAAACATTGCAAAATGCTGAAGTTAGGTGGCTTCAGGGGCTAGCAAAATGCCTTGTCTGGTAATCATCAACAGTCTTCAGAGACAATGATTGCACCTGGAAACTGATTTGATTACCAAAGTAAAAAAAAGAAAATCTACCGTAGTAGCCTCATTTGTACTTTAATTAAGAGCTTTGTTTTTAAATATAACCATCTGATTCCCTGGGGTTATTTTTAAAGTAAGCTTCTGGCAAGGCTGCAGTGGTGGATTAGAGGCTTGGAATTGAGGAAAAATCATCGTTCAGCATACAGTTTAGAATAATGTGTGCATATATACAAATACATGTGTATGAAACATCATGTAACAGGATACAGGACTGGATTTATTAAAGCCAAATGGAAAGGTATTTCCTCTTTTAATATTCTAGATCTCTTTTAAGATATGCGATGCAGATATTGCACTGCCGTCTGATTCATGTAAATACCATAATAATTGCACATCAATCTGATCAGTCCACTGAAAGCTCTGTTTTACTACAAATGTAAAACCAAGTTATAAATTTAGCTGTCTGCATCTAGAACTCCATCCAACAGTGGCTGTTACACTTGATGTGGATATATAAGACATATCACCCATCAACTCACCGTTTATCATGGAGTATGCAGGCATGAGTTGAAAAGCAGTAGGTCCAGATAAAGCAGTCATGGAAAAGGAGCAGCAGGGTAGCAGCAAGGGGGGCAGAATGGGGATGCTAAAGAAGCATGTTAAAAGGGGAGGGCTGGGGGGGAGGGTGAAAGATCTGTACAAGACATGTCTGAACATGAGAAGTCAGAAAATGGTATTTTTCTAGTTCTTATTCCAGAAGAGAACTTACAGCTTCCAAATTTTAATGGGCAAGCATGTGCATCCATGGGGAAATCTTCAAGCTGCATGGGACATTCAGCAGAGATGGTCAATCTGTGGGGGAGTGAAAAGAAAACACGTTATTTTTTTTCCCTGCACTTTCCCTTTAGGCTCCTCACTGCAATACGTGAATGCTGACACAAGCATGCTTTTCCTGACAGCTCCTTGCTCCTGCTGAAATCACAGCAACCCCCTGTTAAATTGAATGTGAGATAAGCCAGGTGGACCACTCTGTGTGCATGCCTGAGGCCTTATCTAGTAACCCTGAGACACATGAAGTGATTTTATTTATGTAAGCTGTCCTCATAAGATCGTTCTTTTTTATTAATATGTGAAGAAACTCCTGTGATGGAGCTTCTGCCAGGTACCTTATACTTACCTGCACTCTGTACATACTACAACTGGACTAGGAATTTGACTCCTGGGTATAGCACTGTTACAGACATAAAGAATCATTGACTTTATATGCAGATGTAACTATTTAAATCCACAAAATAGATATTTATAGATAAAAGTATGTAATATAACTAACTATAGCTATACATAAAGTTATATATAATCAAGGACATATATGCATCACTTTATAGAGCACTACAGGTAACTTCTGTGGAAATTACATGGTATTGGGGTAGTCCATTTCAGTTCAACGCACTGTTAATTACCTGGGCATCTTGTAAGGCAAAAACAACAGGGTCATCTTCCCCAGCGTATTGCCTAGGGAAGCAATTCTGTCCTGGACGCCCCAGCCACTTCATCTAGACTGGACATAGGGGTAGGGAAGGAAAAGCCCGCAGGCAAATATAGATGTTTCCCATGGATGTTCTGAATGATTGACAGATCAAGCTGAAGACTAAGAAAAGTCTGAGGTAAATTTCTGAGCAGTGCAATATGAGTTATATTGATATCAAATGCATCAAATATATCAAGTATCTCAAGAGAGCCAAAACTTGCTTCTAGCACAAAGGGAATGTGTTTTGCTTATGCCATTTTGATATTTGCATAATACAGACAGTTTGCTTAGGATAGTGAGGATGAAAATATCATTTTACAGTATGACTATCTTTATGGCTTTCTCATTTTATGCTGCTATTCCACCTCAGAGGCAACAGTCCAGAGACATCCAAACCTTTATGGACTGCCTGGTGCTGGGATGACACAGGGCTCTGCTGGAGGGCTGCCTGGTTCCCAACCAAACTTGTTGCTTAGGGAGTGAAAATCTCCAAAGAAATTCACAACACCCTACTACCAGAATGCAAAAGTACACTTTCCTATCACTACAGCAACATGGAGCCATATACACTAGCTATATATAGTCACCACTTCCTATCAGCACCCCAGAGTGCCGTAAGAACTTCTATCCAAAGGGATCATAAGGGATAACAATCTGTCTGTGTACAGACGGCCCGCTGTTCAGCCAGTCCAGTTCTGTACAACACAGTGATGCCTTGCTGGGGCACTACAGCTACACAGACAATGAACTGGGGGAAACACCTCCACTCTGCTGACACACAGAAATTCTGGAGCTGCACCAATGGCTGAAAATGGCAAAATAAGCACAGAAAATGCAATGGTGTCATTGGCTGGATATGATATTTTGAGGATGAGCTGGGAAACAGGAAGAGAAAAAGGCACACAGTAATAGAAAATGTAAAGATAATATGCCATAGAAAGAAAAAGAAATCCAGTTCAGAACAGAGATAATTTACCATTTGGTAAGAACAGACAGGAGGCTACAATATAGAAAAGAAATTACTGAGGCCTGAGATACCTGCACTTAAGCAAAACTGTTCTTGAGCTTTATTTTTGTAAAAGATATTTTAAGATCACTCAGATATGGAGTTGTCTGTGGTGGAGACTGCCCTTGGGCACCAAAGCCAGCAAAGCCAAAGTTACCAAGAGTGGTGTGTAGATGAATTTAACAAGCTGTTTCTAGTAGTATCCTGCCCAGAACTTCCATCCTTTTCACAAAAAATCGCTCTAGTGGGGACTTGAAAGCAAGGCTGCCATCCCTCCAATGCATCATTATTTTTTCATGTTAAGCACTGCAAATTTAATTTTCTTAATAAATTCAGAAACCTTGCTCCAAGAGCCCATAAGAAAGCCGGCGTGTTTTGCTGCAGTCCATCTCCTGTCTCTTTGTCTACCAACAGTTCAAGCATGTCATTTCAGAGCTGCAGCTTGACATTTTAATATACACACCTGTCATCTGCAAATATCGAAGGAGGGGATGCCTGTATCCACCTTACAAAGACAACAGGTGTAGAATCAGGAAGGGAAGGAATATTCAATGCAGAATTATGCATAAGACCTTCTGTTTCATCTTGCTGTCCTATGAATTGTATCCTGCTGCCTGCATCTCTGGAAATAACCCTTGTGTGTAATGAGGAAAGTTGTAGACATTCATCAACTATAAATGTAGAACAGAAGTGAAGATGAGTTGCACAGACACTGTGACCTAGTGGAATTTAATTAAGTCCCTCCAGAAATTATCTTTGCCTGTCTTAAATAAAAGGGTAGCAGATAAGGCTGGAGGGCATCTGGCTGCCACTGCCTGACTCAGAAGCCACAGACTGGCTTGTGGTGCCAGGGCTACTACTCTGTCCTCTCCGAATTCCTCCTCCAGCAAAAGGCAGAATATCCCTTAAAAGGGTGATGCCTGCTGCAGTCTTCTGGGTCTAGCCTGGGGTATGGACAATCAAGTTTAGGAGCTGTTAATGTGCTTGGGGATGGCCTTTCCTTTCATTAACACGAATTCTTTGGATAAAAAAGTTCCTTTTCCTCTCTATCAATGATACCCACACACTTCTTTCCTTTTCCCATGCCTCTATCCTAGGACCACTCCTAGTCTGGCCATCTTGAACAAATTAACTAGCTCTACGTATTTGTTACATGCTATTAAGAACTACGTAGTTGAGCCTCTTAGGTGATTTCAAAGTGCTCAGTGAACGCTCTCCTAGAAACCTCTTACAAAAGTGTGCATTACCCGAGGCTTTTGAAGTGTCTTGTAATGGCCAATGTGACAAAAAACTTGACAGAAAACTCGTAAGAAAACTTGACTGTGGGTTCTGATTCACAGCACAAATGTCACCACCCCGAATTTCTGTAGGTGCTCTGTGCCCAACAGGAATTGGTTTTCTTAACTGTGTGAGGACCTGAAAAACAAGGTCACTCAACTGACTCCTGGTTCAAAGAGACTGGATTTTCTACTGCATACACAAATAAAAGCAGCACAGCAGACATCTACACACTGGGGGCTGGAAGCATGGGTCGCTGCATACAGATTTGCTCTGAGATGCAGAGTGCAAACTACATATTCAGATCATAGCTCCAGGAGTCACAAAGAAATTGATATCTGGGTCTACTCCTTCAAATATCACCTGCAGTGATATTTGCACACTTTGACTTTTAACATTGTGATAAAGCTTAGGTACCCTTTGTATACTCTAGTTTACATAGCTGGTAATTACACAGTCCTTGGTCACAGCCAGCATGGCTTCATGGCTTCATGCTTATCAAACTTGATTTTCTTTCATGACAAGGTAACCTATCTAGTCGATCAAGGGAAGCCAGCTGATGTAATATTTTTGGATTTCCACAAAACTTTTGCTACTGTCTGTCACAGTATCCTTCTGGACAGCATGTCCAGCACACAGCTGGATAGACACAACATGGGATGGGTGAGCAACTGGCATAAAGGGTTACAGTGAATACAGACATCAGACTGGTGACCTGTCACTAGTGGGCTTCTGCAGGTCTCCCTCTTAGATCCTGTGCTCTTCAACATCTTCATAAAGGGCTTGGATGCAGGACTGGAAGGGATACTAAGCAGGTTCACAGACAATACAAAACAGGAAGGAGCTGTTGTGTCCCTCAAAGGCAGGGAGGCCCTGCAGAGAGACTTCAACAAATCAGAGGGCTGGGCAATCACCAACAGTATGAAGTTCAACAAGGGTGATGCCTAAAGAGGCCAACCTAGAAACAGACACCAGACAGGAGTAAGGGAATAAAGGTGGTTATTTATTAGAAAGGCCTTCAGAGGTACACCCTGGGCAGGCCAAAGGCTACACTCAAGATGGACGATAGGTCACGAGTTCTTCACACTTTTATAGGTTTGGTCCATTTGCATATCAGCATAATTTCACCAATTAAACTTCAGCTAATGGTGTAATTTCCCCTCAGCTTGCCCTGCTTTTAGAGACTTTTGGTTTATACTTTAGGGCCTAGGATGGTCTGGGTGTCCTTGGAGACAAAGCCTGAAGAGG
>VWZT01012496.1:2261734-2284954 GCA_013397055.1 Pachycephala philippinensis
CTTGAATATTGTGTGCAGTTTTGGGTGCCACACTATAAGAAAGATATTAAACTATTAGAGAGCATCCAAAGGAGGGCTATGGAGATAGTGAAGGGCCTTGAGGGGACACTGTATCAGGAGTGGCTGAGGGGAGACCTCATTGCAGCCTACAACTTCCTTGTGAGGGGAAGAGGAGGGGCAGGCATTCACTGTGGTGACCAGTGACAGGACCCAAAGGAATTGCCTGAAGTGTTGTCAGGGAAGGTTCAGGCTGGATATCAGAAAAAGGTTTTTCACCCAGAGGGTGGCTGGGCACTGGAACGGGCTCCCCAGGGAAGTGGTCACAGCACCAATCCTGACAGAGTTCAGGAAGCATTTGGACACATGGTGGGATTCTTGGGGGTGGTCCCATGCAGGGACTTGGAGCTGGACTTGATGATCCTTGTGGGTCTGTTTCAACCCAGCATTTCTGTGATTACAACAAAATTACTCCCAGTTTGCATTTATTTAAAAAAGAGAAAGGGAGGCCTGGGCATGCATACATGATAAAATCTTTGCCTAATCCTTTTAATATGGTGACTCCAGAATGATCTTGATGTGCCTAGTGCAGCACAGTTATCTGAGCTAGAGACAGTCCCGAAACCAGGATTTTTCTGTCAGAGCACGCACATTGCTCAAAAGGCAGTTCTTTCCAACAGAAGCATTTAAAAGCTTCCCTCCTCCACCATCATTCTGTCTTAATAAAAGCCCTATGGGATTAGTTTCACTCAAAAAGAGTCTATGACAAGATTATAAGCAGCTCTTAAAGGTCCTTTGCAATAGGAGGATGAAACTCTGATTTTATTGAAAATAATGGTAAAATTCTCCCTGAATTGAATGGGGCCACTACTCACCCAAAAAATGTAACAAACCCTGATTACAGTTGCCAATTTATTAATGACAGGATTTTGTTTTCATAATGCTCCAAATACTCACCCTGCTATCCAAGTGTTCATCAACCAACAAAATGCTATTGTGTACCTTAACTATCTGAAAAAAATATTAGGTCTACAAATTATTTAATCTATCACCTATAATTGTACATGAAAGCTTTATCAAAACTTCATTATGTATAGCCTTTACTTTAAGAACATAAAGTGATTACTGACATTCTGTTTCAAGACACATAAGCAAATATCCATCTAAGAAAAGCACAATTCAAGCAGCAAGACTTGTTCACTTCAGAAAAGTCACCTTCAACCATTTCCACTGGGGAATTAAGCATGACATTGCTTTCAAGAGATTGTTCCTTTTTAGCAAGGAAAAGAAGGATGTGCTAAAGTCAAGATGTGGCAAGGAAATAAATTCAGATATTAGGGAGGCAGACATTTGCAGTAAGTGTGCTTCATGGTGAGGTGAGAAACCCTCAGTAGAAGTCCCCGAGACCGAAGGCACCCTGTCCTGCAAGACCCTGTTTTAGGGTGCTGCAGAGACCCCCCAGCTGTTCCCGTGATCTCCTCAATGTAAGGAGCATCTGCTCCTACTTGTGGGAAAAGAGAGGGGGGACTGAGCATCTTTCTCCTACCCTGTAAGTGCAGAAAACACTTTCTGACATATTATCTGCAGCTGCCAGGCAGGAGGTGAGGGCAGCCACCTGCCCGGAGAGCCCACAGACAGCTGCAAAACTTGCTTTTGCTTATCAGCTACTAACTTTAATATGAAAACAAATTAAAACAGAGAGCTCTAGAATGAGAAGGGAGCAGAAAGGCAGAGTCACCAGTGGCTTTTGGGAGAACTTAATTCAAGATAAATGTTGAATAATAAGAGTTACAAATGAAAGGGACACAGGGAAACTTTTGTTGGTGCTAAGGTACTGTGTCCAGAGAGATACAAAGCTTTTCTGCCCATTTCCCCTAATCCCCAAACCAGCTCCATCTTCATTTTAGTTGTGTATTTCTGTGCACTACCCTTACCCCTGCTTAAAGGGAGCATTTAAATGCTGTGCTTTGACCCCACCTGTGCTGGCAGCCAATACCTCCTACAGGGCTCAGGTGAGCCTAAGTGCCCTTCCCAGCATGAGACCAGGCATTTTTCTTAATAAAAGGCAAAATATTTGCTTGAAATTCATCTTAAACCTACCTCAACCTATCTTCCCTACATGCCAAAAAAGTTAAGTGGATCCAGCCTTTAGCCAGGCTGTATCCCACTCCAGTGGGCTTGTTGGTCCCTGAGAAGGGAGACTTCAGGGTTGGGTTAGACCCTTTTCAGGAGCCAACTCCAGGAGAAGCTTCCCTGGGTACCTGCTCCAGCAGGACCTGGGCAGAATGATTTGAGCCCTGTGGTATCTCCAGTATGCACGCTGACACACATGGGGCCAGGAAAAAAGGAGACTCAGGGGTGACCTTATCACTCCCTACAACTACTTGAAAGGTGGTTGTTGTCAGGTGCGGGTCGGTCTCTACTCCCAGGCAACAACTGACAGGATAAGAGGACACAGGCTTAGGCTGCACCAAGGAAAGTTTAGGTTAGATGTTAGAAAAAAATTCTTCAGTGAAAGAGTGCACACTGGAATCATCTGCCCAGGGACGTGGTGGTGTCACCGTCCCTGAATGTGTTTAAGAAATGACTGGACATGGCACTCGGTGCCATGGTTTAGTTGAGGAGGAGGTGTTAGGTCATAGGTTGGACTATATGATCTCAAAGGTCTTTTCCAACCTAGTTCATTCTGTGATTCTAAGAATAACAGAGCTGATGGTTTGGGTTGTTTTTTTTTCAAACTGTGAATACATGGTTAGGTTTGTGAAATTATTCACTTGACCTTGACTGATGACACAACTGTTCAGTTGTTCTCCCACTGTGATGTCTTGGGAACACTTCAATACCCAAACTTTTATTTCTTTCAAAGGGCTTTAAAGCAAGACTTGTTTCAGGCCCCAGCACAGTAAATGCATAGTCCAGGGAACCGATGTCTCCCTGTGTTCCTTACGTAAATATAACATGTGCCAATATAAGCATATATATTGCATATATATATATGCATATATAAGCATATGCATACACACACACACACACACATATATAGATATATATGAAGACCTTTGAAAATTCTGAAGCACTTGCCATACAGTCCTAACAAACCCTGTTGGTGGGAGTGGGTTACAGAACACATACAGAAGTGGAATTAGAATGCGGACAGATGTTCACTCATGGTAACACAATGGCTGTAAGAGTCACCCTGAAACCTGCTCCTGGCTGGGTGATTGTCTGCAGCCTGGCTCAGGGGGAGAGAAGTGATTATTCTTAGTAACTCAAACACTGCTTTTTTCATTAATTTCCATCACTTTGTTGGAAAAAAGGCCAAAATACAGATTGAGGGCCTTGATCTGCATGTCCACGTGGGATGTGAAGTCAGTTCACCACTGCTTCCTACTTATAAACACTAATTTCTTTGGAATACACCATATAAAGTAACAGAGAACAGAAACTAAATCTAAGACTAGAGTGAGGTGGTCTTCAGAAATTTCTGTCTTAGCCCATTTTTCCTTCATAAGCACTCTACCAAGAATACTACCAGATCCCAGCTTTCCTATGATGCTGAGATGTGCTATCTTTATGGGATACTGAAATGTCCTTTAAAATGCTGCAGGGAAGGGACCGTGGAAGACTAAGAGCTCCAGTTATTGATGCTTTTGGGAGCTGTGAAAACATAATTCAGATGCATGGTGTACTTGACAGCAAACCTCATTTTAAGCAAACAAAATCCTCAGCATAGCTTCTGATGCAGTGCAAAACAAGACTTTTAATTGCCTAGATTAACTGTGCTAAAGACTAAGTTTTTGTGAGATGATCTGAGGTGGACAGAATTGATCTCAAAAGCTGTGCCACTACTGGAATGACCTCCCTGCATGTGGAGTACCATGACATACCTAGAGCATATTCTTAGACAGGGGCAGGGGAGATGTTCAGTCTCTAGGCACAGGAAAAACAGAAAAAGGCAATGAAATAACCAATGGGACACACAAATTGTATGATACGGGTTTGAGAGGTTACAGAAAGAATTGCAAAGCAGACGTTTATAGTAGAGGTAATACCTTTCATTCCACAGTACTCATTTTAAGTGCATAAAACCAATGAATGAAGCAGTGAGTTTATGCTTATCCAACCTTGCCATGCAAATTATCTAATGAAGTCCATGAGCAAGGTAGAACTTGCTGGAAAAAGTTCCGGTTCTTTATCAGACTTACTGGTGCAATAAAAACCCCAACCTTTTTGACAGACAATTCATTCTTTAGGTTCTCTTCCTACAAACTTTACTCTCCTAAAGACACTTTAGATAAAAATGACTATGCAGTTCTGAATGCTCTAGCACAATATCACACCTATCTACTGGACAGTTTCACTTAAAAAACTCTCCAAGCTTTCTCTTCTTTACAGTCCCTTATCCATGATGAATTCTCTTTTGGCACCCCATGAGGAAAGTTTCCAAACTTCTCCTCTGTAGCAACTTCCTTTTTTAGTGAATTCTTGAATTAAAACCTGAAAATCTACCTAGCTCTAGCAATGCTGAGAAGCTGATGCAGTTGTTGGTGCAGGTGAGATGGGAAACAACATCTCAACCAGCCCACACTTCATTTTGCCATGCCACACATTCCCCGAGTCTGCACATGCTACATGTTTTGACTATAATCTCCTTATCTGCGTGGCTTTTTGATAACATGTTCAACGAGGAGCTAGCTGCAGTTAAGTACAGTTGTTCTTGAAGTGCTGTGTAAGACTGAACTGTGAGCTTCTTTTTGGCTCTCAAGAGAGGCCAGTCCCAGTTACTGGCAGAACCAGCCAGCAACAGCAATACCTGGTACCAGTCAACTGCACATCCAATCTTTGCTTTCAGTGGAGAAAAACCCAAGTACAGGAGAAAGAAGGGAGCACAGAAACCACCCTAAATGATGAAGGCTAAGGACTGTGATGGACACAGTGCAGTCATCCTCCAATTTTGATATCACCTACTAGGAGATTTGATCAGTGCAGATTTTCTGACTGGCCAAAAGGGCTTTTGTTTTTCCATTTCTGCCTGTCAGTATGGCACGTGTTCCTCCATGGATGAACACCACCTCACTGCCCAGACATACTTTTGCTTCCTCCCAGTTCACACACCCTTTATATTTCTATGGACAGGCACAAACTACGTGAAGTATTTTCTACTGAGAAGAATTAGCTGGATTTAGAAAGTAGGGGGGTGGGGGGAGGGATGAGGAGGAGAAGCAGACACCAGATGGGCAGTACCAGCCCATTTCAGCTCTCTCACATCTAGACTGGGATGCACAGACATGGCAGGGTAGGTAGGAAGGATTATGATCTGGCAACCCAAAATACAGACCTGAAATCTTTGGTTATTTTCCACAGTTCAGACACACAGCTCAAAAACATCCCAGTTTCCTTTCAACCACTTGAACCCCAGCCTCCTCTTATCCATCTCACGTCCACCCCCAAGGTCACTCCTCATCATAATCTCCTGTCTTTTGTGTAACATTAGTGCTCCCCACACCTCTGCAAAAGAGGGAAGCAGCAAGTGATTGGGATGAGAGGGTCTTTCACAGGGAAACGTGCACATCCCTATGTGTATGTACCTTATCAGTACCTGAAGAAAGCTGTTTAGCCATCCAAGCAGGACGTTATTATCTGGGGGTTTTTGCCTTGCTTCTGAAATGCTACAGGCTTCTGATCAATACAGCCATGAAGGGCCAGGTAAAGGGTCAGACTTTGGGTGTTTACTGCTCCAGGAAAAGAGCCCTATGATTCCTCAGCTGTTTAACACCATAAATAGCCATAGCACAGGCCTCAATTTACCATCTGTTTGCTATTTATACCACCACCAGTGCTAGCATCTGCTACAGCATAATCACCTGTTTGTTACTGTTCAACCTCAGAGAAGGAAGGGCTGAATCTCCTGGTGACATTTGTTTCTTGAGCTCCTCCTAAGGTGCACTATATTCCCTCCTATACCCACCTAGACAAAGGCGGAGGACTGAACCCAATTTATGTGTGTTCAGATGCGCTGCCCTTGCACAACCTGGGGCTTTCTGTTACACAGAGAGGAAACTGTGCAAGGCCTCCACAAAATAGCTACAGGACCAGCTGCTGGCCAGAACATCCCATAGCTTTAGGTTGCTGCCACACTACCCATTTCCAGGCTACATGAGTCTGGAGGTGGGAAACACCAAAGGAAATAACTAAGATGGGACTCATGTGACTAAACAAAGTTATTAGTTACGCCGTACTCCTTTGTCTGCCACTGTGAAAAAAAACAGGAACCCCCTAAACTGTGAGCGGAGAGAAATAAGCATTTTTTCACTTCACTTCACTTCACTTCACTTCACTTCACTTCACTTCACTTCACTTCACTAAACTAGACATTTGAAATAATGTAGACTTCTAACTCTGTAAGAAATTCTCTTTCCTGAATTGGGAGCAAATCTGAGCCAAGAGGCTCAGCTGCAGTCACCAACATTACAGATGAACAGAATTAGGTGAATCTCACCCACCCTGCCTGGTGCATTACACCACAGCATATTTCAGATTACTCGCTGGCAGTCAGATGTTTCAGCACAAATATAATGTACTTCAGAGGATGGTATTTCTGATTAGGCAGATGATGATTTTAATTTCTGTCTAAGTGAAATGACCAGGGAGTCCACTGTAACATTATCCTCCTCTGATAATATAAAAAGACAGCAGAGCCATAACAATTCTTCAGCATCTACCAGGTACTTCCGAAGCCCCCAGATTCGGAAGCAGATTGGGCAGAGTCACCACAGCAGCTGTGCTTTCCCTGGGTGCTTGGGGGGCACCTGTCAGGGCACTGCTTCCCTCCAGGTTCTGTTCAGTGTTCCCATCCATGCATACCAGCCCTGCTGGTTCATGCCTATAAAGCAGGGGGAACACAAAGGAATCTGTCTGAAATTGTGCCAGCTAACCCCAAAGGGAAGTTGGGTCGGCCTCTGAGCTCAGAACAGACTTGTAACTAAAGTTGTACCTTTTGTAGCCCCTCAAAGTCCAAGCAAGCATCCCCCTCATTCAAGGACAGGCCGGTTCTGGTTTGGGTTTTGTCTTTTAATCAATTCTGCCCTTGCTGTGAGAGTTCCCATCTCTGTGATGGAGATCTCTGCGGGGCTCTGCCCACTTTTATTACCAGCAGAATAGGCCATTGTCACACACTCTACATAGGGACTATATTTGGACAGGTCATAATTGCCTATTTTGAATGTATTACACCACAGTCTTCTCTGATGCCTTTCTCTCCCTGTGGGTAATTCCTGCCCTGGATTTTTCAAAACAACAAATCTTGGTTCCTTGAAGGACAACTTTTGAGAAATGGGGCAATGTGCAACCAAAACAGAGCGATGGGAACCAAGAAGCTTGGTCTTTAAACAAAAATCCTGCTGCTGTCCTCAGGAAAGGGCCCTTCACTTCATATATCCCTGTTTTCTCTTTCTCTGTCAAAATCTGAATTGATGAAAAGCAGCTGAGAGTCCTTGCCACCACGGCAGTTTTTCATCACTCTGCAAGACTCAGCCCAATATAAAGAAATTACTTTTTTTTCTTCCAGCTTCAGGCAGTTTGAAGCTTGAATACGAAAGAAAATGCAGCAAGTCTAACATAGGGAAAGGAAATGCGTATTTGTATGTCTTCATAGCTTCTAATTAGTTTTGTAATATTTATACAATGCCTAAAAAGCATTGACAGATCTCTTTCTGTAAATATAAATGGATGTATAAATTAAATCTTTCCTGTGAAATAAGAAATAAAGCATTCAAATGGAACAGAAATGCTCTCTTCTAGAGATCTGGCTGATGGAAAACTAAGGATTCATTTTAAATTATCGACTTGCTGGTCACTTGTCGCTCAGGGGCACACTAGCAAACCTACGTCTGGCAAAGCCAGAGCTTGAGAACCCACACATTTCTCATAGAATAATTTTTCTTTAAGAAAACAAACAAACAAACAAAACCAAACAAACAAAAGCAAACAAACAAAACCTGGCTTTCCCATTAGAAGTCTTGAAAGCAGCACCATCTCTTCTGGTCAACTGGTTTTACGATCAATAGTTCTACAGCATAAAATGGTTCAGCTGCTAATCCAAGTCCTTCATGGAAGAGCAGATTTTGTGCTAACATGCACCCAGGACATGTGTTCACTTGCACATACAATTTTAACGCTGAGTGCTAATGTAAGAATCAGTATTTTCAGCCTAGGTAAGCCTGTGGGTGCACTAGAGCAGAGCAAGCAGCGTGGTTATGCTGCCATCAAGTGGACACACAGTGCTGAATTGTAAATATTTTTCTGGAGCAGTAAAGATAACAGTATTTCAGGGCTGTACTAAAAATTTTGGAGTTTTTTAACACCATGCTGAAAAATGTCTGCATTCTCCAGCTGGTAAATTATTCATATGCAAATTATTGGGACAGATTTTACAGTAAACTCTCCCAGGTTCTCTGGCAATCTTTAGTCACCATAATAACACAGGAAAAATCTGTTTGTGCACTCCTCAGATATATGACTATGTCCTATTTAAAATCCCAGATTATATCAGATGCGTGGAAGCCCCAGTGGTAAAAAAAGGGGTTTTGGGGTTCTTTCAAATTACCAGTGAGAATGGGGCTCTAAGGAGTGCCCTTGTGATGGCACAAGAAAGGTTTTTCACTATCTACAAGCTAATAGAAAACCATTAAAAAATGCCTAAAAGCCACTGGTGAAAAGTTAATTCATGGTCCAAAGGTTAAGCTCTAGTGAGCATGCTCTACTTCATATAATTTTTGGCTTCTTCACAGCATTTTTTTCTGGCATTCTACAGCAAAGTTTATCGAAGCTTCTGTCTTTACAGCCAATTCGCACTGAGCAAAAAAAATGCAGCTCACTGAAACATGATGGTTCTCTTCTTAGCCTGAAAATGTTGCTTAAATCACTGTTCCAATTTTTCAGAATAGCTTCATGGAATAAACAACTTGTATACTTTTTACAGTAATTTTTTCTCAGATAAAATAAATATATTTTAAGTTTTCAAAAGGAAATAATCTAATTTTTGCCTCCATTCACAAAGATATTTATGTATATATTAGTGAAATATGAAGTATATTTTCCAGCGTTTTTAAGACCGGTGTTCTTACTGGGGCGGGGGGGGGGGGGAGTAAAAAATTTAAAAGTGACGCTGCGGACAATACTCCCCTCTAGGGGCAGAAACGGAATTTGCAGCATTCCATTCAGCAGCACTTCGTTTGTAAATCACATTAGCGAAATAAAACTAATAGGTCCTCCCAAGTGAAAGACAACCAGAATTATTAAGTCATTCCCCACAGAGAACACTGCTGTCTGTGAAATCTGTCTAGAGGACATGTTGTGTTCCTATATTCGAGCAGAAGGGCTTTAATGCCACACATATACAGAAGCCCGTTTATCAGATTTCCTTAGCAACACACATCCCATCAACTTCTGACCCAGACAACGTATCATCAAATGCAATATGCGAGGAGTACATTTTTCTTTATAAGTAAACACGTGTGTCATGGAAACGTATGTCCTGACAAGTGCTAAAGCTGGAAGTTTGCTCAGCTGATCATACTTGGTATATTTGGCAGTGAAATAGGATGGAAGGTCAGCATCGGCTCGGCTGCTTTCCTCCCCTTCATTCAGGCAGCCAGATGCAAGGTTGCAAAAGCAATTCAGGCATCTCTGTCAATGACAGAGGGTCCAATCCTCCCCACACAGAATACTCCTACGTACAGTCTGGGAAGCTCGCAATTCCTCCTTGGAAACGAGGAGAATGCAGAGCTAACAGAGGGTTGTCTACACATCCCCAGATCCTGAGAACTGAGTAAGCCTGATGGGAGCTACAGGAACTGGGGCTCAAGCCTCAGTTGAAATTCAGTACCTTCACAACGCACTACCGCTGAGACAAGCAGCTCTCCCAAAAAAAAAGCCCAGTGCTGTCTATCTTCTCAAGGAAAGCCATCCTAGGTAACTCTGCTAGCTGTTACCTTTGTTAGGACACTCAAGGAAGCTGAAGGGGCTGGCTGCTTGTCCCAGTCACCTCTGAACAGGTTGGGATGGGATTCTCAAGCCACCCTGCAGCACAGCATGGTTCTGCTTCTAAAGGAGCACAGGTCCATGCATGTTACAAAAGCAGGCTCCTGACTCATGTTTAAGCAGAATAGCATAGACACTTGAAAGTTGTTACTTGCAATAGTGGAAAGCAAGCTGATTTAAAAGCTTTTCACTCTATTTCTTAACATATATACCATGGTTAGTAGAAATTTTATTTCCACAGACAATATTCTAACAAAAAAATTATTATGTTGCATGTTTTTTCAGGTTACAAAAGCATTCTGTTTCTTTCTGTAGTCTACTAAATCATCAATACCAAAAAATCAGGAGAAAAGGAGCTGAGTGGGATGATAAGAAAGTCTGTGTCAAATCTGTATTGTTCTCCAGCTGCATATGCTGAGCTTTTCGTCAGTAGGGAACCTGTGGCACCTGACAATACTGTGCCATTTTCACCAGAGAGGCACCTCGACAGAGTAACTCAAGTTCAGTGATGAGCTCGCCTAGGTCTAGTTCACCCAGGTCTCACTCTGCCAGCTGTTTTGGCTCAGCTCCTCACCTCATGAATCAGGGCTTCACTGCATTTCTTTAACACAGCAAAAAACAGTGCTCGCACAGAAATTGTGCAATCCGCCCCACAACATAATGTTTTGCTCCAGGCTGAATGTGAGTCTCATCTGGACTTCACTTTTATTGGGAATTGCCACTACAGCAACCTCTGGAGTGGTACTTAGGTAGTCCATGCAGCAGTGAGACTGGTTTTAAGGCTGGCATTACTAACTTTTTTGTGAAAAGACATTTCTCTGATAGCTATTTGGACTTCTAAGTGTGTCCATGTATCCTCACATTTTTTTGGTTTATTATTGCAGTGATACTTGGGGCTAGTAAGAACAGCAACACACACAGTGGAAGAGAAAATTAGGATGGTTTTTTCTTCTTTTAAACATGACTCGTATCATGTTTAAGTCTTTTTAGTGCTAATTCAGTTACAATTGGGATGGTCTAAAGCTGTAAAGATATACGTAAGGATACCTTTTCCTTCCAGAAGAGGGGATTTAAGACTAGGGCCAAAAAAATAAAACATGTCCAAAACACCCGAAATAAAACCTGGGAAGCTCCAGGTCCCTGTGTACAGAAGCATGACCCTCTTGAGCCTCAACAAGTCTTAACCACTGGGCCTGTGAGCGAGCCTGGGACTCACCCTCCCGGCGTGCAGGACTGTGTGGCCCCACAGCACTGGCCAGAGCTCGGCTTCCCACACATGGTCAGGGATTGCCTGCTGAAACCCCCCCATCTCAGTGCCCAACTTCAGGCTCCTGAGCACTTTGCTGGGTCTCAGGCACCATTCTGGGCTTGTATATGGAAAGCTCAGAATAACCCTTTGTCGCTCAGTAGGTTTTTCCTTTTATCTCTTTTTCAAGTTGTCCATATGACTATAGTCATGGAGAAAATCCTGTTGAAGATAGATGGCAGTCTTAATTACTACAGGCTAATTATCTTCAGTGAGCAAATTGCCATACACTGATGTGGGATTTGTCCTGAAACGAATTTCAGACACCTAAATCATTGATATTATGTCTTCTATCTATGTTATGCAATGATGATACTTGGCAGTGTACTCAAATCAGAAGAGTACAACTCTGAAGATCTGAGACACCCGTTTGCTTCTCTGTAATATAATGTCCCAGCTTTGTTTGCAGGATTGTACTTGCTAAAGCAGCTTCACAGTCCTGCTAGCTTATGTCATTTATCCCTATGATCATTTGCCTTTTAGCACTATTAGGCAAATTAATAAAAAAAAATATAACAAAAGCTCCAAGGGTTCAAGATGTACTGCCCCAGAACAAAGTCTCAGTTTCTGGTCTTGGCTACTGTTCTCCTGCAGTCTGCACTACAGCTGCAAATACAAACAGTAAGAGAGAACAGATCGTCATAAAAAAGCTGAACTGAATCATCAAATCTGTTGAGAATATGCTTTCCATTTAATCAAAAGAAATATTTAAGCACTAGCAGTATCCAGAAGCTACAAATTAATTTGTACTGGTAGGCAGCAATTATGTTTTCCATTTTTCTTGATATTCACATAAATAAGTGTGAAAGGTTGGTTGCCTGGCTCTACTAGGAGTGGAGAAAATGGTGCTCCCCACAAATAATTGTAGTTATCTGCA
This sequence comes from Pachycephala philippinensis, assembly GCA_013397055.1. Lineage (NCBI taxonomy): Eukaryota > Metazoa > Chordata > Aves > Passeriformes > Pachycephala > Pachycephala philippinensis. The sequence goes on from VWZT01012496.1 coordinate 2,273,956, forward strand.
AATCTGCGTCAGAAGAAATCAGTCTTTGCTATTACCTCATGGTATACAGCAGAGTGCCATCATCCTCCAGGCGCAGAAGTTTGTTTGGGGTTGTCATGTTGTGAGCAATAGACTTCTTGCCATTGTGGAAAAAAGTGTCCGGGGTCCAAATCTTGCTAGCAAGGAGGTTGTTAAGAGGGAGGCGTTGCATAGGTCCTTTGAATCGCAGCCTTTCATCTTTCCAGCTTTGTCGGAAAAAAACGTCAATGGTGTATTCCTGGCACAAAGAAACACTCGAGGTATTGCAGGATCTGAATAGGAACGATGGTTCCAAAAATTACTTTAGCAAAGTAAATACAACCAAGTTGGCAGACGCATGCTAACTTACCATTTCTGTGTCTGACACAGGACCAAAACTGGTAACATAGATGTCTGTTTTCACCTGAGTTATTCTCTCTGTAACAAACACAGGTTCCACATTAGTAATGGCTTTAAAATGCAAATACATACTTGCGATGCATTTTTCTATTAATTCCTGAATCACTCAAAAATCCCCAAACGATTGAAATTAAGAGCATGCTTGAGGAGGCATTTTATCCCAGATCAAATGCAGTTGTTGACCTTTGGGAGTCCAGGCTCCGTTCTTACAATCAGAAAGAAACTGGCCCTTCAAGGGTGCATTTCCTCTGACTGAGAGGTTTTGACCATAGAAACACAAAATGGTTTTGGTTGGAAGGGACCTTAAAGCTCATCTAGTTCCAACCCACTGCCATGGGCAGGGACACCTTCAACTAGACCAGGTTGCTCAAAGCCCCATCCAACCTGGCCTTGAACACTTCCAGGGATGGGGCATCCACAGCTTCTCTGGGAAACCTGTTCCAGTGCCTCACCACCCACAAGGTAAAGAATTTCTTCCTAATACCTAATCTAAATCTACCCTCTTCTATTTTAAAACCATTACCCCTCACCTTGTCACTGCACTACCTGATAAAGGGTCCCTCACCATCTTTCCTCTAAGCACCTTTAGGCAATAGAAGGTTTCTATAAGGTCTCCCCAGAGCTTTCTCTTCTCCAGGCTGAAGAACACCAACTCTCTCATCATGTCTTCACAGGAGAGGTACTCCAGCCTTCTCATTATCTTGGCAGCCTCCTGTGGATTCACTCCAACAGGTTCATGTCCTTCTTATGCTGGGGTTCCAGAGCTGGACACAGTACTGACAAAAGCAGAGGGGAAGAATCTCCTTCCTCAGCCTGCTGGCCACCCTTTTGATGCATCCCAGGATGCGACTGGCTTTCTGGGCCGTCAGTGCACACTACCAGCACTTACGCAATACCTACCATAGGATGAAATTAAGTGTATCTTGGAAGGACCTACTCCCCTCTGCTGGCTTGGGTGATCTGCCTGATTTCAGACATCTATCAGAGATGTCCGAAATTAGGTGAAATTTTTTCTACCCTCAAGTCTCTAAGTCCTTCTGGCATCTTTTCAAAACCAGGTCTAATTTAATTTAAGGGCAGAAATTTCAGAAGTTCGTTATGTAAGATAAAAGCATCGAGCCCTATTTTCAAGCATCTCTGTGTAAAGTGAGAGGAGAAGGAGAGAAAGGGATGAAAGCAATGTGTTGGTCTCACAAGAGGAAGGGGTGGGGGTAGCCAGATTAAAAAAGGGCCAGGAAGAAACATAACAGATGGTTTACACATGGTAGAAAATGAGAGAAATCTGGGGGAAAGAGAGCTGAAGGAGGGCTCAACAAGGTTAGGATGGCAACCACTATTCACATGCTACGGTTTTAAAATAGCTGCTGTAGAGGTTATCAAAAAGACATATCAATACAGATTTGCTGTACTTGTCTAAATATGGATGGTTTGGGGATCTGTTTTTAAAAGAGATACACATTACCAACATAATTTTATACAGGCTGACCAGTAAGGGAACCTTGCAGGAACCTGCTAGCATAATGTCTTGTTCGTCTTAGGAAGTACCAGAAAAAAGAACCCAAACTGTATCCAATTACAGAAAAAAATGTATCACAGATGCTCTCCTAAGCCAACCTCAGATGACCTGAGTGAATGAAAGAACACGATTTTCAGTAATCTTTTTCTTCTGTCCCATTTGCTAGGAGACAAATCTACTTTCTAGACTTAGTTTAGTTAATCAAACACAAGTCCCTTGACACGGCCAAGAGCAGGTACCCACTTGAGAGGGCATCACGCAGGTGATGGTCCCATCTATCAGGAGACCAGCCAAGCCAACGTGTTATCCTACCTCCCAGTCCTGGGCGCAGTCTGTTGTCGTAGCCGTCCAGCAGACCGTCCAAGATCCTGGTGAATATAGTGATGTTGTCATTGGCGTCCTCTTTTACTGATGGTGTTGGCGTTTGTGAAAAGCTGTTTTATGCAAACAGAAGGAAACATGTCAAAAGTCATGCTGGTTTCAAGGGGCTTCAGTCTCAAGGGAACTTTGCGATGGAGCTGCCAAGCCTAAGTCCTCTCCTGCTGGTCCTGAATAGCACAGGGAGCCGCAGCCATTTATTTCATCATTACTATAAACTCGTAAATAGCTCTCCCCGAGGAGGACCCAAAGAAGGACCCATGCCACGGACGTAAAACCCTGGGGTGCAGGATCGGGGGACACCTGAGCCCTTTGATCTTTGTCCATAAAGCACAGGCAGATCCCTGTCCCCTGCGCTACCCTGTCCCACACCAGCCCCACCACCTCCCCAGTGCTGGCACGGCTCCATACACAGTAGGGAGCAAGGTCAGCTCACAGCGGTGGCAAAAAACTGTTACTGGTTTTCCCCAGGTTAGCTCTCCATACTTTGGGAACTACCATCAGCTGGCAGGGGAGCTGCATGAGCAGCCTAGGTTTGCCTGGAGATGCACCTTCACGTCTGCCTGAAGGTTCTGTTCAATCTTTAAATGCCAAACAGCTTCTAATTTTCAAAGTTTCTGTAATTTATTGCCAGAACAAAGGATGAACTCCAACCTTATTTGAGGATAACAAACTCCCACTACATTCAAAAATCCCACTGGGGTATCACTGGGGTATCTGAAAAACATACTGCTGTACAGAAAACACAGTTCTTCACTCCTCCTCTCTCTTTTGCATAAATTAGTTCTCCCTTGTAGTATGGAAATAACAGCAATGTGTAGTGGGCCTCATTCCATATCTTTTGGGCCAGATTTGTTTTTATTCCGAACTCTTCTTTATTTCATCATTTTATCCATGGCTCAGACCTAGGAAGCTGCTCACGGCACAACTAACAACTCGCATTTTTAAATCTGTTTGATTTTCTTTTAAAGACGCTTAGGAGAATCCCCTGCTTATTAATGCCTTTGCTTACCTAAAGAATAGACATGGGAGATTATCCATAAGCATGCTTCACCTGCAGCAAGCAATGAGCGTCTCTTAAGACAGCTCACACTAGGTGCTTATTCAAGATTCAGCCTCTGCTGAGATCACCAGCAAATGCTCCAGCTGTGACAGGGCACACACTAGGAATTGTACCCTGCCTCATGTACCCTGCCAGCAGGCAGGAATAGCTTACACTCAGCAACCTGAACTCCATGGGAGACAGTCATCCAGAGATAAAAAACCAAATAAATAAAAAGAATCCATGTTTATTTACTACCAGTCCCCAGGGAAATAAATCAGTAAATAAATAGAGAAGCTCAGAGTATCTCCCTGAACAGCTTTCCTTGCAGAATGCTTGTAACATATGTGTTTGCCTTACTTAACAGAATAGGATTCGTACAAAGACAAAGGGACCTCAACCTGGTTTTACCTGCACAAGGTTTCCACTAATGAGGCCTCAGTGACACCCCTGTAATGCATCTGGAAATTTTAGTGACACCAGACCTAGCTCAGAACAAGCTGCTCTCAGCCATGTATCCCTTCACAGACATGGGGACCCCCAATCCTGCGCTCGTTCCCTTTACAGTTTGTACGCTTCTGCTGAAAAAGGAAAGGATTGCAAAGCTTGTCAGGATATGGGAGTAAGGCCAGGTGGAGGGAGCACAGGTCTGGTTCCCTGAAACACCAAAGCCCATGAAAATTCCTGGCTGGAAAGGTTTCTTATGGCCTAAGTGCAGGTTGGCACTGCTGCAACCCTCAGCAAGCTCCACACTGCAGAGCCCAAGGCCACCAAGGATCTCCCCACGCTGCAGGTGGAGGCATAGCCACAAAGGCTATTTTTCATCTCCATGGTCAAAAGACCAAATGAATTCTGTTTTCTGTGGTGTGACCACAATGCCTAGTGAGCAACAGAGGCAGACAAGGTTGCGGACACGTTTGACTATAATGAAAGACAATTAATCCAGCAGATGCAATTTGACTACAGAAACATTAGACATGTTTTCAGGCTGGACCATTCCAGAAAAAAGACTGTACACTCTTTTGTCAATTGTAATTGAAGGGATTCACCATTTAAAAGTGAATATTCACAAGTAGCAGCCTAACAAATGCAAAAAGGAGACAGAACTTAGAGACTTTCTTACATGTTCACAACTAATGCTTTGATAAAATCCTAGTACAAAGCATGAAAATCCAGTACACCTAGAATACTATTTTCAACTTTTCTCATCTATTTTATCTTCTTTTTTTTCATAAGAAAGAGATATGCATCATGCTGTCTGCCTGCTACACCGTATCAATGTAGGAACCCATTTTCATTTTTCCACTGCATCTGACAAAGCAGAGAGATCAAACTTCATTTCATTCCTACAAGTTTCATGAGAAGCTGTGACTAGACAAGGGGAGAGCAACTTAAATTAGTCCCTCATTAAGTAAAAATGTGAGGTTAGCAGTCATCTATTCCCTCTGGCTCGCTGGCTGGGCCACTCTGTATGCATGTAGCTCAGAAACAGCCTCAGCAAGACCAGCCCCACTCCTCACTGATAATTAAGAGATATGGAGGAGACTTGCAGGGTCATTATGAAAGATCTTGGGAGAAAAGGACAGTAGAAGTAAAATGTAGGTGTTGCAATGGGAGATGGGAACAACGGATATCAAATGTGGAGCTGGGATTATTGCAAAGATACAGTGCTGGGGGCACAGGACACAAAGCTTCACTAGTTTTTCTGCTCTTGAAAAAGCTTGTTATTTTTAGTGCTTATGGCTGAATTCAAAGCCAATTGAACTCTGAGGGAGGATTTCCACTGAACTATTTTTGTGGGGATGGGACAAAATATACTTACTTCTCATAACTGTGCCTCTCAATCTAACAAGAGTAATTGATGCTGCTTCCTTCTATCTCAGCTATGTATGTCTTTCACAGGAATAGCACACACACCCCATATTCTAAAATACTTTTATTTCTCCACAACAAAAGCTAATTAATAGAGGAAAAAGATGGAGAAACAACTATGGTGAAGACTAGCAAAAAGTCTGCACTTCTGCAAAGCTGCAATCCAATTTAGATTTGGCAGATCACTTCACCCGAAAAAGAACGCATCTGATTCTGAATTTCAGTGAAATGCCAGTATTATGTGAACTTGCATTTGTAGATGGATTGCTGTTTGCTCTTATGTAAGTGTTACTTTTTCTTTCTTAACAGAAAGTTAGAGTTTAATTTCTATTATTGAGATTGCTGGTGAAATGCATGTTTTGGAGTAAGGGTTGAGGTTGTCGTGACAGAATACATGTAAACTCTACCTGCAAAGTTACGTGCATCTATTAGATACTGTATAGCTCAATTAATAGAAAGAAATAGGTGCTACCTGCCCTAAACTAATTATTTTCACACAGCTAAGGATTAGGCTTTATCAACATATTAGTAGGTAAGCACATTATTGCCTCTCTGCAGTGAAAAATGTTTTTATAGCAGAAATTTTCAGTTAGGGATAAAAATAAACCTAGAAAAGAATCTTAGGGAAATGCTAAGAAAATTCAGAGATAATTGCATTTAAAGCTCATTATTGAACATAAACTAAACCAACCAGGAATACTTCTCATCACATTTATTTAATATTGCAGTTTCAGGGTAACGGAAAAAATCACAAGCCACAGAAGGGGCCCATCAGTGTAAAATGTAATAACTCTCTAAAGACGCTCAGCTACCTCCTCCGATGACTTCATCATTTACCACTTTAAACATCATTGTCTTTTTTGCCGTCTAGTTAAAATCATGGCACGTACTATTCATAACTTAGTTGTAATAAGAGGAAAATGTATGGTAGATATTTAATGATTTTCCCAAAACTTATTTTAAAAAAAAGGTAAGAATTCCTGGAAAAATAACTGAAGAGTATTTTGCTTTGGAAAGAAATATTTTACTCTCTCTCTCTTTTAAGAGAAGTGTTTCCAATAACTTGCTTTAATAGGATTGCAATTATATCTGAACTTCAGACAAATGAACAGTCTGTGGAAAAGACAGTGGAAAACGCAAACTTTTGGATAAAGCCAGCTGGCCAGACATCAAATGAAATAGGTTTACTTTTCTAAGTTAGCTTCTTGCCACCCGTTCCGTATGGATTCTTGAGATCTAAAAATGTTGATTTTGTGAATTTGTGCACTGAAGACTCAATTATTTCACATCGGATTAGAACAGAGGAGTGACTAAAATGATGAAACTTTAATACTATTTTCAGATTCTTAAAAAATAATTTAATTCATTTATTTAGCAAGAGCAGTATTTTACTACCTTCTGGGAAGGAGCAATTTGTGAGCAGTGCAGTGAAAGCCTGTTTTTCATAGGGTGACATCTTAAAGTCCTCCCCTCTGGCATCCTAATGCCCTTTTTGATGTCGTGAACTGCTTCCAGGGTAATCAAACACCTCCCAGTACTCTCAGCTTCCCAGATCGCTGACCTGCAGCTTCACTGGTAGGCACTGCGTGCCAGGGCTTTCCGTGCACCAAGTATGAGCTGGTTGGCCTGAGGGACACTGCTGCTCTTTGGCCAGCTGGCAGGCCAGAGATTCTGAAGCTGTTCAGCAGTGGGATTGACTGATAGCTGTCTGCCTCCTGCAAGCAGTTCTAGATAGCAATTTAGTTTTCCAGTTATTAAAGTTGTCTAATGGGCTCAGAAAGCTATCTGGAGAGATGGAGAACGAAAGGAAGACAGAATAAAAAATAAATAGACAAGCATGACTGCATAAGGATACGATAATTCTTACAAAATTAGTCTTTAAAAATAGAAGGAAGAACTCCCTAGCATCACAAGTACTTGGAATGAGGTATCCCAGCAGAACTAACTGCTTAGGGCTGCAGAGACTAACTTGAAATAACAGCCTGAAGGAGAGGTATGTTTTGCCTAAATAGCAGGATTATGGTCTTAGTGATAAGGGCTGTGAGCTGGAGAAGAAGTATGTGAAATTACAGACACACCATGGACTGAATTCTTCAGAGTGTAGAGAGAAATACTGGGTTGGCTACACATAATTGGGATCTTCTGTTCTCTGTGCTTCTGCTTTATAAATATTATTAGCAGATGGCAACTATACTGTGGGTACATGAACAATGTCCATCCCTGTTGGTTTTGGCTCTCGGACAGATTTCTGAAATTGCACGTCCAAAACGCAAACACACCAGGACTGTGCATCACCAGTGTGACCCCGCGAATGGCCTGGGACTTGCAAAGTAAGAGCTGGGCATCTTGGAGCCACCCATGGGCTACCTCATCTCAGGGAGATCTGTGTGCAAGCAGCCACACATGGCACCGACCCTCACAGGGCTGCCACTACCTGGGCGCCCCGAGGGCCCACAAGCAATCACTGTTTTATCTCACCTGAAAATACTCTTCATGGTTGTATTTGACTTTTAATCATTCTCTAGCTTTATTATTAATGTTTACTTTTGAGGCAATTGTGAGCTACCTTGAAATGCTTAAGTAAAATAACTTGTTAAAGCATTATACAATTGAAGGCTGAATTCAAGCAGACTTGGAAAAGCTTTGACTGGTGCTGGACCGTTTCTGCAGAAGTAGATTCATAAAACTGTTAAACCAAAAACAAGGGGGGAGGGGACTTCACAACCTCTTCTCAGTTCATCTATATCTTTGAATTTTAATTCAGTGATTTTTCTTTAGATAGCTGCTACCAATTATGTCTACAGTCCTCCTCTACTGCCTACTAATGTGGATAATCCTCAATAGTCATTACACATTTATGTTAAACATTAATCACAGTCTTTTGCTGAGATTTCTCAAGTAGCCTAGTAGATTGAGATACATAATTTCTGTTTATTTCACCAGGCATTGTGCATCAAAATCCCCCAAGGTGGCTTTGGCTGTGTCAGCAAAAACCGTATTTATGATTTAATATAAATATGGAATGACTATGGAGAACTGTAGAAAAATATCTGCCTTCATCTGTAATGTCCTACAGTATTTTGGTTTTTAATTTGTGCTCCTTTGACCAATCACTTTTATCTAGCACATTGCAAAACACACTGCAATATAACAGCACAGCAGAAACATGGATGAAACTAATAAAGAAGAACCTGGTAGCAACAGTGTTATCAGTATTAGATTCCTGCAGTTAATACAGCAGCCTACATGTTAATTGTACCGCTCTGTCCTGAAGAGTCAGTCCCAAAGCACTTAGCAAATTACACTCTGAAACTGCTTCTGCCTCTGAAGCAGAAGCGCTGGAGCATCCTCTGTCTTTTGAGCAGGGTCAAAATTCAGCCCTAAGGCAGTGTGTGAATGGTGAAGTGAATTGGAGCTGCTTATCTCTGCAGGCCTGGACTAAAATTACTAGATCAGAAATGGGGGGCAAGGGGGGTGGAGTGGGGGGAATTTATGGGATGATCTCATTTTAGTGCACAGAAGCTTTTCAACTAACTTGCAGAAAACAAGTGTCCTAGTTTCCTCTAACTGTCCTATTCTGGTTATCTGCCAAGTTACAAGTCACACTGATTTCTACCTGGGACTTTGATTCAGTATTTGCTTTGGAGTCGAAAAGGAGTTAAACCCTCTGGGTTTTGGGTTGTTTGGTTTGGGGATTTTTTTGAATCCTTGTCTATGTATTCTTCTGTTAGAGGAGAAACACTTAGAAGACCCACACACTAAGCAGGTCACACTCAACTATTGCAATGTGCTGCCTTCTGCAGGGATGACGAACAACCAAGAAGGAGTTAAGGTTATAGTCACCAAAATTTTCTCAATGTGGAAATACTTTGTCAAACTACAATAATGTACAGACAAGTTTAAAGCCAGTCCCACTCTATCTTTGCCCTCTTAAATTCTGTCACAAACTCCTGGGAGACTTTTGCCTTAGACCATGGTGAAAGCAGGGCCAGGTTTTTCGAAGGTGAATAAAAGAGTGTGCAACTCTTGCATCCTTTGTAGAGTGCAGTCCTACAACTGTTCATATAAACCTCCCAGGTCACAGGCTTCCACCTACCTACACATGCTGGATACCAGGCTAAGCTTTGCTTACAGCATAGACAGTCATCACTCAAAGTTTGGTCTTTCTCCTAGTTCCAATCTGGAACAAATCAGTTTGCTTGAAATCAGAAACTGATTTGCATCTCCATTTTGTATCTTCTTATAGCAAGGAATTGATGGGTGTGCTTGTGAATCAGCATGTTGGGAGGATTCATTTTTTTCTGGTGAAATCATAAATAATTGTTCTCCTCCACAAAGAAGAATCAACCTACGTTTCCCAAGCACTTGCAAAATGCTTTTTCCAGATTCCATTGTATAGCTCATATTCAGAAAGTTCTTAAGATCTCTGGATATAGGAAAAACATATAAACAGAGGGTTTCTGCCTTTATTTTTCATTTTCTGAGAGCTACAGTCAGAGTATCTCTTTGATACAGAATATCACCGTCAGGGAAGCATCCAAAGCAAAAAAAGGAAACAGGATTCCTTGTTATATGCTTCGGGGAAACACGATTTCTAATTATTCTAACAAGTTTCAAACTCAGACATCCTTCTAAGCAGTCACTACCTTAGGTCACTCAGGAGGAAAGCCTGTAACAGTTAGTTACACACATCAAGTCCCACTGTTGCAGTTTTGGGGTTTTTTTTGTTTTTTTTTTTTTTGCACTACTGCATATAACCAGCACCCATCAGGTGCAAGGGAAGGTGCAAGACCTCCACGTCACAGACACAGGGACAGAGGGCACCACAGCCCCTGGCTGTGCTAAACCCAGGTCAGAGCACTCAGCAGCTGGAGGCCTGGTCTCAGCTCCTTGTGCCCCACAAGCCCTTCCGCAACAGCATTGCGGGAATAAAGAACTGATATAAGAGAGCAAATTTCAACAGGAGATCAAATCACTCCCTTCCCCCTGACACCAGCAGGTTAAGATGAAATGCAAAGCCCGCTTGTTTTGTTCAGCTGCTCCGTACCACACGGAGCCAAGGTTTCTCATTTCCTTAAAAAACCCACAGCAGAAATTCAAATGCAACTGGCAACTCACCCGAAGTGGCTGGCTAAACTCATGGAAACACAGAAGAGGAAGAAGTTTTTGATCATGATAAAGTCAGAGACCATCCCATTGTCCATTCCAGAGGAGAAGAGGAACGCAGGTGGTTGCTTTGGTGAAGGTGCAGCTGTTCACTTTGTTCTTACACTGCAACAATACAAAAAATTAATAAATTATTTCATGGACAGAGAGCAGGATAGCGGAGTTCAGCTAACACCGCATCTTTTGCTATCTGCGTTTTTCACAAACTTATCTAGGCTTATGTAAACATCAGCTGTTTATGTAAAATTGTGTATCTTCAAGGACATGTTTTACCTTCTGCTGACAGCAAACTGCAAAACAGGAAAAATTCTTTGTGGCCCAGCTTTTCCTTATATTCGTCTGTGGTACAAGTAACTAAAGAAATAGCCACCATTTTCCGAATGCCAATTTCAACCCTTTACCTATTTCAACAACTTCCACATGCCTGCAAACCCAGGGCTGTGTGCAGCCTCCGCATCCTTTCCTTCCATCGCAATTTTTTCCCATTAAATACCCGGCTTCCCTTTCCAAAATCCCAGTTGAAATGCCAAGAAACACCTACTGCTTCTTGGAATTCATGCTGCTGATGCACGGCTTAGCAAAAGGAGGGTGGGTTGTTGGGGGGGGTG
>VWZT01012496.1:2285899-2314139 GCA_013397055.1 Pachycephala philippinensis
GGGCACCTCCCGGCAAGGGGTCGCTCCCGGACCCGTCGCAGCCCCGGGAGGCTTCAGCGGCTCCCCAAGCTCCCCGCAGTGGTCTCCCGCGAGCAGCCCCCACCGAGCGCCCCCCGGGGCAGGGTCCTGGGCGAGCCCGGCCGGCGCCGACCGTCCTCGGGGAGAGGGAGCCTCTGCCACAGCCCGGGCGTGCAGGTGTGGTGTGACCGTGGGGCAGGGACACGCGGAGGCTTGCCGGTATATACGCTCGTTGCACCACACGTGTATAAGCGTACATATGTGTACACACATCCCTACATATCCAGATCTTAGCTATACTCCTCTTCCAGTGGACCTGACCTAAACCATCATAGCCCTTAAATGCTGGCGTGGTAGTTTTATATCCACAATATAAACGCTCTTTTTACATCCTCATTATTAGACGTCCGTAGTTTATATATCAGTATTACAAATTCCAGGAGACCTGCAATAACTTCGAGGTTTCCTTGTGATTGTATGTGCTGCTATTCCTGAGAAATGGATGCACTGTTTCACAGCTTCAATGACAGGAGCATTACACTCGCTCCATGTTCGAGTCACATATATAGTATACTGCTTGCAGGTGCATTTTGAACTACATGAAAGATGAAATGAGTGTTGTATAGTCCCAGTTCCTGGGGATTCCTTGAGATGAATGCAACGTTTTGCAGCATGCGCATGTTACACGTGATAATATATGATCTCAGTATATACTGCTGTGACTGTATTTCAAAGTAACACTCCAAACTCAGTTATTAAATTATCAGACCTAATGAGGTAGCGCATGTCTTTCAGGCAACGTTATGGATCAATGAAGCACTTGGTTTTTTCCTATATCCATATAAAAGCTCTATGAAATTAATCCCTCCACTGAAATCAGTATTGGTTCTGTAGCTCATTGCCACAGAGGGTGCTGCTCTATGTGTGCCTAGTTCCCAGTCTGCACCGTCTGAGTTGAAAACTGGTCCTTAGAAATTTCAGTTTACATTTTTCCCACCTAACAAAACCAGAAATGTTGCCCCAGGGAGAATTTTCTATGTAAACAATGAATCATTTTCCTAGTATCAATCCAGTAGCATTTTCTCAGGCTGTTCTTTGTAATTCCCCTCTTCCACATTCCCTTGAGACTCATCGGGGATTGAACTAGATGATCTTTAAAGGTCCCTTTCAACCCAAACCAGTCTATGGTTCAATGGTTCTGTATCTGGTGCTTAGCTGTGTTCAAGTTTTACAGCAATGATTTATAATCTTGAATGCAGAGCCAATGACATACGTTGTTCCTCGTTGTTCCTTAGTGACTTCAATAAATATGAAGTTGTGAATGAATGTTGCTATCAGAACAGCTTTCCCAGTGCTTAAAAATATCTGAGTTAAGTAGTATGAAGCGCCAGTAGTTTCTCATGATAATTTTCTTGCCTAGGAGTGTTTAAATCACATTTTTTACAGTGCTTTGATTTCTGGTACAAACTATTTATATCTCTATATAGGTGATGTTGTAAAAATACGTGATCTTTAAATATTTTTTACAAAAGAGATATGTAGGAATAATGGCCTAGACTTTGGTGCAAGCGGGTGAGAGCTGTGTGCTTCGGCCTCTCGCTCCAGCTCCCCGGCGAGCAGAACTGAGTCTCCGTTCCTCTGATTCCCTACATCTCCGCGAAGCCATATGCTGCAGATCCGCTTCTCAACACCAAAGGCAGAAAGCGTTAGGAACTGGGGGAGCAGAATAGCAAGAAAATGTTTAAGGAAAGCCTAAAGAAAAAGAAAAGATAAACAAGAATGATAGAATCACAGCACGGTTTGGGTTAGAGAGGGATCTTAGACATCACCTAATTCCACCCCCTGCCACGAGCAAGGACACCACGAAAGCGCCTTGCCCGGCGAAACACCGAGCTGAGAAGTGCGGCATCGCGGTGCCACTCACGCCGCGCCGAGCCCCCCGCGCCTCCCGCCGTGTCGCTGTCCCCGGGCGGGCGACCTCGGGCAGGGCTGCTGGTGCTGCCGCGGCCGCCGGAGGGCAGCACAGCTCCACGCAAGCGGCGGCCCCGGCGGCGGGCACGGGAGCGGGGCAGCGGGGGAGCGGGGGAGCCGCGCACAAGGTGCTCGGAGGGGCACGAACCGGGCTGCTCAAACACTGATTGCACAGGTCTGCGGCCTGGATCCCGGCAGCACAGCGGCTTTGGCCTGTGATCGCAGTCGTTGCCGGCAATAGAGAGGTCGCTGCTGTGAAGGCAGCGGTATTGCACGTCCTCCGCTGTGTGTTTCTTCAGGCACTCCCTTGTGATTCACTCCCTGTTTGTATCCTCAGCCTCCTTGTCACGTTTTAAAGGATACGTTGGATTTAGTATGAGAATCAAATGCTTTCTATTAGGGCCAGGGAAATGTTTTGTTTGGCTGATTGTTCTCTGTGCGGGTGTGTTGCAAAATACCAACACGGCCATTCCATACAGTGATTTTCTTTCAAATTTGGGAGAAGTTTGCGTGGTCCCTCTCTGACAGTTCTCCTCTCTGTTTCACTAAGTAATGCTGCTTATTTGTAGAGATGAATGCATTTGAGGTCGATCATCCTCTACATGGGACTGAAACAATAGTACAGGCAAATTGGACTGTGATTTTTACCATGGCACATGCTCGGTAGCTCACACACCAACCCCTCACTGTGACACTCTGTTAGAAAATGGCCTGTTTTGCCAGTAGCCAAAGTTGTCTCTGTAATTGGCCATCATTCTTTCTTCCAGGAGAGTTACAGAGAACTCATGAAGTTGCACGGAGGTGTGACATACTGTGGGAATTGGTGCGAGTAGGCTCTTCAGAGGCATTCTCTTCTACCAAAACAATTCAATTCCAACATCTAGGTGTGCAGGACTGCCCGTTCTCTTGAAATCTTTTGCCTTTGGCCTCCTAGCTAAGATTCCACAAAAGGCAGCGCTTGGAACAGTGACTTTGGTGATACAAATCCTTTTCCAATAGAGAGCAGTCTGAATTCATCAGTCATTGAAGGAACCCCTAATCATTAGCTAATACAGGCTCAGCCACTCTCAGTGCAAAGACTGGATCTCAACAAAGGGCGAAAGTCTTGTTTTCATTCCCTTCTTTACTAGTGTCTGTAAAGACTGGAGTCAAGACTATTGAGCCCAGGTGAGACACACCAGAGTTCCCCAGTATAAGAGAGACATGCACGTGGTGGAAAAAGTCGAGCAAAGGACCAAGAAGATTATTAAAGGACTGGAGTGTCTCTCCTATGAAGGTGAGGCAGAGAGAGCTGTGGACAGGAGAAGAAAAAGCTGAGGGATACTTATCCATGGGTGTAAATACCTGAGGGCAGGTGGCTGAAGAAAAGGGAGACAGACTTTGCTTAGTGCTACTGACTGACAGTAAGTCCTATGAGGAGCAGCTGAGGGAGCTGAGGGTGTTTGGCCTGGAGAAGAGGAGGCTCAGGGGTGACCTTATCGCTCTCTACAACCACCTGAAAGGAGGCTGTAGCCAGGTGAGGGTCAGCCTCTTCTCCCAAGCAACCAATGACAGGATGAGAAGAAATGGCTTCAAGCTGTACCAGGAAAGGTTCAGGTTGGAATTCAGGAAGAATTTCTTCACAGAAAGAGTGGTTAAGTATTGGAATGAGCTGCCCAGGGAAGTGGGGGAGTCACCATCCCTGGAGGTGTTCAAGAAATTACTGGATGTGACATTTAGTGCCATGGTCTAATTGACAAGGTGGTGATCAGTCAAAGGTTGGACTTGATGATCTTCGAGGTCTTTTCCAACCTAAATGATTCTGTGACAGGGAAAGGTATAGCAGGCACAAATTAAAAAAACATGAAATTCCATCTGAATACGAGAAAACGTGTTTTTACTTTGAGGGTGGTCAAACATAGGAACAGGTTGCCCAGAGAAGTTGTGAAGTCTCTGTCTGTGGAGGCAAAACTTGAAGGTAAATGATTCTGGGAAACCCACTGTAACTTACCCTATTTGAGCAAGAGAGGGGCCTCGGTAATCTCCAGAGTTGCCCTCCAGCCTCAGCCATCCTGTGATCCTGTAAGCTATGAAAACTGTGTCATCCTGTGAAACTCTCTGTTAATTTCTCCAAACCTTTTCACAACTGTGTCTGGTAGTGAAACGATACAAACAACCTTGCTGATGTGAGCGGTATTAGAGCCTGATAGACTTTGAAGCATTTGGTGTATTTCTGAATGATAAAGAGGGATATTGATAGCCTTTTTTTCCTCATGTATTCCCACTTTATAATGCCATGGACACCATAAAACATGACCAATTTGCTGCATTTCACTTGTCTGCTGGGCCATACCGCAGACAGAGATGCATTTAGGACCTGGTGTTTTGGTGGTTTGTTCTGTGCATCCCAGTGGCAATAGGGAACTACTTAACTGAGTTTTGTGAAATGTGGCTGGGGGCAGAGTAACACTGGGAAGGATTGCTCAGACATAGAGTTGGTCCTTTTTTGTGTAGCACAGAAGACATCAGTGGAGCCACTGGGAGAGAGAGACAGATGCCTGCCTGCTGCGTTCCAGCAAAATTGCAGCTCGTTGTGAGAAGCAACACCTTTAGCAAGGGACACTGATGCTTCTGTGTGCTATTTGTTGTGATTCACAAATCTGCAGGTTCAAAGGTGTTAAAAACTTCATCTGAATCTAATCCTGAGCAGGGTGCTTTCTGCACGGATTCAGTTTAGAAATGAGTGAAAGGCTGCATTTTCTCTTTGGCAATTCATCCTGTCTGCTATGGGCAACCTTCAGTCCATTTCCACATATTAGACTAACACCTGAGCAAATGTTCAGGGTGTGCCTGAATACTGTTGTCATGGATTTATAGAATGTCCTAAGATTCACTGTTTCTGAAAACCACTCTAGGCACCTTACAGAGGTCCCTACTCCAAGACTAGAACCCTGGATGCTGGCAGCCTTATTTCTCAAAAGTGTCCGTCAAGAAATGTAATACCTTCGTATTAGAGACTTTGCCCCATTAGACCAGCAAAATGTTTCCTAGAGATACCTCCCACACCCAAAGGAGTGGAGAACATTTCCAACATTTTTCAGCCCATTTTAAGGTTTTAATATTCTGACTCTTGGGTTGGAGCATTAAAGCAAAGATTGTTACTTAAAGTGACATCCCTGTCTTTCTGTACCCATATAAAGGGGTTCCTTTTTCTCCAAACCCCCTTTGTTGTTTGACTCCTTGCAGTTCCCTTGTCCCTTACCCATTCTCTCCTCCCTACAGGTTAAGCCAGCTGGGGTGCTGATAGTGGGGCTCATCAGGTCTGGCACTGCCCTCGCAGTGCCTTTGCAGGGAAATGTTGCACAGGTTTTGACCATTTGTTTATATCAGTTCAGCTTGCCCTTGAGATAGCCCTTTTCGCCTCCACCCTGGAAAAGAGAATTTCCTCCGCACTAGTGGATAGCAATGAAAACTCAGAGTGAAGGGTCAAACCTCCTTACAGATATTTTTCCCATGGAACAATTGTGGTTTTATTCACATCCTTGCTGGGTTCAGATGTGAAATCTGCTCCCTGCTCCAGAAGCCTACCAAAGTCTGCCCTTGAAACACAAATAATGAAAGCCAAAGGGATTTACTACACATCCTGGTTCATGGTCTTAGATTTGGGAGGCAGAGGGGCTACCTAACAAAAATCCCTCCTGCATCACACAGTCCACAAATTTCTGTAGTACTATAAACTGTGACTTTCTGTTTTGCTTTCCTCTTGTGTTGTAAGAATACAGGCTCTTTTTTCTGGGTATCCATAAACTGCAGCAAGTCATGAGTGTTATATCCCATAAACAAGGGCCTGCTGTTACCTCACCATGAATCTTCCCCTGGTTTCTTCTCTTGTTGGCACTGTGCTTTTAGCAGAGATAAGTTTGTGGACACAAGATTTTTGCACACAAGTGAGCATCAACTCAGAAAACCTGTGAACCAGAATTTTATGACCCTATCATATATAAGATACCTTTAGTTAATTTCTTCAAAATGGTTACATTTACTGGTTAGTATTTTAGCTAGGTAGAGTAGCAGTTATATCCATAACTGAAAAATAATGGGTCATTAGGGTAGCATTGTACATAATCTTTAAGGCCTGGTGATTTGGGTGCAAATTTACTGTAAGTAAGACACTGCATGGTGCACTCCCAGTGAGGATAGAGCACACCTTTAATGACACAGTGGAGTGAAAACCCATCTAATTAAGAAAGTGCTTTGTGGAGAAGAACCACAACAATTCAGCTTCATACATATGATTCCTAAAGAAATCTTAATCAGGCTTAAACTGGAGCATGCGAGCTCTGCATCAATATTCAAGGCTTTATGCATATGCTACTGTACATGTAATTCCTTCATAAGAGGAAGGAGAGAGCAAATCTTAGAAGGAACAACGCAGAAATTCATTGAACTAAGAGGAAAGAATCAATGTTGATAAATTCTTTATTAAGCATATATTTAAATATTCATAATGGATGGAAGGTGAGTGTACTAATGGACAATGTAGGACTATAGTAAAATAATGTATTTACTGATGTTAAGAACAGAGTATTTGAAGTTCAGAAATTAGTTAAATACAGAGAAGAGGTACCAAAATCTATTTGACATTCAGAGTAAATCTGTGAATTCTATTATACATACATATGCATGTATCTCTCTCTCATATTTAGGTTATGAGCTCTACATATTTATGCCTATTGATACATGTATGTACATATCAGCTGTCAGCTGGGTTTTGGCTGTGTAAATACTAAGATAAGATTGGATTAGCATGTTTTAAGTTGTTGTGATGAGCTCAGGTCTTTTTTTGGCTGCAGTAGTTTCCGTATTTACTGCATTTCCCTGTGTTGTTTATATGTGTGCTGGGCACACTGACAGAACTCATTATTTCTGTTTCTGATCAATACAGGTAACTGTCAAAGATGCCAACAAATATTAGTATCCACTTTTGTAAAATTTCACATAAGCTTTCAAGTCTCCCTGTTCATGATTCATTACAATAATTAGCTGCTGCTACAGGAAAATACATTAATACATACCATTTGGAAAGCTGTAGACACTACTTACATTTATTTTAGGATTTGCAATATACTGATATTCAGGCTGAATTTATTGGCAAAGGTTAGGTGGGAATAAATGTTCTCAGCAATTCCGAATCCCATTAAATGCGACTTCTGTTGTATAGATTCAAGTACTATAATTAATAAAATTTCAAGAAAAATGAGTTTTTAAATTGGTTTGTCTAGAATTAACTTTTGAAATTGAACAGAACTGGTAAAAAAAAATAAAAAGTGAAATGACCTGACAGTGCCTTGTTTTGGAAAAGATATTGATTTCAAAATATTTACAGGATGTTAAATATTAATGATTGAACTATAGCAACCATTATAATATACCACATGAATGCAGGTGATGCCAGTCCTACAGCTTTGTAGGAAAATATTTTTTCGTTCCCAGTGCAGTAGAATTCAGAAAGATAAAAATAGTAACATATATTATGTATATCAGTCAATAAGCCAGATTTTCATGCAGTATAAATTGGCCAAGTGAAGGGCAGCAGAACTACACCCATACATCAGCTGAGGTTATGCCTGGAGTGTGACCCAGTAATTATGACTCAGTCAATGAGAGTTTGTTTGAATCTGAAGAATGAGATTTGGCACAAATATTAAATAGGGGCTTTTTTTTATTTTTCATTTTATCACAAATTTATTCGATGAAAAATGCAGGTGGCTTGCTCACAAAACAACTGCAGTGCAGGCTTAAATTTGCCAGTTTGTATTAGTCAATGGAAAAAAGTAGACTAAAACACCAGACTTAATGAGCATTTTGGTTTTAATATTTCTGAAAACAGCAGTGGGATGGAAGAGGAGGCTATAATTGCAGAAAGACTTAAGAACAGCTGTGAGGAGCCATCATATAAGCCATGCTTTGGACATTCTCTTGTGCTGTGAGAAAGTCAAATTAACTCTTTGCTATGGGCAGTCATTTTCTTTTTGGGCATTGGGAATTTTTTAGGGGTTTTCCTTGTTCTCTCCTCTTAAACTGTTCCAGTTTTACAGAGGTGATTGAGTGTTCAGCATATTTAGAATGTAGCTGATTCAAGTTCATTCTTAGGTGCAGAGTGTTTTTCTTGACAGCTTGTGCTGTAGTTTTTGAAGGAAGGAAACAGGCATATGAACTGGAGGGACAGGGACACATCTATTGTTTCTGGTCCTTCTTTAAAGTCCACAACAACTCTATTGGCTGCATATTTTTGAGAAAGAAGACTGTTTGCTTAAGTAACATAAACTGGATTTATCACCATGCCTTTCACCTTCAGCAGCTGAAAACTAGTGGATTAGTTTGAGGCTATATACTTTGAATGGATCACAGACTGCTGGTGAATTTCTGTAAGAAACTTTACCTGCATATCTCAACAGATCACTTGTGGATGCAAGGAGCTAACACCCATGTTAATTTTGGCAGCCAAAAAGTGGGAATGGTCAATAAGCACAGCATCTCAGTTGCACAGAGGAGGATCAAAAGAGTAGCTTCAAAGAGAAAACAGTGACTTAAATAAAACATGACCACTAGAATGACTGCAGTTTGATCTACTGGTGTTTTCCCAGTTTACTAAAAAGAACAAAACAAGAGCCATCAAATGTTAATCAGATGCTTTTTTTGTGGAGAGTGCTGGGGCAGCATCCTGGATACGTCCAAGACAGCAGGAGGGAATGAGTTTCAGGTGAAGAATCCAAGAAAAGAGAAATTAGGCCTGTGTCATGTTTCTTTTAACACACTCTGGTCGGATTTGTCCTTATCTCAGCCTTTTGTGCCTCACTCTGGGTGTCAAAAAGGCCTGTCATGATTTAAGCCCCCTTCCCAAACCCAGGTCAGCCCCACTTAGGGTAACTCCCCCAGTTTATATGCCAGGCATGACGTTCTATGGTGTGGAATATCCCTTTGGTCAGTTTGGGCCATCTGTCCCAGCTATGCTCCCTCCCAGTTTCTTTTGTGTATCTCATCGCTGGCAGAGCATGAGACAAGGAAAATGTCCCTGACTTAGGATAAAGCCAACTTAGCAAAAAACCAAGACATCAGTGTGTTATCGACACCGTTCTCATTCCAAATACACAACACAGCAATGTAACAGCTGTTGAGAATAAATTCATTCTACCTTTGCTGAAACCAGGAGAGCCTGTTGGTTAGTTTTCCACTCTTAACTGTGTTTCATCATAAAATGCCATTTTTTGGAAATCAGACTATGGTGCTTTTATCACAGCTTTTTGAGTTCCAGCATCTACATCATGGAAAATAAATTACCCACCCTGGAACCACCAGCAGCCTGGTAGCTAAGGCATTCACCCAGGCATGGGTGAGCCCTTTTGTAAGCACTGGACTGAAGTATTAGTCTCAATGTGAAGATAACTCCAAAATTCTGGCAGCTGACCTTCAACTGTATGTCTTATTTTATGGATGATCCGCTTGGGCTGCCCAAGGCTTATAGAGCACTTGAAATGGTAGACAAAGTTGGTGAGAGCTGTGGTTTCTCAGCACCTCTGACTGCAAGGCAGTGCAATCTCCAGTAAAGTGCTCAGGGTTGCAAGCCATGAATTTTAATCCTTACTCTGCCACTAATTCACTGTGTAGCTCCAGGCAAGTCCCTATCTCTTCAGCTGTAAAATGGGAATAATAATAATGGTTTCCTATCTTTCGGCAGCGATAAATTCATCTGTGTTCTTGAGGCATGCAAATACTACAGTGATGAGTGGCCCAGAAAAGACCATGAAAAAATGAATAATTCTGTATTTACAGCAGGCTTTGGGTGTGCAGTAAATAAGGCACTGCTAACTGGCTGGTGAAGATTACTTTTCTAAGTAGCTGCTTATTCAGTAGGTACTGTGTAATCAGTACCTACTTATCCTGTGTAATGAATGATAAAGGGTTCCTTGGGGAAAAAAAGGGAGGTGAAGACAGATTTCAAGAAAATCTTAATACTGATTTACAGGAAAGTACAGTTAGAATTCCATCATCCATTTAGGTTCTAGTGTTCTTCAATCTCAAAGCTCTTGATTTTGGCAGACATCATAATGTTCTTCTGAGACAATTGTCTTCTGTGTGGGCACATGTTTAGGTGTAGTAACCTGCCCCCTGCCATAAGAGAGCAAGGATGCATTACTCAAAAAATAACATTGTGGCTATGCACATGTATCATTCTTCATGTGCAATTATTTCTGCCTGAAAAACAGAAAAAAAACTAATCTAACATGGGTTTTTGGTTTTTTTTTAATGGCTGTTCTGATCACACCATTATATTCCCATTCTTATATTGCATTTTTCTGAGTTCTCAGATTAGTTTCAAGGTAGGTGACCTGTACAATACAGTGCCTTTCTCTTTGTTTACAAATAAAATTCCCCTAAAGGGCTCCTCTCTTAAAAAATAAATTTCTGCTGTTGAAAGTAGCAAGAAAAACAATGAAGGCCACAGTACATGGTGGTATGCTAACACTTCAAACTTTGTTAGAGTAGTCTGAGCATGTTTATCCTGCAGTTTAACTGCTTATTAGACCATTGCTATCACATCTGTTAAAAGCATGTGCAATCTGCAAAACAAGCTGCCAGACGTCCCTTTACAATTACATTGTTCAGAGGTCTGTATTATCATTCTGGCTGACTAGATGAGGGGGAAGAAGTGCCTGTTGTCTCCCTTACCTTTAGCAAGGCTTTTGACACTGTCTCCCATAAGAACCTCACAGGTAAGCTCAGAAAGTGTGGGTTAGATGAGTGCACAGTGAGAATGAACACACAGTGAGATGAGCTCACAGATCAAGAACTGGATGAAAGGCAGAGCTCAGAGGGTTGTGACCACTGGCATAGAGTCTATTTGTAGGCCTGCAGCAAGCAGTGTTCCCCAGGGGTCAGCACTGGGACCAGTCTTGTTCAACTGATTCATCAATGACCCGGATGAAGGGACGGAGTGTGGCCTCAGAAAGTTTGCTGATGATACAAGACGAGGAGGAATGACTGGCACACCAGAAAGCTCTGCTGCCAGTCAGTGAGACTTGGACAGGCTGGAGAGTTGGGCAGAGAGGAATGTGATGAAGTCTGACAAAGGCAAATGCAGAGTCCTACACCTGGGGAGGAACAACCCTGAACAGCAGCAGCACAGGTTGGGGGCTGACGTGCTGGAAAACAGCTCTGCAGAGAAGGACCTGGGGGTCCTGGTGGACAACAAGCTGTCCGTGAGCCAGCAGTGGGGCCAAGAAGGCCAATGGTGTCCTGAGATGCATTAGGAATAGTGAGGCCAGCAGATCAAGAAAGGTGATCCTCACCCTCTATTTAGTCCTAGTGAGGCAGCATCAGGACTACTGTGTCCAGTTCTGGACTTCCCCATTCAAGAAGTATAAGGAACTACTTGACACAGTCCAGTGGAGGACTATGATGATGATTAGGGAATAGATCATCTCTCTTATGAGGAAAGGCTGAGGGATCTGGGACTGTTTAGCCTGCAGAAAAATGAGAGGGTGTCTTACTGGTGAAAACAAATTCATATTTGTATTGATGAATACAAGTATCTTAAGGCTGGATGCCAAGAGGATGGGTCCAGACACTTTTCAGTTGTGCCCAGCAACATGACAAGGGCCATGAGGCCCAAACAGAAACACAGGAAGCTCCCTCTGAGTATGAGAAAAAAGTCTTTACTTTGAGGGTGACAGAGCACTAGAACAGATTGCCCACGTTGTAGGGTCTCCTTCTGTGGAGATATTCAAACCTGCCTGGATGCAATCTTGTGCAACATGCACTAGGTGGACCTGCTTTAGCAGGGGGCTTAGACTAGACAATTTCCAGAGGTACTTTCCAACCACAACCATTCTGTGATTCTGCAATTCTCTATTTTGTACCTGTGTATATGATGTGTTAGTGCAGCAGTCCCCCAATGGATCTCGTTTGAATATACCTTTGAGTCATGCTTACTTTTCTATATAGAAGAAAATCTATGCTCTGCCAAGACAGAGTGTGCATAGTTAGTCTGTGCATAGTTAGTCTGTGCATAGTTAGTCTGATCTGCACCCCATTTGGTGGTGCTATATTTAAAATTAGGACATATCAAATTAGAATCGTGATATTTGCAGTAGTCTTGATATAACAGGAAATCATCCACTGCATAATACTTACATCCCTTCAATGTATCTAATAAAGGAGCATGTTTTATTGTAATCTAGCTCTACACATTTCTAGACATTTACTTGATATTCTTATCTGTGATATTTGAGATCTATTTGAAATAATAAGAATACACTGCATAAAACAATGTATTATATGTCGTCAAAGGACATTTAAATTTATATCTTAAAATAAGTTTTTACTTGCTACTTATACTGAAAACCTTCACAAGCAAATATTTTGGAGAAAATTATTTCCATAAGTGTTTCTTTATAGGCCCTGATCTTATGATCTACACACAATTCACTCTAGGCATGTGAATTTTTGGCAACTGAACCCACATGCAAAGTTATAGCAGTGATTAACTGAGTAGAAACATATTTGCAACACTTTGTCCTTTAGGTTTTTACTTTTCACTTGACGAATGATGCTACCAGCTATGAGCAGGATACAAACAATAGGCACAGAATTATAGAATTATTGTTAGGGATGGCTGTTACCTCTAGTCACTCATGAATTAAACATCTGCTGTCTCACATTGAAAACATTTTAAAAATAGTTTGCATATAAAAAGGATGACTGTAAAAGAGATTTCAGTGAAGTAATCTTCAGCGTGTTGTGAGCATGGCAGCCTTGCTGCTCAGTAAAACTTGGCCAGAAGTACATCACCCTTTGCATTGTTGTCTGACAGAATCTGATGGCCTAAATTTCATTTAGTATCTTTTGCTTAATGTTTGCTGTTCGGTATGTCTACATCTTCAAAGGCACCTAGGTATTAGAAAACATGGCAAGGTAAATGGAATGTGGATTATTTGAATGTGAATTTTCATGTGGGTTCCCACATGAAAGCAAAGCCAGAAATGTCCTTTTTCTTTAGCTGCTGATGAGCTCATTGGAAAAAGTCTCCTACCATGATCTCCCATGAAAGCTGTGGCCACTGAAATAATGCTACTATTGAAAAGTACCAGATGAACACAACTGCAACAAGCAGGATTTCAGCAGGGACTGTGCTAAATACAAAGAATTCAGTCTAGAGAATGATTGTAACCTGGCTGTACTTGGAGTTAAACATAAAACTCTCATCTTCCTGGAATAGCACCCTGATGCTTGTAATCAAAACCAAATTGAAACACTGATGTCTGTTTCTTGGTGACAGGGAAAGAGATTAAGGGGAAGGAGAGATCACTGTCATGTTTCATATCACAGAATGTACTTTGAAAAGGTCAGAGTGACACCAGGGAAAAACCTGAATGAATAAAGAACATACCATCTACCAGTACTTCAGCACCAGATGTAATGTGGAGCTGTGAGCAGCACCACAAGCAAGGTTATAATAAGTAAGATGCCTTAACTTAACAGAATCTGTGGTGGCCAGCAGCAACTATGCAATTGTGGCTTATTTAACCAGTTATGACTGCACACAGGTTTACACTTTAAAGACAAGAATTAAGTGTGGAAAGGAGCTTGATGCTGTGGGTTTTGCTGTGTAACTGTTTTTGTTGAGATGCATGGAAACAGTTGAGTGTGTTTGCAAGGCCAGAGCTGGGTGACAGCATGAAAACCTGAGCAATGCTCCATATTACATAAATAGCCTGAATAATTCAGAAGATTTCCTATCTTTAAACAAACACACAAACAAACAAACAAACAAACAAACAAGAAAGCAGACATGGCTGCTACTACATTGCTGTTTGGCCTTCAGATACCTACATAAATAATGACAGCCTTCCCTGTCATTCTCTCTCCTGCATGTAGGCACTCCATGGTACTGGTGACTTTACTAATGTGGGTAATTTCATTTCAGTCTTATTTTTAATTATTATCATCCTCCCAATTTTTCCTTAAATGTATTTCCCCAGTGGCTAAAAGATTAATGATTACCCTCCCATTAGGGAGGAACAAAAAGACAGCTTCAGCATTATTTATTTATTATTCTTTTTCTTGGCTGGAAATTGAATTATCTACTCCCTATTTAAGACCCTTCTAGTGAAAATGTCTCTTGCCGTGAACTAAATGCTCTTTAATAGCAGCAGTACATCTGTTCTTTAATAGTAACAGAACATAGCTAGCTAGCAGAGCAGAATAAGAGGAGAGGACAAAAAGCAAACTTGGGTGTAGAACTGTGCACATCTACACATGGAAATAGATAAGAACCTTACAAGAACAGATGGGTTAATCCTCAGTGCACACCCAGCAATGTGGTCAAGTCTTTCTCAGTGACACTCCTAAAGGATGGGATGCCATCCAGAGGGACCTGGACAAGCTCAGGGAGTGGGTCCATGGGAACCTAATGAGCTTCAACAAGGCCAGGTGTAAGGTGATGCACCTGGGTCAGGACAACCCCTGGTAACAATACGGGATCAATAGCAGACTTGCTTCTTCTCCAGCCCTGCCAAGAAGGACTTCTGGATGCTGGTGGATGAGAGGCTGGACATGAGCCAGCAATGTTCATTCCCAGTCCAGAAAACCAACCGTGTCCTGGGCTTCATCAAAGGCAGCATGGCCAGCAGGGTGAGGGAGGGGCCTCTATGCCTCTACTCTGCTCTGGTGAGACACCAGATGGAGTGCTGCACCCAGTCCTGGGGTCCCCAGTACAGGAAAGGCACGGACCTATTAGAGCAGATGGAGAGGAGGCTACAAAAATGATCAGAGGGCTGGAGCCCTTCTCCTATGAAAACAGGCTGGAAGAGTTGGGACTGTTCAGCCTGAAGAAGAGAAGGCTCCAGGGAGACCTCATTGTGGCCTTTAGGAGTGTCATTGAGAAAGATGTGACCACATTACTGAGGGTGCACTGAGGACTAACCCATCTGTTCTTGTAAGGTTGTCTGTCCTAGATGTTAGATGAACGGTTTTTTTGGTAAAATCTTCTGACATCTGCTAATGAATATATGAAATAACCCCCCTAAAATATCCCATGCTGCCCATGTTATAAAGCTTTCCTATTACCTAATTCTAAGGAAAATTATCCAGAATTATCAGAATATTCTAAGGAAAATTACTCCTGTATCAGATGGTACATCAAGATCCAAAGATTATTGGAGTTCCCCAAAGTTCAGGCTAACCAAGTTATTTATTGATAGATGCTGCTATCCAGTACCACAGTATGGTGGGGGTCTTTTCAAAGAAAAAGCAAAGTAAATTTGTCGATCCATTGAATTTATTAGCAAAATGACTCCTGAACTCGTGCTACGCCATCATGCAGTCTCCTCCATGTTGTCTTTCCTGAAGTTTGGATTTATGCAAGTATTTTAGCTCTTTCTGTCTCTCTGAGCTGCATGTATGAAACAGAGATTTGCACCAAATTTTCTTTAACTTGGAATATAACCAGCTCCCTATGTTTGCTCGTTCTGGCTTCCTATGGTCAGAGTGCTCAAGCAATTCCTGTCCTCCTCACCACAATTTTCTGTATCTTCATACTTTAGCATGCTTCTAATGACTGAAGTGTTAGGCAGAAATTCAGGGCTAAGTGACAGCTCAGAGGCTGGATGCAGCAGAGGAGTTGTGCTCTGGCATTTAATACTTTTTAGAGAACAGCAAGAGAAGATTTGGGACCTGGCATGCCCCCAGATTCAACAATGTGCCCTATGACATTGTGTTGGCTCCACCTTTCTGGGCTTAGGGGAGCAGTATTAAGGAGAATTCCCAGTTCACTCTGGGCTGTTCTTTGACTATCAACAGATGAAGTCACATCAGAATTAAAAGTGGTTCCACTCTCATGTGGATAAAACCACAAACACTCTGGTTTTATCACACTTTAAAGCTGATGGGAATCTCAAGCACTTTTATTCATCCATAAGCATCACAAGAGATATTTCTAAGGGAAGGTTTGACCTGATGCTAGCCAGCCCTTGGGACAAGGAGGGTGAGGTGGGACAACATGTGAGGTGTGTGCATGTGGGGGCACAGGCACACCTGTGTCTCTGCTCCCACACTCTCCCAGGGCGGTCGTGCATGTTACCAAGGGCTGTATCAGCACAGCACTCCCATTCCTGGCCTATCAACCATCCTTCAAGATGGGAGAATAAAACCTAGCCATCTTCCACACTGGCCATACCCCTAGAAAAGGACATGGTGCATGCCTGAGAAAGGTGCAGCATCTGGCACGTCTGCCATGTCCGATGGAGCTCCAGAGCTCCCAGTGGGCTGTGCAGCTTGCCATAACCTCCAGAGTATGCATGTTTGTGTGAGGCACAATCTGGCCCATCATTTCATATAATCCCCTTAATTTAGCAGAAAAATAGTGAGTTGTTACTTAGAAAAATATTTTCTTTTTCTAAGTGTTATTGCTTTTTACTTATTTTTCAAAGTGGATTGTGTGCGTAAGTGTCAATGAAAACAGATCAGAAAGAAATTACTAAAAGAAAAAAATTATTTCTGTTACAAGAGCTAGATTCATCTTTCCAGAAGGAGAGCTGGAAAATATGCTAGAACGTACCACATTGAAATGTAGGAGCTGTCAGCTCCATCATTTCCTCTTTCAGTCTAGTATTAATTACAGAGGACTTGCAGCAATTTCACTTAATACTGAAGGGATCATATTAAGGAGGGAATAAAGGCTGACAAAGGATGTGTTTTGTTCAATTTGCTACTGTTTTAAAGAGTGAGGTCTTAAACTTTCTGCAAATTATTAGATTGCATTCATTGAAGAAAAGCACAAAAATTTTTAAAGCACAATATGACGTTGATTTCTCTAGCAAAAAAGAAATTCGGTCTGAAGTTCAGAGAACTATAGCTTATTTTCATTATAGATATTTCTACTGAGAGATTCTGTTCAGATTTAAAACAGCTGCTAAATGTGAGATGTAAACCCAGTGAAATTGCAAATCTCTGTGCAGTTATAAGCACATAAGAATTGGAACACTGGAACAGACCAAAACATCCTATTCAGTGATTCCCCCTAAACTTACAGAAAATCAGTAAGAAGAGGACAAATACTTGTACAACCACTGAAAGAGAGAGGAGTCCCCTTGTGCTCTCCTTCCATCCTGCTATGGTCCCACTGTGCTCTGGGTCTCAGTCAGAGTCCCCACTCTGCCTGAGGTCCACATGCCGAAATTTCAAGGGGTTTAGGAAGGCAAAAGAGAAAAAAAAATAAAGCCAGGCTGGTAGTGCAGGAGTAATGAGAAACGTCATGGTGATAAAAGAATTAGTATCCCATTGGCTGAAGGGTACCCAGTATTCCAGGGAAAGTCAACTCCTCCATAACTCTCAAATTCTAGCAATCTGCAGCTTGGAGTTAAATGTTAATTGATATTTAATAATATATAATAAATCTAGGTATAAGAGTTATGCATGCCAACTTAAGGGTATTAGGATGTCTGAAATGCTATAAAATAGATGTCTAATTGATTTATTTTGTCTAAAGCACTGTTAAATGTAGAATTGCGTTCTATATGGGAAAATCTAGTTTATGTTTCCTAGAAGTTACAACAAAGTATTGGGCATTAGGAGGCTAATATTCTCTTCCCTATCTGCCAGGGAAACCTTATAACCAGGACTCACAGCCTGACATTGATAAATGATTTAATTCTGTAGTGTTTGCCCCATATTCCTCAAGTGGGATTTTTAAATGGAGATTAATAACTGCTCTCCTCTCTGAGGTTTCAGATGTCCCAGTTTTACAATGTCTAATATATATGTACACACAGCATTTGAGAACTTTGAGAGAAAAATACCAAATATAGTTGAAAATTATATTAGGGCCTTTTAGCCAGCTTGCATGCATGGTACAATTTATAAAGATGATGATGAACAAAGCCAGGCAATTTGGAGATTCTAGTGGATGACTAAACACTGATTGAATACGAATAAAGGGATATGAATATGAATTTTTTTATTGTTGCTTACAGGCAATAGAGAAGTATTTCAGGCATATCCAAAACTGTTTATAAAACCCTTGATAAACCGAGGTGTTGAAGTGTGTGCTCTGAATTTCGTAAGTGTTTTTTCAGACTCAATTACTTCACAGTGTCTTCAAATAAAGATGGAGCGAATTTTGAAACACCATTTTAATAAAAATATATAAATAATTTCATCCTTTAAAAGCTTTTTGTTATTTTTTTAATATCTTTAACATACTCTGAGAGCATTCCAATGTCACTGGATGTTTATTTTGCATTTAAAGAAAATAAAAGTTTTAGCTGCTGAAGTTCAACCAAGCCCCCTTAGAACAAATCACTACTGCAACAGACAGGGAGATGTCCCAGTATATTCAGGACAGTTTAAGTGTTCATATTCACATCTCAAAATCATGTACAATAAAAACAGTGTTAGTTCTTCTGATTCATTTTTAAAGCAAAGAACATTTCCATGTTTTCCAATTCATAGAACATTTCCAATCTTTCATAGACTGCCACGACTATTTAACTACACTTTACAGTTCTCTCACCCTCACACTTGATGTGAAGTAGGGAAAATGCAAAGATTCATTGGCTCCTTTACCAGCTTGTTTCTCTTTTAAATCAAAACTTCTAATGATTAAAGAAGAGCAGATAAAAGAAAGTACAGCTTGAGGCTATGATATAATGCACTGAGAGGTCCCAAAGGCAATATTCTTAACATCTACAACCAACCCTGAAACATAACAGAGGAATGTAAATGTTAGGGCTGGGCTCTTAAATTCAAGTTTCCTGACACACTGTGGCTGACAGCCTTTGAATTTATAAAGACCTCCTATCTAAACAACCAAAAGAGCTAAAGATCACTTAGAATAATTATTTTGATCTGTACTTGTGAAGTAGTAGCAACCTATAAGAAAGTATTACCATGTACATATCCAGGCGATTATTTTATCTGATCATGTGTCGTTTCATCATCTTAAAGTTGTTCTTCCATGCATAGCTGGAGACTAGTTTTATCTGTAAAATGTATGTCAGGGGATTCATAACCCATTTTAAGTATTTGTGTATAACTACATACACTTAACATGGTTTAGAATGGATCAAGAAATTATTCTTCCTCGTGATATTTTTTCGAATGACTGAAATATTGAATCTTTCATGGAAATGCCTTCTCTTAGTTCAGGGTTTTTTTATAGCATTATTTAAAAAAAAAAATTAAAGAAAAAAACCAACAAAAAAAGTTATTTTGGTTTTCTGTGGATGCCTAAAAAATCCAAGGAATGAGCCAACAAATTTCTTTGGCGACCAAGGGCACCTTAAATTTTTGCCGTAGAAGTACCTGAGGAGTACCTAATGGGCCCTGTCAAATAGATGTGCTCATTGGCATGGCTGTTGCACAACAACTCTGAGTTCAGCACAGAGCATGTTAGCAACGCCTGCTTTCAGTCAAAACTGTCATGACGTTGGGCCAAGGTGACCTCTTTGTTTTGCAATATAGGTCACTGAAAAACATGCACAATGTCCACTAGGATACCTGAATGAGAACTTAGGGCTCTCTTCTGCCTCTGTGTGCTTTGCATGGAAAACTCAATCTATCTGTGGGGAGATGCCCTTCACAGTCATGAGGCTTTCAAGAGTTGCATCAGCTGTTCTTAATGAATTAATTTTTATTTTTCCCAGACTATTAACTTCCATTCTGAAAATTAAAAAACAAAAACAAAACCAAAGCAAAACACTTATAAGGAACTGAAGAGCTTGGGAGAGTAGGCTTTGTTTAAAATCATAATTGCTTCTGCCACCAAAATTGACATGAACCCAAATATACGTTAAAATTCAATATACGTCACATCTTTTATAATACGGGTATGCTTATCGAACATATATTCTAGTCTGTGAAATGTAAAGAGGTTCGTTTCTAAAGGATTTTATGAGCACTAGCTGCATCTGAAATTTTTTCTTTCTGAGAAAATGCATGTTTTACAACAGCCCTCTAATGCCTCAGGAGGCTTAGAAGGGACACTGGCAAAGTTTTTATCACCCTGGGATGTGTGCAAGTGCTTCGGAGGATCAAAGTATAAAAATCAAAAATATGCAACTGAATGAATTTCTGAAGTAAGAGAAGTAAAACCAGTGGTTTGTTTGTGGAGAGTGTAGTAATGAAAACGACAGACATTTTAAAGTGTGAACATTACTTAACTGTGGGCTCATGGTAAACCAGAAACAGGTATTTCTGATTGCACTGAAGATAACCATTCCCATACTGAATCAAGCCAAAGTTTTGTCAGTTTGCTGTCGTCTGACAATGGGCAGGAGTAGTACTTTGGGAAAGTCATACGAAACAGGACAGGTAAAACCCAATTCTTTCCCAGGTATAAACTTTCATTTTCAAGCAGTCCGAGGCTTATGGACTTCCTCAGGCAGAGGGTGCATTCACAACATTGATCTTAATATCTATTGATGGAGCTCCTTCTCATGCATTTGTCTAATGGATTCTTGAGCCTATTTGTATCTTTGACCTCCAGAGCTTCTTCTGGCAATGAGCCCTACAATTTAATTATGCACTGTATGATAAAGGACTTCATATTGTTTGCTTTAAACTGACCACCTGATCATCTGAGTGCTTCTCTGTTTTTTATAATATGTGTGATAGCAAATAATCATTTAGGCAGCTTATGACTTCATATACATCCATCATCTCTCTCCTCCCTCAAATGCTTTCCAGACTTAAGTGTCTCAGCCTAAATCTTTTTCTTCCTACCAATACCATTCCATACTTGTAATCATCCTTGTAGCTCTTCCCTGAATGTTTATTGAGCTCTCAAGCTCTTTGAGATGCAAGAGAACAGCACGAAGCGTTGAGGGTGTGGGTAGAACACAGATTTCTACAATACTGTACTGATCCTATTTTGTTCTATTAATTCCCTCATTGTTCTTAGCACTTGTTTACCTTTTTGAGCTCTGCTGAGCACGGAGCTGGAACCTTCACTAAACTATCTGCAATGACACTGAGATCTTTAAGGATAATGGCAAATTTATGCACTGATCTTGTGTGTATTTTCACAGCTTTCCCTATACCTATTATTTTTATATTTGGAAATAGAATGCATTAAAAAGAAAAGAGAAAATAAATTCTGTGGACTAAAATAATGCTATAGAAAATACAGAATTTCAACTAGAACTAGACACATTCAAAAATATCAATGATTAAATGTGAGTAAACAGGAGTCCACAACTTGACATATTCTCGCTTCATCCATCTTATCTTGCTCTGAAATGCCAACGAACAGGTTTGTAGACTTGCTAATTCATTGGCATGTTTCTGAGCAGTGCTAAACTTCCCATCTCTGGCTGATGTCAAAAGGAGTCAAGACTGGCTAGCCCTCATAGAATTGGACCTGAAGATTATTGTTCTGGTAACTGTTATACTATGTGACATTGTCACTTCCATACTATTTGTGGAGCTTGATGCTGGGAAAAATGAATTTCTAGAGAGGTTATGAAAGATCAAGGATGCTATAATGTCATCATAATTACATGTAACTTGGGCATCAGTATTACATAAAAGCATATTGAATGCTTACTTAACATAACATTTGAATAAATCATGTTTAAAATCATGTTCACTGAAACATTTATTTCAGCTAGAGCTACATAGTTTAAGCTTCTCATACATAAACATTTTTGGCATTATTTATGAAAACTTGGCTTGCATCCACTTAATTTATATTTTAAAAAATAAGAGATAGCTATGTGAATCTTATATTTTTAGTGAAAACCTCCATCGTCTGCTGCTTGCTGAGGTTTCAGCAGATCTACAATGGTAATTCAATAACTGTGTCTACAATATCTTGGGAGTTTTAAACACAGTTTCCCATTTTTGCATTTGACATTTCAGTCTGTACTTTCTTACTTTTCTTGATAGGCTTCTAGGTACTAAAAATAATTAGTTAGTGCCTATCACGCTATGTGACAGTGATGCCCTTGAATACCTAACGTGGTTAGCAAGGGTTGAACCTCCTAGGAAAAATGAATTTTATTGACTCATTGGTGCAAGTGCCTCACTGCTTCTGAAGTTTCTGGAAGGAGAGTTTGCAAACTG
Organism: Pachycephala philippinensis; assembly: GCA_013397055.1. Taxonomy (NCBI): domain Eukaryota; kingdom Metazoa; phylum Chordata; class Aves; order Passeriformes; genus Pachycephala; species Pachycephala philippinensis. The sequence goes on from VWZT01012496.1 coordinate 2,307,989, forward strand.
GATTGAACAATCTTGAGGTAGAAACCCAGAATCAGCTGCTCTAGGGAGGAAGATTTACAGTTGGGTTTTGCTGTTGCAACCAATAGTTAGTGCACCAAAGCCATGTAGAATGGGGTTCATTTGGCCTCTATTGTGTATGCTGGGTCAACCAATAACTGTTTTCTTCATTTCACAGTGAATAAGGCTCAAACATAATTAGGTGAACATTCCCCGAGTCAGTGGAGAGTGAGTTTAGCATCACATTTGTTTTTCTTCCTGTTTGTAAATAGCTTGTGTGAGATATACAGAATTCTTCCCAGAGAAGAAAAAGCACGTATTTTTTTCTCACTAGTGGCCTTCCATGTTCAGATGCTTTCAAATCTGAAGCTAAAGTATCTCACTTCCTTATTGTTAGCATTGTCTTACAAGCTATAAAATTGGCCTTTGTATCTATATTTTCACGCTGAATCATTTTGTTAGATACATAAGGTCAAGAGTACTTGTTAAGCATCCTGCGATTCATTAGCATTGAAGTATAGAATCATAGAATTGTTTGGGTTAGAAGGGACCTTAAAGATTATTCCAATCCCCCTTCCATGGGCAGGGACACTTTCCACTAAATCAGGTTGCTCAGAGCCCCATCCAACCTGGCCTTGAACACTTCTAGGGATGGGGCATCCACAACTTCCCTTGGCAACCTGTTTCAGTGCCTCACCACGATCATAGTTCAAAGTTTTTTCCTAATATCTAATCTAGATGAACTCTCTTTTAGCTATAATCCATTTGTCTTTGTCCTGTCACTACATCCTCTTGTAAAAAGTCCCTCTCCATCTTTCTTATAGGTTCTCTTCAGGTACTGAAAGGTCACAAATATGTCATCCCAAAGCCTTCTCTTCTCCAGACTGAACAAACCCAATTGTCTCAGCCTTTCTGCATAGGAGAAGTGCTCCATCCCTCTAATCACCTTGGTGCCCCTCCTCTGGACTGGCTCCAACAGGTCCATCTCCATCCTGTGCTGGTGACCCCAGAGGTGGATGCACCACTCCAGGTGGGGTCTCACCTTACCCTGCTGGCCACGCTGCTTTGGATGCAGCCCAGGACACAATTGGCTTTCTGGGCTCCAAGTGCACGTTTTTGGGTCATGTCCAGCCTCTCATCCACCAGCACTGCTTTGTATTGTGGCCTTAATCCAGAAGGGATGATCCTTGTTTAAAATTTTACTTACATTTGGATAAAATACTCCAGCAATTCCAGAAATAAAGTATTAACTTAGCAGCTGTTCTGTCACTTCGCTGCCCACTTAACATTAGCAGAGATATTCTTCATGGAACTCCAACCTAAAGACATTTTGGTCTAATAAACTTTTGTAGGGGAATGTGCTCAATGTACTGAAACAGATCTTGCTTTCATTCCCATTAAATCACATGAATGGAATATATCTTAGGCAATACTACCTACCCAAAAGTTAGGTACCTTGCTAGCTATGGGCTATATGTTCATAGTTATTAGGTACTTCTGGAGGGTGATTCATTTACACTATTTTAGCCTATTTCAGCCTCTGGAGCTTCTTTGGGCTTGCTTTTGCCATCCTCACTAATTATTAAAGTAGTTCATGGTAACTGGCGCAGACTTACACACTTAATCTCTGATGCTTACATCAGCATGCAGGAATCCCAACCAGCGGCATTCTGAGTCATGGTATCATCCAGAAATTGTGTGGTCTTTAAAAAAACACACAGGGTTCTAAGTTTGCAGTTCAGGGAAGTTCTAACATTCCAGCATGGGTTGTTCATAGCATGTTTTTCTGTGATATATTGAGTAGGCCTTTGAGAGAGCTGGAGAGGAAAAAAGGGAAAAAGATAAGCTACTATTTCTGTTACTTTAATAATCCTAAATGCAAAACATTAGCTCTTTCTAGCAACAAAAACTCCACCAGCAGCAATACTGAAACCATATGCCCTCCATTTGATTTACCATCAACAACTGCCTGGCTGCACACAGAGCCTCTCTGCTTAATAGTGGCTCTAGGCAAGTGCATGTACAATATTCAAAGCAGTTTTGTTCTTTTATTAAAGTTGTGATAAGGATGCAAAGAATTTTAATGGGAATAATCAATTATATAATGATATTCATATACAACAAAGTCCTTTTAATATAAGTACTTTTAATATGCCGCTTTTGTGACAGAGGAATTACTTTTGTAATACTTTCAGAAGCATCTTCTATTGGTGCCAGGCAGACAGAGCAGCGCTAGGAGACTCCTGAACTTCATTTACTCCTCGTTCACAAGAAGGCATTTTTCAATGCAGAGACCACATAATTTTACCACTCTGCTGAATAAGAGAATTTCAACATTAAGATGTGTCTACATTTTTTTGCAAGAGAAGAAAAAAATTGAGTGCATTATCAGTCTGAATTAAAGCTGATTGTGAAACTTCAACACTTGAAAGATTAAATTTGATTCTTTCCTGCTACATTTGCCTAATGGTTTTCCTGCTCTCCCTTTGCTGTTATCATCTCTCTACCAATAAGGAAACTAAGTCAGTTCTATCCTGCCATTGGCATTTTTGATGATGTTTGTCAAAAGTTATAAACTCAGGGTGGCCACACATGATGTTTTGCAGGGTTCTGAAAATTTTCACAAATCTACTAGTTAAAGAAAACTCTTATTATATTCAAATTTCTTTTTCTGTTATGGGTGTGGTTATATTTAGGTAATGAGATGGAAACCAGATACTTATTCTATCTATACTGTAGATTTTCATTTAGAAGTAGAGCCCTCTTCCACCCATAGCTAATTTGCCGTAAGTCCCATGCCAGTTGTCATGGTTACAGGTTGAGCTGTGTCTGTCTCCCAGGTGTCACTGACTGTTTGGGAGCATAGTCCTAAAGGATGATGAAGGCTGAGCACGGTCCCTGACTCTCTGTATCCAGCCTCTGCACATGCAGAGTGGTTGCTCCAGGACCTTGCAGCAGGTTGCAGTGTGCACTTTAGAAAAGAGCCCAGCCGTCTTCTGGTCTCAGCACTGACCATGTGATTCTAACATCAGATCCCTAACTACAATCAGGAGATCTGTTTGGGTCAGTGTTCAGGCTTCAGATGCTACTTCTCTTCTCTTCCTCCCCTTCTCTCTCCTTTGCTGAGCTCAAGAAATTACCCGATGGGGGTCATGGAGGAACAGACAGCTAAGAAGTGTGGAGAATAAACAAAACTGTATTTGAGAATATCAGTCAAATCCCAACAGAGCACACCCAGGTGTGGTTGCAGGCATACAATACTATGATCTTTAAATCCAGAGCAATGTGGTTTGTGACGCTTCATGCCAGAACAATCAAAAGAACATAAGATATTGTGAAATTTGGAGTAGGATTAATCTGAAGATTAGATGTAGGTGTCTACACAAGACCTGGGTGTTCCCATTATGTCAACAGAGATCTAGTCAACTCTGTTAATGTAGCCTTTGTATAGGAAGCTGGGGATCCTTCTCTAGGGCGGAATCTGACCTGAGAGTTTCAGCCCAGCTCCCATATACAAGCATTCTGAGCCATTGGAATTCTCCAAGGTGTTCTCCTGGAAATCCAATTAACTCTCCAGTAGAGAGTGGGTCTCGTGTAGGTCCTGTGTGGTAACTGGCAGCTCTGTGCAGTGTCTCAGGTAACGCGAGGCATCCTAAATGGACCAGATGTTGGCATCCAAGTTGAGCCCAGCCCAGCATTACCAGCTGCGTTTTACACGGCTGGCTATTTCAAGGAGATCTAAGACATGAGAGAGGCCCCACATCTCCTTACCCAATGCCCAAGAGAGTTGAGCATTCACAAAATTCAGCTGTTGATATCCTTTAGCCAGTGCATATTTAATGTAAAAGGCATAACCACTCCAGGAACAGGGACCAAACCCAGGATCTACCTTTCCCATGGAAGTGGAGCTTAATGCATCCAAACTCAGGATCATTTACCCCATGCTTTTAGTTGCTTCTCTTTAACTTCTCTAAGCAGACAGGTAAAGTAATGCACAGAGACATAAATCAGATTTTAAGATACAAATCAATACTTATTATGGAGTGCCTCTTAGATTCATCACGCCTTCTCAGAAACTACTTAGCTAAAACTTATATTTTATTGCTGATTCCAGCAAAGCCAACACATTTCAGACATTTCTTGCTCTCCCTCAAATCAGTAGCACTATTTCAGAGTACTTTTTTTCCCACATGTTCAGAAACAGTCCAACAAAAAAGTTCAGGAAAAAAAATCTCTTTTTCCTACTTAAAGAATGCAAAATGTGTTCTGCAAAGTCACATGGATTTCAATTGAAAAAGCCCAAAAATATAGACTCCTGCTTCGAATTTTCAATATGTCTTTTTTTATATGAACCTCAATGTTTTAATCACACATAAAAGTATTCAAAATATCAGAGGTCAATTATTTACTTACATTGAATACATTGCATTAGTCTTCAATGTATTTTTTTTGTTTTATTTATTAAAAAATAATGAAATAACTGAGTGGGATAATGTTCATCTGGATCAATTGGAAAGCATTGCTGAACATTATTCACATAGCTCTATCAAAAACATATCTTTTCATTGTGTTTTTCACAAAAGCAGTTACTATTTTTTCTTTTTTCATTTCTTGGCAACAGAGTCATGGATCTATAATTAAAAACCCACTTAGGCAATTTCCAAAGGATTATTACAATCTTGTCATGTGAGGGGTTGAACAAGTCAATTTATAGGTTATTTTTTTCCCCATTTCTATGTTCTACAATGATGGTCTGAAAACGTTTAGGGCCATCAGCGGGGGGGGGTTTTTGGCAATGGACACAAGGCATGCAACTAATATTCTCTTTTTCTCTCTTTTTAGGAATGCAGTTGAAGAAAACAAAAAATTATACGCAATTTATGACACAAGGTGAGTTACTAAAAGTACTTTAAGCATCTGATTATTATCTGTAATAGAATGTAAATCCTTCAAAATGTTAAAAATTGTTATTAACATTTTTTTTCTGAGCCGCAAAGTAATCATTTAGGCAAAATGAAAAATATTTTAACCCATCATACACAATTCTGTATATACCTAATAATGATTCCCCTTTAAATATAGTGATTTCCCCTCTGTGTACAGTGCATATGACAAAGAAATACAGTTACACAACCAGCTTAATTTACATGTTATTTCACAGATGGAATATGGCCCACGATCCTGATCTGTGTATTATGAGCTTAACTGTGTCTGCTTCTGATGCCAATGTTTGGGGAATGAGAGTGAAGGGCTAGCTGGCACAGCCTTGGGAAAAGAGGATGCATTTAGAGGGACCAGCAGAGCGCTGTGTCTTGGCAGTGGAAGGCTGTGGATGCAGCCTCTGTATAAACACACCTCCGCATTCTGAAGCCTTTCCTTTCCCCTCATCCTTCATGGGCTGGTTCCTGTTAAGGGCACTCCTCAGCGTAAGCAAAAAAAGGATTTGTTTCCTTCTCAAAGGATAAGAGCCAGACATACATCAGATTTTCACTTTATTCTACCCACAGCTTTTTCTTTGTTACCCTGGATTTTCACTTCCACAACTGTGTCTAGAAAACGAAATAATTTCACTTTACTTCCTTCTCATTGCTTATCCTGTTTTATGTGGAAGTGTTTGCACTTCCCTCCCCTTGGTGTTTTTTTTCTTTGTCTTTCCTCTTTTCCTCTGTTAAAATTCAAAGGACATTTGGATGAAAATGCCAGGAACCAACATCTTGGTGTTTTAGTTAGTCCTAATACAGATGCATCAGTTAGGATCCTGACTTGATCTTCCTTTAAATATACATAATATTAAATATAAGCAGTTCAAACAACTCATGCTTGTCTTCTTCACTCTGTATAATCTCCTGCAAAAGGAGGCTGGGATCTTAACTTGGAATTCTGCTTCTGTTAGTAAAAAATTGCATAAACAATAATTATCACAAATGAGATTCATAAAGGTATTCATAAATATGAAAACTTAAATATATGGGGTATATCCTTCTGATTTTAACTAGCCTTAAAGAAAAAAGGTAACTGCTGCATACTGTTTTTTTAAGAATAATGTTCTCCTGACAAAGGGATTTAGATGAATCCCCTCAAGTAGAAACTTAACAAAGAAGTCCTATATAAAATAGCACTTCCTCAACTACAGTTACAGTAAAAAAAAAAAAAA
>VWZT01012496.1:2320110-2404470 GCA_013397055.1 Pachycephala philippinensis
CTGCGTGGGGATGAACATCGACATCGCCAGCATCGACATGGTTTCCGAAGTCAACATGGTGAGTAGCGGGCGAGCCCGGCCGGCGCCGGGGCTGTCGCCCGGGTCACGGCCGCCCGTTCCCCATCCCTCCTTTCTCACGAAGTCGCTGCTGCCTTGGCGGGCGGCGGCGGGGCTGCGCGGGGCTCCGAGCGCTGCCCTCTTCGCTTGAAAACTTTATTTCCCTGGAGACGCGCTTTCCTCTTTCCCCCCTTTTTCCCTCTCACTGCCGGCGGCCGTCTCCGCGAGTGTGCCGGGCGGCTGGTTCGCACCAGCCCTCCCTTCTCCTCCCCCTGAGCTCGCTGGGGCTCCGCCGGGCCGCCGGCACCTGCCGCGGCCTCGCAGCCGAGGGATGCGGGGCGGGCTGGCGGCCGGCGGGCTTCCCGGGCCGGCAATGGAGGGCCGCGGATGTCGGCATCTCCCTGCTTCTTGAGCGGTTCAGGGGATAATAACCGAACAGCCCAGCTTGTCTGTGGGTAAACTCTGACTTGTGCGAGTGCTTTAAGGCTTGTTGAGCACCCAGAGCCGGCGCGGTTGTGAATGGACTTGGGAGGACTTGTAGTCTAGTCTTGCCTCGGGAAGTGATGCTGTGCGGGGCTGTCGGGTTCACCGGTGGGCAGGGAGGTGTTTAGTGCATTTCTGCGTTTTGGTCCTCTCATTTGTATACTTTGATGATTCGAGGTTAGAAGCTACAATTTCTGTTTCTCGTCCTAATCCTAAATCTGAGGTGGATTTTTCATGTTCCTGAGCAAGTTACTCCTTCTCCCTGTGTCTGTTTTTAACTTGTATTCTTCCTTTCGCAAACCTCGTGTAGAAAGACCAGCCCGCTCTGCAGTGCTGTAGTTACATTTGTGGCATTAAAAGTAATATTGACACGTTTGGAAGCTGAGCTCCCTTATAGTACATATGACGCTACTGCACTACCTCTCCATCAATGAACTGTTGCAGTGTTACAAGCTGGTGTATCTTGGCTTGATACACGATCCCTCTATTTTCATTAACCCTGCCACTACTTTCACCCCCTCTGCTTGAAATTCTGTGAGGGAAACTTCTGCTCTCCTTCTCACCTTTGAAAAAATGTTTTTGACAGAGATAGTTACCTGTTTGCAGTTAAAAGTGTCACCAATGCCAGCCTTTCTACTCATTCAGGAGGGAAAAAAATGACATCTTACTTACAAGAGTTTGTCTTAGGCTTCCTGCAGATTCAGGCAACTGCAGAGACACCTCATGTATTTGACAGGCTTTTCGGTACCTGTAGGATTGCTTCTCAAGTAAAAAAAAGAGAGCTGAATGAAAGCTTCTCTCTGAAGAGTAATTGAAAAGTCTGACTTCACTATCCCCACTGCCACCTTCCCCACCTCTGGATATGTTCCAGTCTCAGGGAAGCATTACATGACTCATTAAATTAATATATAACACTGTGTATGTGAAGTGCCAGAGAGGCAATAAATATCAGAGAAAGGCATACTGAGATTGGAAGGAAAATGAGGGGATGTATACTGCTTTTTGTACTTTTTCTTTTTCCTTTTTTTTTTTTTTTCCCAGCTGCAGGAAAACCTGTTAGGTTTAAATAAAAAACTTGTCCAACCCACTGTAGTAGGGGTATAAGGAAAAGTAAGTAATTACACTGCTTCTTATTCCAGGTTGGGTAATCAGATCCTCAGTGATATGGGAGCGCCTCAAGAAGATGGGTGCCATCCCCTTCCCCCAAACAGTGTGTCAGTGTACCAGTTTCTTAAGTTTCTAGCTGCCCCAGAAGTTGGTGCCCACTCTTGCCTATTAGCTGCCAGAGCAGCTGTAGAGAAGTGGTTTTTTCTGAGCCCTCTCATGGGGCAATGCAAAGTCTGAAAAATATCAGTACAGGTCTTGCAACAGAAACAAATAATGTGTTTCTGAAGAAAGTTGCTAAAATACTTTTGTTATAAAAACTGTTCTAGTTTACTTCAGGAAAAATGAGCAGGAAGGGCTTCTGGTTGGTGAACACCTTGCTACAACCAGAGTTTCAGCTGAGCTTGTCTCACCTCCCTGGAAAAGAAGTCATTGACTAAGCACTGCTGTATTCATGTACTGCCTGAGTTGGTTACTTCTACTTGTTTTAAGTAACTTTATGCTGGTCTGTGAGAATTCATGAGTACATATCAATGAACAGTGAATAAGGATGAAGAGAAGGAGCTTTTCAAGATTACTCAAGTATTTATTTTAAGTAGTATTTTGGTTGGAAAAAAAAAAGAGTTAGTCTGAAGACCTGAGGCATAGCTGTTGAACTTCATGCTGGTTGCCAACTAAACTTTTAAACACTGACATATTCTTTCATTTAATTCCAAGCAGTTATTGTGAGTGTTGACCTTTAGCCTCATCAACTATTGAAATATCTTACAAGAATTTCTCTGTGTGAACTGTGGTAGTATGGACATTAATTCCTTTGAGTTAAATCTAGACATTGGTATAACCTTTTATAAATTAGCTTGTTAAAATTCATCTCTGTATTAAAAATAAAATAACCAGAGATTTAACATTCTTCAATTTTATGGACATAAATAAAATGTTATTACAGCAGTTTTATTATGCTACCTTATAGGCAGCCTGTAATGTAGCTTTCAGTGACATGATAACAATTCTTTGTAACAGGAATTACAGCTTGTATCATGCTCTTTTCTATTCATAATCAAACTGCAGGTTTATATATAATATATTCCTCTATGAATCTTTATTTGCTAGTTATTTATTAAGCTTTCCATCATTTTAAAAATTTATTTGTGTGGTTTTAGTCTTTCTGTTGAAAATCACTCAAAGTCCTTTGCCCTACACATCCAGGCTACCTGTAGCTATTTTTTAGAATAGACTTACTGAATAGCCATGTACATCTTCCTTGGATTACACGGAATGATAAACATTTTTCTTTATTTTTGATGCTGAAATGCTAACCTGGATCAGGAGGACAGATGCAAGTATCAGGGTTGCAGAGCATCAAATTATTCTACTGAAAAGTTGTAAATATGCAGTTTCTATTTGATTTCATAACATCTTGAAAATACTGATTAGCATTATTGAAATTGCAAACATGTGTGATATAAAAATCACATGCTTTGATATTTACACTTAAAGTTACATATATATGGTAGCAAGGGGGAATTAATGAAGTTGCATATAAGAAGTGCATTGCTCAGGGAAGGGCTGCAGTCTGTTAATGACCTGCACATATATCTATATATATCTATATCTATCTATATCTATATCTATATCTATATCTATATCTATATCTATATCTATATCTATATCTATATCATCTATATCTAATCTATATCTATATCTCCGTGTGCTTTACTCCCCTGCTTAACCTGTACATTCTTTCCCATAATTATTTGCCTATTTCACAAATTATGTGTGTAAATGGATACTTAAGCACCTACCTATTTTTGTGCCTACCTCCAGTAATTGCATTTAAAACCACTGTAAATTGTACAGAAATATAAATCTCCAAACAAAATATTGATCAATAATAACAACAGATGTAATACTGAGAATATACTGTAAGTCATCTTACAAATAAAGAGTATGGAAGATTATTGTTGTCAGTTTTCAATAATATAGCTGTAAATTTTATCATTTTTCATGATTCAGGTTGATTCTCTTTTGTTCTTGCTGTGTTTTTAGGTGTTTTGCTTAGATGATGTGAATTGAAAAAGAAAAAGTTCTTGTGCTTTTACTAGTCTGTAAGCCTATTTCCAATCAGGCAGTGCCCACAATTTGCAATTCTTTTTTATAGTCTGATTCTTCTTCAATGTTTGGTCTGTGAATCAAATGTGTTAGTTCCAGGCATTCAATTTTCAAGCATCCAAATACTTCTGTGTTTAGGAAGTTGAATAATCAATGCATTGAATCTCCAAATAACCTCCTCTTTAAAGTCATTATTATAGCTGAAAGACTAAAGTACTGTGCTTTCATTTTACTATAATTTTAGCATGTGTTTCATAGTTTATGGGAAGTAATGCTATAGAGTGGATGGAGAAAACAAGGGGATCAGTGAAAAAATGAACCTTTCTTCTTAGAGATAATGTTTTGCAGAGAATAGGAAACATGCTACTGCTCTCTGAAGTGCTGTCTGCATTCTCTTTGTTTATAGAGAGGACTTCAGAGCTGTTCATCAAGGGTTTCTCAAAGGCTCTAATTTTGATAAAATTAAACCAGCAAAACCCAGGAGGCATCATTTGCTATATAGTTGTCCTGCTGTTTTGAGAATACTGTAGCCAGAAAATTAGTTTGACATGAAGTCAGAGCTTAAAACAGATGAGTTGTTGTTTCTGAAAAAGATGTCATCTATTCTATGCTGTCACTCTAAAAAAGATGTAATCTGTTCTATGCTAACATCATAATTTGTATTTTTATGTATGTGCCTTTATAAAACTGCAAGTATGCATATAGACTTCATTGGGTGCCTGCTGATTTTCAAAGCAATTTTGACATCTTTCTGACAAACTGTTTTAGTTGCTGCCCTAAGGTCGTCTGAAGTTACTATTCATTGAGACTAAATAGTGTCTATTTTCCTTGATAGTGATACACAAATAATTATTTTTAGGTGAATTAATTCATGCTTTACCTGAAGTACTGAGGGTGCAGAACATCATGCTTCTGTTAATGAAATCTGTCACACCTTACTTCAGATGTTAAAAATCTTGGTGGATGTGGTTTATGTAAACTGAGATTTATAGCATTAGATGTCTAAATGAGAGCTGGATTGCTAAACTCCACAAGTGCAGGTAATGGAGATCTAGAACAGAATGTGGATGCTTGGGCAAAGATGTCTACTGTCATTTTGGTTTCACAATATCATACTTGCCCTCCGGTTTCCAGTCTAGGTTTGTGCAGATCTCCTGCAACTCTTCTGCCATGTCACTGTGCCAGGTATTAGACAAGACACCAGCTCCTGAAATTTAAACAACTGAGTCTTGTTCTTGTTGATACAGGTGATGGAGTCAAGGGAGTTTAAAATAAAGAAGGCAATGTAATAGTGCTTCTTAGACATTTTAGGTGCCTCAAGGTATCTTGTTTGGACTCCAGCTGCCTCTCTGGAACTTAAGGGAACCTGCATAGATCCTTTGCTGTGCCTGCCAGCCCTATGCAGGGGTCCTGCATAGTCCAGGCAATCCAAAATGGCACCAGCCACCTTTGCTTAGGTAAGTTAATTGTTCCTTAGATGTACAGCCAGAGCTTATCCTCCAGATTCCCTCTGGAATCAGAAGAAGGAGACAGTCACTAATTTGTAACAGGTATCTTAGGTGTCTGTGTGGTTGTTATTTTTAAAATGGAAGGATTAATCTGTCTGGGAGATGTCCTTGTTTCCTGAATGGCTATGGAGAGAGCCAAGGCAACTTGGTTAGTTTTTGAGTAGGCACAGTGAAATGTAACCTATGTTTCCTCCTGTAAATGTAGCTTATATTTCCTGCCATAAACAGATACTTTCTAAATACTTTGCAAACAGAACCTTGATGTTACCTCCTGCAGGAAATCACGACCAAGCTGTGACATACTTTGCTTTGAAGATTCAGATGGAGAAATTAAAGGAGTTTTTCTGATACAATGGTTACATAATCATATTGCAAACACAAGTTTTCTAGCTAGAAGATTCATGTGTGCACTGCTTATTACTAGTTAACAAATCACAGGAGTAAAAAACAGAGTATGTAACTTTATATTCTCATTTTGCTTTTATACATTTTTTAATTTAACATATTTAAGGAGAATAGTAGATCATACTATGGCAGAAAGACCACGTACATAATTTGCATATATACACACATGTATGTATTTGATAGATAATACAGGGAGCAAAAAGGGAAGAAGAAAGAAGTAGTGCTCAAGCAGGGAAGGATCTCCTGAGGCCAGCATAGCCCTGCAAAGAGTGTTGTTCCTGTGCTGGTGATGAGCCAGTATCCATCCACTACGAGAGGGGCACAGCAACAGGCACTGATCCTGCAGAATAGTCTGTCTTACAGGTTACCTGCTCTCTAGTTGCCAGCAGGCCACAAGATCATCCAGCCTTGTCTCCTTGTCTCCTCCGTTTTTCTTCCTCAGGACAGTACCCATGAACTCCCCCAGCCTGCCTCACTCTCTCTCTCTCTCTCTCTCTCCATCTCTGTCATGTTTCATAGTTCTTTTTGACACAGAGAGAGAGAAGTGCTTCTAGCAGACGGCGTGATAGGAAAATGACTCCTGTTTGTCCAAGGGAATTGATGACAGGCTTTTGGTTATCCGCAGTGGGAAGCAGCTACTCGGAAGGGGAAGGAATACCTGCTTGTGCAGAGGCAGGGAGGTTGTTAATGTTGCTGGGAGGTGCCAATAGACTATTTAAAAGCCAGCTCCAGCTGCCAACATTGAATCACCCAGACTTGGATGATGAAATAGATATGATCTGTGATGACATCAATCTGGAATAATTGCAAGTAGTCCATGGACAAAAAGGGATTCAAAATTATGTTTACAAACTAGAGGAATGGCCCTATATAAAGAAGGAGCAAGCACAAAGTGCTGCATTATATAATGAATGATGAATCCATTATTTAAAATGATAAAGATTTGGCTAAGCAGTAGGACACTAAAAGAAGATGTTACTGGACCAGAATCTAAAGCAAGTGGAAAAGTCACAGGTGCAGTATAAGTGAAAAAAGACGCATCTTACCTTGGGGTACGTAAATAAAAGTGTCATTCACAAGACACAGGATTTGCTTTGTCATTAGTTAAGCCTGAGCAAGAATGCTGTGTCCAGTGTTTCCTCACTGGCTTTCAGGGAGATGGAAAGAAACAGGAGGTGTAAGGAATGGAAAAAAGTGTTTCTAATTAAAATAATTACAAAACAGGACATATGCAATGACGTTGAAATAAATGGGTTTAGCAGTGAAAAATAGGATGGGGAGAAGAAATAAAGTTCCCAATATGTAGGATGCTGGCGGTGAGAGAATGATGATCAGTTGGTCTTTAGAACCAGTTGAATTAAGACCTGAAGAAATTAAGGAAATTTAGGAATTGATTTCAAATTGGTTTTCATCTAGCTACATTTTTTGTAGCATCTCCTTTGTTTCAGGTTTTCGAGAAGAGATTAGATAAATACCTCTACCAGTGGTGTTGCTCTTGCCTTTGGAAAGGCTGGGCTAGGTGATGCTTTGAGATCTTCTCCAGCACTCTGTTTCTGTGGATCTCTGCTCTAATTTAATTACTATTTCTGTCAGCACTCACAAGTGTGTTTTGGTGTGGTTTCAGATGTTCCTGCTGGTATCATGCTGATGCCACAGAAGATGAGAAGTTTCCCATAGGTCATTTGTAATAAATGCCCGTGCCATAAGCATATGGGAGATGTCATTAGTCACCAACACTGTGTATAAGTCTTCATTGTGTTCTCAGTACCTTTGCATCGATTGCACCAGGTGTCACACGTGTGTCCTTTCAAATACACATATTAGTCATAGAAAAAAGTTACTAAACTACAAGGTCAGGATTTCTGTGCATGTAACCATGATATATTTTTACTTCTGCTGAAAGACTTTTATAATGCCCAGGTAATGAAGAAGGACACTAATTTAAGTTAACAGGAGTGGAAAATTCATAGAAGCTTTATGGATTTATACCTACTATATACCTAGCAATTTTTTCCATTCCCTTGAAGACAGAAAAAAGAAAGAGAGAAAGGAAAGAGGGATATATATATGAAGATATTTATTAGTGCACTGAATTCTTATTCAGATAATTTAATCTCTGTAGTGATACAGAAAGCTTAACAATTTGATAAAGGCACAGCAGGCAATGTCATGCTTGGCGGAAGACAACATACAAACATAGAAACTTCCATGACACATCTGACACAAAGGTGCACAGAGCCAAATGTCCCGACTCTGCTACTGGCTGGTGGTGGATGCCTGGGGAGGAAACCAATGAACATGTGTTACTGCTTCTTTAGGGTACTTTTACAATCTCCAGTGATTTGTAACTTGAGGAGAGTATCTTTCATTTAGGTGTCACCAGAGCATTGGGATGATTTAGTAACAATTCACTTTTCCCCACAGTTTTCCTTTTAATAAAGATATGATTATATAAAGAATTTAAACTCAGGTAGTATCAAGTGCAATCCATCAATACTGAAGGATAATAAAAACTTTCAGTGGAAGAGGTTGATAATATTTAGCTACCATTAGGGGTTTTAGCTTATCCAGGACAAACTTTCTTTTTTTCTCCCCTGTGACACAGAGTCATAAAAAATAGCTAGAAGAAGAATCATTTCAAAGCGACAGTTTATTTAATATTTGTAATTGAATGTCACAGTTCCTCATAACTACAGATATTGCGAGGAAAAAAATCCCCAAGTCTGGGCATGTCTAATTCATTATTCACTATTACGGATTTGAACCGATAATTTTGGCAAAATAATTTGTTCTCTCAGCAGTTAGGAGCTGGTTACAGGTCGCTGTGATAATGTAATCTGCAATATGAATGTAATATTGCATGCGGCAGAGAGGGAAGGTAAAACAGCTGCGCTGGGAGGTCTGCAGTTACGCTGGATAATTGGCAGTTCAGTACCATTTAATGACTTTTTTCTTTATACTAATATGAATGTTGAATTTTCATTAGTTCATGGGTATGTCTCTGTGGCACAATACGGCACTCTGTAGAGATGCCACAGGTACCTCTGGTGCAGCTAGTAGAATTTCTGGATGCTGTGAAGTTATGTCAACACAGAGCTCTGTACAGGATGGTTGTACTAGTGGGAATAAGGTCGTTGAATAAGACTTGTCTCACAAGCTTTACGTAGGTTATCTGGTGTACGACCAGCATCCAGCCAGAGCTCATCATCAGAGTGCCCTTTAACAGAGAGAAGCACTTCCATAAGAGACTGTTTTTTGTTCTGAAACAGGTATTTAAGACAACAGGGATGACTGGCACTCCTGAGGTGCCTGTCTGGAGGTACTAATAGGGTAATGGGATGGAGAAAACAATGAGAGGAGTTGACCAACTTAGGATAGATGCTTGGTTTTCAGTTAATGTTAGAATGAATTCCACCTGTTGCTCCCTCTTAACCTGCGTTTTTGAAGATAATTGGAAGACAGCCCTGAACTGGTACACAGCTGAGCTTTAGTTGACTAAGTAGTATTAGCTAGCAGGTTAATGTGCTGCATGTAAATTCTGTATATGATGTGAACTGCAGAGGGTTTTTCATGTAGATTTTGTGTGAGTCCTGAATCAAAATACATGTAGGATAGAGAAGATAGCCTTTAAAAGCAAGCTCAAATCCATGTAATTAAAGATAGGTCATCCCTTGTACTTTGAACTGAGATACAAGATAGCCCCACTGTCTTACTCTGCTGGCCTGTTAACCCTAAAGTTACTCGAAAGGAAGAGCTTCATTCCCATAACTATGTCCTGTTCACGAGGGATATTTTAAGGTCTCCCATTCTGGTTGTTACTTACCCATCACAGCTTTAGCCTGTGAGCTCATTGCTTAGTTGCAATGTAAAATGTTGAGCTGTAATCCCGTTCAGGTGCACCTGAGCTCAGCTGGGCAAGGCCCTTCATGCTTTTGGACTGGGCTGAAGCACAATCAGAAAGCTGAGGGCTTTGCCTTCCAGGAGCTGCGCTTCGCTGTGCGAGGAATCTGAGCCCTTGTCACATTTTTCAGTGGCAAAATAAGTCAGGAAGAGTAAGAAATTGAATTTTCCAGATTTAGAAGGCTAAAATGTAAACTAATTTTCCTACTTAATCAAATGTTATTTTGTAAGCAGATGACCATTTTTCTTGGTGTTTTCTGATGACGATTTTTCCTGGTGGTTTCTATGCTGCTGTGCATTTTAGAATGCACTGAAAATTTGAAGTTGAAAATAATAGATGATACAAAATTGTATTTAAATTCTCAATATTACTGGGTAATGCAGTAAGTCTTCTTGGTTGTTAGCGATACAAAAGATTAATTTAGGCCTTTTTTTCATAATATAACACATTGACATGTCCTTTTTTCCTCTGCGTCAGCAGTGATTTGCTTTAGCTTCTGACCTCCTGGGCTATTCAGATAGGAATCCTAGGCTATTCACTTGAACTTTCTAAGCATTTTCCAATCATGTACAGTGGGTTTCTATTTGGATTACAAAAATATCTCCCAAACGAACTGGAACTTTATGTGGTAAGATGTCTTCAGGGCTTGCAGAACAATATATATGACCCTTACTTTTGGTTTTGAGCCATAAACTATGGCTCTGCTAAATTTAAGAGTTGTGGTGCTCTTGATGATCTGTAGAATGTCAAGACTTAACGTGCTTGAGCACAGCACCTGCGCTCAGACATACACTTGTTGTATGTCAGTCACTAGCATGGATTTGTCCCAGCAGTTTCCCAGGTTTGGTACTCTCTGGAGGTTAGCATGTGCCAGCTCCACTGCCACCAGGCAGCTTGGATGCAGCTACTTGTGCTATGAAATAACTTTAGATAGAAACAAATTGTGCCGTGCAACAACACTTGTCCTTCAGACAAGGAAACTCCTTGTCTCACTTCTTTTGTTAGGTTAGATCAACCCAGAAAGTGCAGTTCGTTGCATCCATGTGAAGTTCCGTAGCCATCCTTTCTAGTGGGAGAGCTGTGACTCTCCAGAGGGCGATAGAGCTGATTTGACTGGCAGATCTGGATTAGAAGATAGCTCATGTAGAGCTCAATGAGCTTGTAGGTAGTTTATTGTGCCATTCTCTGCACAGTGAGTGTGGCTTGAGCCAAATTCCCGTCTTTGTTACCCTTCTGGCAGTAAGTGAAGTGAATGCCACCTGCATGACCTCTTGACTCTACCCAGCTGTCAGAGATCTTTTTTTTTTCTCTTTGAGAAAATTGGTGGACAGATATTCCCTTCATGTTGGAAAACTGCTGTTGCAGACTTGTTTATGAGGGGTGAACTCTGTCTCTTGGTCTTGCTTGGCTTCATGCCCCTTGACAGCAACTCCACACGGTTCAAATGCTGTGTGTTGACCTGCATGACTGAGCAGAAAGCTGTGCCAGGTGAGCGACAGCCACTGATAAAGAGAAAAAGGAGCTTGAGATGGAACACGGAGAGCTGCACTGGGCAGTTTACAGGCACTTAAATTCAGAGATGTTGTTCATTTAAGTTTAGATAGATAAGTGTCTATAGGGGAAGGATTTCCAGAGTACTTACTTTGTGAAAACAAACTAAAGGAAGTACCAGAGTCCCATAAGCAGCCTTTGTTAGATACCTATAATGTAGGTGCAAATTAATTGCGTAGAGGATGTGGACTGGACTTCACCTTTACCTGTGTGACAGAGAAAGCAGCCTGTCCTTGGGCGGTGAGGGCTTATGGAACGTGCAAGAATTAGTTAGCACTACCTGTGTGTGTTTGTGTGATGAACGAGAGGTGATTAAGAGAAATCAATTTTAAGGAGGAAATATCTCATTTCCTTTTAATCAAAAATGGTGTCTCCTTTGGCATTTCTTCCTTTTTTTTTTTTTTCTTCCCCAGAAAAATGGTTGAGCTAGCTTGGGAATAACTTAGCTATTTTAAAAATGCTGATTATCTGCCTACAATTCTTTTTATAAACCATCCCCCTTAAATGGGCAGGAAAAAAAAAAGAGGAATAAAAAGATGGGCAGTGAATTAGCAAATGCATTTAAGGTAGTTGATCAGCTTATCTTTCCAGTAGACCCACTTTAGTCACATGCTCATATATTATTAACCTGACTGCATCAAGGCTGATACTGTATGTCTTTCCCGGCATACCCATTTATGCAGCATTGGGTGCCTCTTGAATTGGATGCTGGTGCTGTAATTTGGAAAGGGAAGCCGAAAGTTTACATAATGTAATCTTGTTATCCATTAGTGTAATATTCTTCATTGTTATTATAAATATCTGTTTAATATCATCATGATCTGGAAGATGAGATACCTTCCAACCAGGTGTTCTATGATTTCATGATCTTTACATTCAAAAGAATAGCTTTTAACCTCCAAAGAAGATCCCTTTTGTGTAGCCTTCAAGAAGTCATCTAGCCCTAACACTTGTGGTGTTAGGCTTTTCTTTCATTAGTCAAATCTATAAGAATCTCATTTACAATCTTGCATTTTATTCCTCTAATTTACTCAGAGAGACACATGTATAGTGTCGTAACCTGCTGGCACAAAGGTTTCTATATGTACAAGATAGTTTAACTGAAAAAGGAATTATTCTACTGAGATGTAAGTATATCCATTAACTTGACTGCTGGTGCTTTCTAAGCAGCTGTCTTTTAGACAGAAGTCACAGCCATTTACTGCTACTTTTCCCTAAAAGTCCCTGAATGATTTTTGTTAAGAGCTCGAGCAAGTGACCAAATCTCATGAGACTCCTATATGAATCTTTTGCAATTTTTCTTTCTCATCCCTCTTGACTATTCACATCTTTTGCTGTAAAGCAGGAGGTAGCCTTTTTTTCATCGTTATTTTTATAGTCCTTTTCTTAAGATATGTGGTCTACAAAAAGAAAAAAAAGAAATCTGTTGTGGGGAAGGCCAGATACATCCCTCTCCCTGAAAACACTGCTGAATTACAATTCAAACAACACAAACACAGCTTGCTACTTTCTGGCACACAATTAGCTAGCCCTTCTGATCTTCACTGTAGCTGAGCTTGATACTGCAAAACGTGGCGATAAATGAGTTCTAAAATTCTTTGCACCTCTATATGCTGTTTGTTTTTAACAGTTACAGAGCAATATTGAATGTCATCTGTACCCTAATATACGTGGCATTGCTGAATCCTATGTCTCTATATATTCATGTTATTGTGGTGCCCTTCATGATCATAAAACAAAAGCAAACCTGAAAGAAAATGTTATGATGAATCTATACTTAATGGCAGATCACTTCGGAGGAATTCGATTAAAATATAGCAATAATGCGGTAACAGTGCTGAAGATTCCAAGGATGGATTTAGTTAATTGCTTCTAGAGGACACAAAATTAAACACTACCTTTCAAAAATGAGTGATAAATCTTCAGATACGTGGAAATAATGGGTATGAAGAATTGACTAGATGTAATGTTGATGAAGGCAATCAAAGGATGAAAGTGTCAGGGTTACTTTTCAATCTATCATTGTATTGTGGTCATCTATCACTGCAACCAGATTTTGTCCTAGCTCTTACTGTGGCAACTAGTATATTTCCATCTTCTTCTCCCTGTTGTCCCTTGCCACGTCTTCATGTCTATTACTCTCCGGTCATCTTTTGTTGTCAGAAGTGTGATATTTTTTCATCAGTTCGTGCAGCAAAACCAACCCCCTGCCAGTTAGGCTGTTTCATATTCTTCAAGATGCCCTTGCCTACAGCCAGCGCCCTGGCCTCAGCGCTCAATGCTCAGCTTCAAGTCCTTTGCCATGGTGCCTTTTCTGCTGGTGTGGCAGAGCTGTCAGTAATTATTTTTTTTATGGCATGTTAATGTCTTTGAAAACAGAAAGTGCTTATTTTTAATGATACTGTTACACAATGTCTTACTTGTTTATTTATTTTGACTTGAATAGCAGACATTTGTGCTGTATAAATACATATAAGAAGGGTTAAATTTTTAAAAAGCTTGAGGAACCAGACCTTTGCAAAAAAAGTCCTTCAGTTTACTCCTACCTGTGCCTTTGTTGCATTGAGCCATACCATAACTGTGACTGTTTCTAGTGGAGTTAGAGAATGCAAGGAAGAAAGGCGGGAGGGAATTGTTCAATTTTTGGATTACTATATGATCACAGTGGAGTGAAAGTTTGATTTTATTTGGTTATCATTGCTCAGCAGGGACAGGGTATGTTGATTGTTTTTCACAAAACCCATTGGTAAACAGGCAGTCATTCAGAAGGAGTTGTAGTCTCCATGCCATCAAAATCATGTATTCAATAATCCTCCAAGACAGTTATTTTATTGATTGACTGAAAAAACTCCAGAGGAGTTATAGTTTAGTGTATTATGTCATATCAGACTTGTGAGGAACACATTGTCCTTTCCTTTCCAGGGAAAATACAGTGTCAAGTTTGGCTGTTACATGCAGTGGTGCAATTCCAGTGGTCAAAGAGAAGAGGTTTGGGCTCAGCTTCTATTGTCTGTCATACAGAATGGCAGAAGCAAATTGATCCAACGCCACTGCTGATACCCTGACCATCAGTTATCCCATTGTGTCATCATGGGATGGCACTAAAGCTACAGACTTACAGATCTTCACACCAAGAGTGGAATTTTTAAGTAGTTAGGTATCATCACCTGAATTTTTAGGTACTTTGAAGGGCAAGAAATGGCCATGTTTTCCATTCTGTGTATATTCCCTGAAAAACTAGGACTCCAGCATTGTGAGTATTGGAGTGTGTGTTAAAAGCAGCATCAGAATTGAATGTAATTACAAAACTGAATTCCAAAAATACTTCAAACCTTCATTTCTTTGAAAAACTTTTTTTCAGACATTACCTGTGTTGGTCGTCCCTTGATATGTACAAATTTTATGTCTCATTCTGCCCACTCCTTTTTTTTTTTTTTTTGAAAGCAGCAAAATACGTAACATAACTGGGGCTGGTGTTCAGTTCAACATTCTCATCCTCATACAGTTGTGAACAGTGTCATTCCTCAGGTTTGCAAGAATATTGGCTGGAACTCTCAAATGCTGGTGTGTTTCTAAAACCTGCCCTTTTCTATCAGTTACCCTCCGTCTTATCTTTGCTGTTGTTAATGGAGGGTTCTCTTCAGTAGCCAATGACAGTAATGCCAGTAGGGATTCCTGCTGATACATTGTCTAGTGTTGTTCTGTAAGTTTTGTGTAAGAAAAGGGGCTTTTTAAATCTAGAGGTCTGGGAAATAGCCAGGTCCTTTTCTGGGGTCTAGATGTTGGTGGTTGTCTCAGTACAAGAGACTAAATAAGAAACTGAGGATTGTCTTTGGGCATACTGTTGAAAATACCTCCCTGGAGCTAATACTCTCTTTCTGTCTGGGTGAGATACAGAGAGGAGCTTGTCAGGCTGAGCACAGCACAGAATTCGTGTGCAATGGGCTCTGCTTGACACTTAGATGACTTGTCTGTATCTTATTTCTGTAGTCCTTACTGTTCTGCAGTTCATGCTGAGAGCTGGCTCAGCCTGGCTTGTTTGGGATCAGAGGAAGAAGAAGGTATTTTGAGACAACTTTTCCCATTATTCCCTTTGCCTGTTTTGTTCTATCTGATGGAGATCAAAATGTTTTCTTAATTCTTTTCAAGCTAAACTCCCAGTGAAAAATATGAAAACTGAATAAAAAGTTTTGTTATATCCACCAATAGGTCCAACACCATTTTTTCCCTTTATTATCCCTTCATGGGAATAAAACAAACCAGACTATTAAACAATGATAAAGGAGAGGCAAAAAAATATTTTTTTAAATTATTCAATAATCTTCAGAGGCTCGGTGTCATTTAGAATTAGTGTACATCCTAAAGAAATTATTAAAGACTCTACAGTTCAACAGTTACTGCTGGACCATGAAGAAATATCCCTGAGAACTGAATTTCCCTGACCTGCTTTTATGTTTGTGTGTGTCTGTGTTTCTTCTGCTGTTCCACTATGACTCTCGACTTCCAGAAAAAGGTAGTGGGGGGATGTGTGCAGACATTCTAATTTAAATTAGAATTAGGTTATTTCACAACAGTGTTTGGAAAACATTCCTGAGTACTTTAACTCCAACCAACACTACCAGTAAATTCTTGGAGTGTTCACATGTGGCTTTGGCCCCTGCCAGCTGTTACTCTCTTTCCAGACTTTCCAGGCACTGCTCAGGAGTCTGCAAGTGCCAGAGTTGCTTCCAACATCCAGCTATCATATGGACACCCCATTTTGGAGGGTGAGATAGTCTAATAGTGAGGACTTGAGATGCTTATGCCAGACTATATGTTTAATATTCTACTCATGTTTAATCCACTAGTAGAGAGATAGCTATAGAGTCTCTTTGAGAAATTTATCTACTGATCTGCAGGCCTAATAAATTCAGCTTTTTTTTTTTTTTGGTACCAGAAATACCGGCTGTACTGCATTTAACCTTATTAAGCATCCTCACTAAGCCATATGTGTTGAACTTTCAAATGGAGGTGAATTCTCAGCAGGAATTTAGAGCTGGTAAAATATCCTCACAGTTTTCTGTGACAAAAGGTTCCAGTGATGTTTGCAGTTTAGCTTTTCCCAAAGAATTTTTTTCTGGACAAAGGCATGGCTCCAGACTCAACAAGCCTCAGACCTATAGCTGATGTTGCAGTGGCAGGTTGTCTCTGTTGGGTGCCATGGCCAGTTGTGTGATGCCATCCTTGTGCTTTTTTTATTCTTGGCACCATTAGAGCCTTTCTGTAATGCAAACTTAGCTTCCACTTTCCTTTGTAGTGCTCCAAAGAAATATTTTATGTTCAGCATGTGTAAGAGATGAGGGAAAAAATGTCAATAAAGTTAACATGGATAAATTTTTTTTTTATGTATACTGATCAAATTAGGGTTTTTTTAATGCCATGTAGAATTACTGTGGAGGCTTTATGTTAACGAAAGTGGGAAATTGTCTATTTTGGAATCAAATCAGCGGAAAATGAAGCTGACTGACATTGCCATTCATAGCAGCAATCTGTAAGATTTCCATTAAAAAATGCCTTCTTGGCACTGAACTACCTGTGTGCTCTGCAGGAGGACCTCACAGGGTCCAGAGTGTCTGTTTCTGCCCAAATGTGTCTTGGCTCTAGTGAAGAGTCTGACAAGTGAGATGCGGGTGAGGAATAGGTAGTTTACAAATCCAAGGCACAACACAGTCAGTAAGGGGATGGATTACCAGAATGTCTGTTAACTATGCATTTGAAACCACTGTGGAAATCACTTTTCATTGGTAGGTCTCAAAGTTCCATCTAAAGGAGGTTAAATAGTCTTGTGCTGGGGGACCGCAGACAAGGAAGGTTGTCCTACATCCTTCAGCTGACCAGTGGCAGAGCCTGAGCTCTGGTCCAGTTTTGGTGACAGAGGCTGGTACTGTTCAGCCCAGTAGGTGCAGATCTGTGGAATGCAGCTGTGTGGCCAACGTCCATATTAAATGCTGAGAGTTTGCTTTGTAGAAGTAGTTCTGGTTTGGTTTATTGGGCATAATTCATAGTTGGAGCTCTAGATGTGCTTATGGAGAGCACCTCTGGCTTGGGCCCATCCAAGCTGTACAGAAAAGTTGTAGAGCTCCCATTCCTGAAAGTGTTGAAGGTCACGTTGGATGGGGCTTTGAGCAACCTGGGATAGTGGAAGGTGTCCTTGCCCATGGCCGCGGGGTGGAACTAGGTGGTCTTTAAGGTCCCATCCAACCCAGAGAATTCTATGATTCTGTGACATGCTCCAGAACAGGTTTGTAGCATGCACCAAGGTGTAGAAAGGGAGAGAAGTTGGCAGATGCACTTCAAAAGCATATTCCCAATTAGAACCGCAGTACTAATATAGATACCTCAAAACCATACCAACTCCTGTTTTTAGAATGAATTGTCATTTAATTTTGGGACACTGAAGCACGTCTCCATCTGATGTGTTATTTATTCATGACTTAATTAGCAACTAGTTGTGAAGTGATACCTTCTTCTTTATTCTCATTTTTTGACTGTTTGTGAATGGCAGTGGTAAACAGCTGTAAGAATTGCTGTATCAGTTCATATCAAATGTGTCTTAGCCCAATATCATATCTCTGACTGGGGCTAGTGTCAGATGCTTAATGAATAGCACAAAAAAAGTGGTATTTCCCTGGAAAAATCTCCCAGCCTCCATGAATTTAGCTTCAGGAATATCTGTGGTTGCACTTGTTTTCTTAATGCTTAATCTAAAGGATATTAAAATAAATTATTCTGCTTATGTGCACCTACATAAAGGACATATCAATATATAGGTTTTGTCCACATCTTTTCTTGTACATCATACTTTTCTACAACATACTGTTGTAATTCACGTCATCATTGTTGTTAGCAGCGCTCGTTAAATCCCCAGAGCTGCCCAGTGTTAATCACTGACATAGCCATGAAATTTGCCTCTGTGCACACGTGCAGAATTTGGAAGTTGCTTACTTTCACCAGCTGTTTCCTCTGATTGTCAGAAAACTTCCAGGTGCAAGCAGTATAAAGCAGTGTGTGTCTGTCTGTGGCTGTAAAGGGGAACGAGCTGTAAACTCTCCCTTAATTTTCTGGTCTTTCTAGTCCAGAGTTTTTAAAGCAGCAGCTCTTTTGCTTTAAATTGCACTAGTCCTCAAAAATCTTTCTGAAGTAATGTTTGAATTATGCTACTGGGAATTCAAGAAGAGAAAATCCAAATTTCTTTGAATATTCAGTCATGGATTAATAGAGACTACTTTTCCTCAAGCTCCTTTTGCTTACAATTCTGAGTTCCATGGTGTAAGGTAGTGTGTAATCCCTGAGATGAGAGTTTTTGATGACTTCAGTGGACTTTAAAAAAAGAAACTGTAATAAATTTTGAAAGAAGTTAAAATCTGTATTTTTTAATGCAGAATAGGAATTGAGAGCAAATGAGGTATTCTTTCCAGAACTCGTGACTCCTCCCTTTCTAAAAAGATAAAGCTTCAGAACTAAGTCATTGTGAAATCTGGGACAGAAAGTCCAATAGAGTTCAGGTTTAAGTATTTCATCTCTGGGAATGGACAATGTAATTTGTATTTGCTTCACAAAAAAGTGGAAAACTGGATTATTTTCCTGTATTCAGGGCATGCCTGAGGTACGGCACCTGAATACAAACACCCTTTATCAGGAGTTGGTGATGAATCCCCAGGTGTCTCAGATTACACATAATTCATGGTTCCCACTACACAAACAGACCTTTCACTGACACAGTCTTAATTTTTCAGTACCTTCTTTCTCAGGTTCTTCACCTCAGCATCTTCTTTGCTGTTATCTACCTTGGAACCTGTATGGAGTTTTCTGGATAAGTCAATTGCTGTAGCCTCAGGTGTGCTGAAGAGCAGGAGGTGAACAGAAAGTGGACAGACAAAGGGAGAAGCTAATCCTTGCTGCAGACTGCTCAAAAATTTCCTCCAGTGGTTTATTTTAAGTGGTTTATTTCTGTTCAAAGACTTTTTTGGCCGAATGACCAGATGGTGCAAGAGAATTCACAAGTGCCTATACAGTCTTCACCCCTCCTTAAAGACAGCTATGAGTTGTTAGACTCCAGTGTGGATTCCTGCTGTGATCAGATAGGCAGACAGACTCAAGGTGCCTTTTGAGGAATTAAAACTCTTAGTTTGGCAGGGTATGAAGAAACCCAGTAGAAGCCTTTTGAAAGAAGTCTGGAGTGTAGGCGACTAGCACACCAAGTAGTAGACTTAGTATTATTATCATAATGCTGATTTTTTTCCTGTGTACTGCTAATTTAATATGAAACTGAATACTGAATAAAATAATACTGAAACATTTACAGAGATGTTGCAACAAAACATTGATTTTCTTCAATGACTTTTTTTTTTCTAAATTACATTTTCTCCAAATCGATATATTTTGGCAGACAAATTTTGATGCCGCTTTTTATCATAGTGGAAACAACTACTGTGCTATTGGAATCTACTCATTATGGTGCTAAGCACTCCTAGCAAAGTAAAAGTGTGTGTGTGTAACAAAACCACCATCTCTGTACCTGGTGAATCTCTTTAACACAAGTGGGGAAATAAAGATTTTAAATGTCTTTTTTTTACTTAGTACCGTGTAGGAGCAATGGCACAGCTAACTCCAGGAATGCAGAAGTGTATTAAAGCCCAAACTTTAAAGTTCTTTTGTCACTGTTATTTTAGGCAGCACAGGTAACACCAGTATTTTAGCACGTGATGACCACTCCTGTGTTTTGTAACTATATTCCATATCATGTTCTAGGAAGTCTCTGTTTGAAATCAGTTTATGGCATAGATGTGGTTGGTCATTTATTTATTTGTTTATTTGATTATTTATTTTTGGTGCCTTTTTTTCCAAAAAAGCTTGCCTGAAGGAATGTAATCCTTCACAGTAGGATCGAGTTGCATCAGATACTTTCAGAGAAGTAAGCATCACATACCTATTAAATCCTTCTCTGAGGGTTTATAGTTGCAATCAATTCTGACTGACTAGTCTCAAAAGACAGCATGTGAATACAGCCTATCAGGCAGATCTTTATGAGCCGTTGTAAAGTTACATCCACTCAACAAAGGTCTGCTGCTCTCTGAGT
This sequence comes from Pachycephala philippinensis, assembly GCA_013397055.1. Lineage (NCBI taxonomy): Eukaryota > Metazoa > Chordata > Aves > Passeriformes > Pachycephala > Pachycephala philippinensis. The sequence continues at coordinate 2,340,347 of VWZT01012496.1, forward strand.
ATCGTTTCCTCTGTGAGGTAGCGGGATGACTGCATGAAGAGTATGGCTGTCACTGTGGACAGGGCAGATGGAAGGGTTGTTGAGCCATTTTGTCTGATGACGCCTAGGATGAAAAGTGTAGCATTAGGACTGGTTGTGGCAGCCAGCAGTGTGTGTACACATGTAACAGCATATCCTTAAACACCCTGTGAGCAGGTTGAACTGAAGCAGAGCCTGACTAAGTGTGTTGTTCTACACCAGGATTGTAAAAGTCATTAACTGATGCGTGCATTGATTAGATTTTTAATTCCTAGGTAAGACCACAGGTATCACAAAAAACACAGAAAGCCCTCAGCTCTCAGCATAGACTTAGTGCTGGGGCCACACTGGGATAATTACGTGCTCCTTAAGATCCTGCTGTTCTGCTTACAGTCCAAGCTCAGGAAAGTAGGTCCAGGTGTGTGCAGCAATGTGACGTTCTAAAAGCCATGTCATTGAATTAGAGTGATTGCTACTGGAGGAGAAAGACCATTTTACAAATTGCTTTGAAATAGAGATTGAATCTCCTTGAATCTTATGCTTGATGCATAATTTGCCCATTGATTTTCACAATAGAATTATTTAATATGTTTCTTCCACTTTAACCACCACAGAAAGTACATATTTTATATCCTCAGTAACATGTGTAGCTGCACATAGATTAGTGAATTATGGTGAAGAGGAAAGGAAATACTCCAGATGAAACTGAAGGACCTTTCTTGAAGTTGTAGTATTTTCAATGATGTCTTCCAGTGAGACTGCTAAGTAGCAAGCAATAAGCTGCTTTCTTGACAGAACCTTCTGGATTGCTGCAGAAAGTTTTTTTCCTGTTTTTGGTGCTGACACATGACATGCATCTCAGATAGTGGCCTGTGACCACTGCCATGCACCCGATAACAGATGACAAACTTGTTTCTTCGCTGAGATCATCCCGTGACTCAAGACATGTGCCAGGATCTGCAATATCTCACTTCTGAAATTAGTGCAAAAACCCGACGTTTTGTATCTATTGAGAACTTTTTTAAAGGTGCTTTATATCATCTCTTGTATGAAAATAAAATGGTTCTCAGCTATGCTACATTTCACTAGTTTAGTTTAGATTCGGTGCCCTAGAATAAAGTTATGGATGTAATTGATCACTCTCTATAAAACGCCCAGGTTTTGCTCAGGTTATTTTTGGGGGGAAAACATTTGCATTTTCTACTTCTGCATGCAAAATAGTTTCGTGTGAGGATGGAATGGCTTAACCTTTATTAGTTGTAGCTATGCATAAAACAATCTGTTTAAATTAATTGGAATGACGATTGCAAAACACGTCTTAGGACCAATATTCCAGAAACATGCTGATTTTGGAAACATTTCACAGAAGAATAAAATAAAATAGGCAGGCAGAAATCCCAGCTTCAGAAGTATCTCAGTACTGGGTACTAAGAACACATTAACATAAAAAAATCCTTCTTACAATTTTGGGCATATCTTACTGATGCATTAGACTCCTACTACTATGTACATGTAAGGATATTAATAAATGTAAAAAATATTCATTTAATAGTGCATAGACAAACATGTAATTATTTATAACTTGATTGCTTAATAGAATATTACGCATCTGAATTTTTGTTTTATTTTCCTTTAAGATATCTCATAATATTAGAAATGAACACAGGTAGACTTTGGACATTTTACATAATATGTCCTGGCCTGTTGTCATTTAATTTTTCAATATGACATTTTACTTTTTGTGCAGATCATGTTTCAGCTTGAACAGTTCATATACATTTTTGTAGTGCCTGAACTGCTTCTCCTTGCAAGGTAGGCATTTGCCTCCAAGGTACAGTCCTGTGTTGCACTCAGTCTTCTGCAAATCCAGTTAACATTTTAGAAAGGTAAAATCTGTAGATAATTCTATGTTCTCAAAGAGGAGGAAGTAGGATTAACCAACACTAAATTTTGTATTGTTTTGCTCAATACTGTTTTTTGTTCCCGTGCATTAAAAAATAGTGCTTTAAAGAGTATCCTTCTTTCAGTCCTATCGTGCTAGCAAAAATAACTTCTGTTTCCATTACCACCTTGAGCATTTTTTTTCGTCGTACTTACTTGGATAAAATTAGAGGATAAAAAAAATTGTTTATTTTGAAATTTATTTTCTTTTGCTTGCGTTGCTGAGTATTTTTTAATAACAAATTGGATGACTGCAAGCAAAATGTAGAGAAACAGTACAAAAAACTATGGCTTCTTCTTTTCTTTCTGCAATTTTATTATTATATTTAAAGTTTTCAAAACCAAGTGTTGACCTATTCTTATTAACATGTTTCTGTTAGAACTCTTAAGAGACACTTTTTCATTGGTTTTACTGCAGGGACTGATAAAAGCAGTAGCAATTCTAACATTATCCCTTCTGGCAGTTACTTTAAATGGTCTTTTATACTCGGAGAGCTCATCATAAATTTCTAATGCTGGTGCCAATGAAGTTTGTTACAAGTTCTTGTACTGCAGTGACACATAGCGCGTTTCGTAATGCAGCAAAGAGGCCACTGGAGGGAAAACCCTCTGAATAAGCTGTGTAAGTGACTTCCAAACTCCCAGAGCAACCCAAAGAGTCTCTGGAGGCTCTGGGTAGGTTTTCTGCTATGTTAATTAAAACCAATTTCTTTAATGTAGAGAACCTGCCTTGATTATAGTCATAAATTTCTAATCCCTTTTTTGTCATCTGTTAGAAGCGTGGATGATTTCTGACAAGAATTATTCATTTTGGCTTAAATGTTTTTATCGTGTCCTTGAGTGGAAATATGAGCAAATGCAGCTTCACCTTTTGGGAATAGAAGTGGTTTTAAAAGATAAAGATGTCTTGCAATTTTTTTTATTATTTTCTATATCACAAAGAAACAGAGAAATGAAGAGACAAGGACTAAAAATAAATTATTCTTCCCACAGTCCTAAATTTACTGCTCCACCAGAAATCAGATAGAACTTGAAATACTTACTGTCCCCTCAGAGCCACTAGATTTAGTCAAATTGAGAATATTTTAACTCCCATGCATGTGAGAAATCTCGGAAGGAGCCAGTTGCTCCAGTGTGTGTGACACAGGTGAGGTGAGGCTGTGAGGCTCCCTTCTGGGAGCCTTCCCTGAGGAATCACCATTGGAGGACCAGTGCTGCTCACCCCAGGCAATGGAATGTTGCAGCAGCTGTGGTCTTTTAATTCTTTTTCCCTCTTGCTGACAGCACAAACCTCTGTACCCGCTTCAAAGAGAGATTGCCAACTCCAAAGGGAAGGAAAAAATAAACATCACGTATGCTCTGGGTTAGCTTTGTCAGTGTTCTTTGCTCTGCTGAAACATGCTCAGCCTCTGGAGGAGTGCAGCCCCAAGTCCCACGGTTTGTAATCTGGCTGCAGGAATTTCCTTTCGGTTCATCTATTCAAAACCACCTTGGAAGTGACAGCATTCTGGCCATTCCAGTCAGGCTTTCTCCGCAGTCCTTTCGACTTGGTTTATTGTGGCGTTGTGGCAGAGTAATGCAGAAAGGATAGAGAACAAGGGGGAACCTTGCCAGGGTTGTTCAAACTGGCAGTGATGTTTTAAGGCCTGGCTTCAGCATCACTGTGAGTGTCAGATTGTGAGTTACAGGCAGTCCTGATGTGAAAGGTTTTGCTAAATAAAAGTGAATAAAGGTGCTTTCCTGACTTGGTGTTGTAACTGGGGAAAAAATGCTTTTTAAATGATTTTTTGTGGAAAATTTTAAAAGATACAGTTTCAAGATTTATGGTCCATTTTAAAACACAATTTGATAAATGGCCTGAAACTTCAAGAATAAATTACTTTACTTGTAAAGCCTTATTTTTCCCTTACATTGTTCTCATGCTTGGCTAGTTCAAGTGCAACATCTTGTACAGTATTAACTGGCACTTTATCTTATGCCACATAATCTTTTTTACATTTTGAATTTTAAAACAAGAATGCACATTCTGTAGGAGGATCAGGAAAGAAAGTCCAAATAATTGTTAACAATTAGTTAGAAATTGTTTACATCTCAATGAAGGAATGGCAAATTGGCTTAAGATTTAAGTGGCATCAGATCAAACACAAGAATAGTTTCTCCAACCACCTGACACACTCTAAATTAACACCCTAATCCTGAGATAATCTCTGCTTATAGTGCACAGATATTGAAAAGATTAAGAGCAATCCAGAGTCATTAGAGGAAACATAACACACACATACCCATGAGTAATCTGTATGGTGTTTGTTTAGAACAACTGTGAGGAAGAGGTGGTCAGTGGGATTTGTTGAACTGGGGAGGAGATTTAGCGTTAACTAGTGGAAATCTCCATTTATAAACTGCATACCTACATGCTTAGGAAGAAGCAATTTCAAATCATTAAGTGACAAGATGACTCACTCATAAAATTTGAATAATACAGTTTTGGATGTACATACCTCATTTGTAAAACGTATTTCTTCAATACCATTGTGATCCTTAGCAAAGACAAATGATTGAGAATGTAGAAGTATTAGGTCTCTAATATTTGCCTTTGAAGAACTCAATGAACACTTTCTGTCTTTGGTAGATTTTTGAATTGAGGTCTGAGTCATATTCATGACATGATCTTAAGCTCCAAGAATGAGTGTGGAACTGGAGCAACGTGAAATCTATATTCCCTGTTAAGTGAGAGAGCCAGCACTGGAGCAGAGGCATGGGCTGGGATCACCTGGCAGGAGAAAGGCACAGTGCTGAGCAGGAAGGTGGCAGTGCTCTGTTTTATGGCCAGATGTCAGATGTGAAGTCTAATTATGTCTGTCGCATCTTGAAACTGATTATGAACTGAAATTCTATTAGTGCTTCTCAGATATAAAACCAATTTGTAAGGCATTTTGTTTTCTGGGTTTTGATCAGTGAGAGTTCACTTTTTAAAGTTTTTTAATGAAAATGTAAGGGCTAGAAACCTCTAAAAAACATGGAATAATATGTCTCCAAAACCAGAGTTGGTTTCCTGTACCTTTCTTTTTTTTATGCAGAGCTCCTTTGTAAAAGGATGTACCTCTGAACAGAGCCTCTCTAATCCAGAAGACTATATGCCCATAAGCATATAGATGGGATAAGAAATCAGAGGGAGGTAGTCGGCATTTAGACTTGAAGGGGGGATCTTGGAACATTTCATCCTGCATCAAAAAAAGAAAGAAAGAAAAAAAAGCACAGGAATTTGGTAGGATTTATTTTTCCTTGAATTTTTAGTGAAGCAGACATAATTTTAATTCTTCTCTCATGAGGTTGGTCCTTCAAAAAGTCTTTGTGCAGGGCCCTACACAGTCCTTGATGTGAATTTGGAGTACCATGAGTAAATCATAAGCGATTGAAAGAAGCATGTTACATTACAGACTAATGTAAAATAAATAGTAGCTAAGTTTCTTCAGTCTTCCATTAGGCTTCTGTATGTAATGGAAAGTTATTTTTTCACTTCTGTTAGGGGGTGGAAAGATTTGATTATAGAAGTGGATAGTCTTTAATTTTGTAGCTGTTTTACTTGCCAGCTATGTGCCCAGATGTATTTCTAGCTGTATATCTACAATAAGCATTTCTGAAAATGTTGGAGAAGGAAAGAGTCCAAATTATCTGAAAGACACCATGATTCATTATTCCTCCTCCAAGTGAGATTTCTCTGTCTTGACAGCTCTGAACCTCAGCCATTTTATTGAAATTTTCAGACACTTAATAGAGAACATCAAAAAGACAGGTTTCATTGAAATCCCTTGATCCATATACTAGTGAGAAAACACAATAAATAATTCTTCCACCGTTTTACAATTTTTATAGGGAGTTGTAATGTTTACATGTATCAACAGCATAGACAGCATAATTTATTGTTATTATTACCTGAAATCTGTCTACAACATCGCATATTTAGGTTTTGTTGTAATTGAGAATTTTATTAGGATATGTGCGATAGGCTCCCTTTTTTTCAGACAATGAAACCAGATTAAGAATTGATAAATGCCTATGTTATGCATAGTTAAGAGTCAGCATTTAGCTTCAATGTTTGTCCACTGAGTGAACTGCTAGTCATTTAATTAACTAAATATGTATTTATTGAACCGATTTGAAATGATACAGTATGCAGTGAAAGTGGGTTGTAGTCCTACTATATTTGTTTATCACCAAAATCTCTCAATTTATGTTATTTGGATACGAGTTAAGGCATAATTCAATTGAATCAGGTTTTCAAGGCATGTATAGGAAAAATTTTACTCTCTAATGAAAATCTTAAGAGAACGAAGAACTAATTTGGCCTGGGTTGTTTACAGCTTTGAGCTTCCATATAATTTTACCAGGACTATTTCAAACCATTTATTTGATGTCCATCTCCATTTCTCTGAAAAATAAGGGAGAGAATGAAAAAAGCTGATGAAAATTTGGAAAAGATTGTGCTTTGTGTTTGCAGCACATTTCAGTCTATACGGAAAGCTACTGCTAAATCACTTCACAGCCTGATAGGTCCTAGTGTATTTAATTAAATTAATTGGTTGTATTTTGGACAAATTGTTTGGTTTGAAGAATATTGAAAAATCTATCTTAAACTTTGGGAGGTTCTACACATTTAAGTTGATCAAACTGCTGTAATTTCTCTCAGTGATTGGAGTACAGGACTAAGACTGCTTTTGTAGCTTAAGGAAGGGAATTTGAACATAGACCTCAACTACAGGTGTTCCACTTCTAAAGTCAAATGTGCTACTGCATGCTTGCAGTAGGGCTGGCTCACAAATCCCACTTCAGGTTTTCACATGCCAAGATAAAAAAACCCACTTTAGCAAACATCAGCCTGAATTATTCGTGCTTACAGCTGTGAAACACTGATGTTCTGTAACACCAGTATCTTGAGGAGAAGCTGCTGGTAAACAAAGACATGTAAGTCAACATTTAATACAGAAGTATACTGGAAATACAAAGTGAATAATTAACTTTGGTGATAGTGAATATTTTAGGTAAAGGAAGAAAAATAGTATCAACGTGTACAGAGTTCAAGAACAGTTAATACAGCTAAAAATACTATTTTATTGCTATGAATTCCGTAATGATAATACCTGTCACAAATTATTATTTCAAAAACTTGTAGTTGGACTAAATGTGGCAGATATTACACTTGGATCTTAAGTACAAAACTCCTTCTTCTGCCCTCCATTATCCTACTGAGATGTATAGTAGGCTTTTACTGAATGGCTGCACGGAAATCACGCTTTGACTTACTCTGCTTATGCCAGGCTGGAATTTTGATTAGTTAAGATGAAAATATCTTCTTTGCCTACTTCACCTTTGTAATAGATTATGTAAAATAAAGATAGAATGCCTTCAGTTGTACAGATGATTTGATAATGTTTGTACTCCTTTTAGTAATGTTGGGATATGGTGCCACTATTTGTGTCCTTATAAAATGTGGTTAGGTATTGAATGTTTGCCTTCAAAAATGTTCAGCCTGAGCTGCTTTTTTTTCAAGCAATGTGGCAGTAGACCATGAAGTGGAGCATACTCAGGTCTCCTGGTGCATCACATCCCACAATATTTTCTTCATGAAATGTTTAGTAATGTTTTAATGTTTATTTAACAGGTCTTACTTACTTTGCTGCAAACTGCAGCTGAGAGGCATCAAACCACCTATCTATGTGCTTAAAAATATATTTAAGTGCCTAGCTCTGTTCAGTTTAGGAAGATGTTAGCTGAAGTTATACACTTGCTGAAATGGAGCAAGTTTATCACTTACTGTGTTAAAACTCGGAATTTTTTTGCTGTCCATATTATGTGCAAGTCACTATCCTCCAGTACTAGAAATCTCAGTTTTAAACTTATTTATAAAAAGGTCCAGTAATTTCCTCCATAGCTGAAATACAGCTACCTAGCTCCACAGAATGTCATTTCTTGTTTTGCACTTATAATAGCTTTTGCCTTAGAGGACACCCCAAATGAACAGTGCCATAGTAGTATAGATTTGGAAGATAAGTTTCAAGAGAAATCACCTCTATTTCTGCTGCAATGAACAAAATCTGGGTTTAAAAAATTATCTTAGGACCCCTTGCCCATTTTCTTCATCTTTGTCTTCATCTTCTTTGCCACCTCTGCCTTCTTGTATCATCCACATTCTTTCATCGGAATATTTCTCTGACATTACTGGAGTGCAGTTTCTCTGCTTTTTTTTTTTGTTTGTTTCTTCAGTTCCCTCCCTGTTGGTAAAATACCAGAGTGCTTTTCTACTAGAAGTTTTCAGACTGCACTGTTCTGAACCAAGACCATGATAGGACAGTGTTAATGTCCCTTTTCTGGAAATGCCCCTGCTACATTTGGAGCCATCAATCTCAATACGGAGAATTTTGTTGAGTCATCCAAACCAAAACTGGCTGGACCAGGCTATATCCCTCCTCAGAGTTGTGTCTCGGTGGGACTGGTACTTTCAAGTGTATATCAAAACACACAGTGGCTGTGCCTGTTGGAGCAATGGTGTCACGGTCCTCACACAGATGATGTGTTTGGAGGACTTGGTTGGTACTGCTGTGCCATGGTGCCATCCTACTGCTGTGCCGTGGAAATGAGAGCACGAGTGGGACGTTTTACCTCTCTGTTTCCATTTGTACGGTGTATTTGCTGGATTTAGTCAAGCCTCCTCTGTGTCACCTACCACGCAGAAAAACCTGTCATGTCAAAACAATTCCTGTCTTGCAGTCCATCAGATTACTTTGGGAAGCAGACCTACTCCAACATCGCTAATAATTTCAATATGTAGGAATGCAGTACTTTGCATATAGACACTGAAATAACTAATCAAGCAGATACTGATTTGCCACATCTTATCTGTCAGCGTTCACTCTGCATCCACCTGGATGTTAAAGACGCAGCCCTGGCACACAATCACGAGATGAACTTGGAATCATTTTAGTCCTGAAGCTGATCAGGAGGCGCCTACCCAAAATATGTGAGAAGAGTTTGCATAGTGTCCAAAAACTCTGATTCTGAAATGACAGTGGAGTTTTGTCCATTGGCATTCTCAAAGGCTGGTCATTCCATCCCGTGGTAAAAAAAAACAGAAGTGAGGTTCCTGAGATTTTGGAGAAGACACCATTTACTGTGCTGCACCATTTACCTGAGCAGACATTGCTTATATTTATACTCCTGTTGTGTGTGACTTCTGCAAGCACTGAAGCAGTTTAAGTTTCGCCCATAGAAATGCTCTGGGCATAAGAACATTTAGCTTGCAGACTGGAAGTCTCACCTTTTACATAATGATTAGTAATATAGTAGCAAAAACAATGTCCACCAATCTTCATCTTATCAACCTTAATTTAAGAGTCTGCCTCTGCCCTTCTAGGGCTAGTGTTTAGTAACTTACTCCTGGTTCTCACAGTGAATGGAATTCTGACTCCATCAAATGCTGCCACTGCAAGGGATGGCAGTCAGTAATTTCTATGGTACTTCCTATTCTCTTAGAAATCCATAGTGGATTTATTTAAATGCAGCCAGTATTTCCAGAGTAAAGGACTCTACCCTGCCCTGTGTGCAACGTGATTGAAGTTATGAAGATGTGGTCAGTAAGGAGTTAAATAAAAATTTTAACATTCAGAGCTAGGGTTTCTTAGACCAGTGCGCAGACTGAAATTATTTGAATATTTGCAAATCTTGCTTGATTGAAAGGTGTTCCTTTCACCCATGAGACTCAGAATTCCAAAATGCTGAAAATATCCACACAGCAAAATGTCAGCAGGCTAAATCAGCCTGGACAGACAGTCCAGTAACTGCAGATACAGCCTTGAAGTAATCTTATAATAACCAGGCTAGGCTCTCTTTGGTGATTATCTGTATATTGTTTATCCTCACACATTATGTTGTGCCCACATAGGGGAGCCCCAGGTTTTTTGAGGTACTTCTCTTATACAAATCATCATTTTCCTTTCCAGAAACATTTCTAAGCTTGTTTGGCTTATCAGGCTGATCTGTACAGCTTGGAAAACAAATCCTTAGTAGCAAATACTTCCCATGAGTTGTTCTTGGCCAGTCCACAGATGGGGAACACTGGGTGAACTGTAAGCAATGATGCTTGTGTAATGATTACTTGCTGTTAAGAGGGCCCGTGTGGCAGTAAATGAGTCAAGCTGATGAGATGCACAGACAAATGCACAGGTTTCTGTGTCATAAACAGTTTTTGCAGAACATTTCATAGCGCGTGAGCTGCTGCATCCTTCACCTTGCACACCTTTCCTGCTCCAAAACATGCTTTTAGCTGGGCAACTCCTCTGGTCACCCAGCAAACAGGTTAAATCTGTAAATTGTACTCTTCTGTGATTCAGGCATCCCATCCATTCCAGCTGGAGTGGTGAGGTTAATGCCAGCTCAGCAGTTGTACAAATGAAGATGGATTTTCAATTTAGAGACACAAGTTTTGACAAGATTGCCTTTCTGTGAGGGTGCTGGAATTTGTGTTAGGTATTTTGGTGATTAGTACTTGTGATGTTGAGGGATTGCTCTAACACATCTTTTTGTTGTTTCTGTTACCTCAGCATTATCACTTTGTAGTTTTGGTATTTACGGTGGCTCAAGTTCTAGATGGACTTCTGGTGTATATGTCAGGCAGCAAAACTGTGTCGCAGAGATTTTGCTTCTCTCAAAGTTTTATTATGCTGTGGAAATCCCAGTTCTCTTATGTCATCTGGTGCATCTTTAAAGCAATCAGGAGTGTGATTAGACACACCCTTGTCATCACATTCACTCTGCACTGGCTGGAGTATCTATTACAACTTTTCTCTCTTTTCTTATTTCCCTTTCCCTGACTCTGCTTATCATTGTTAAAATGGTCTAATCTGTGTTCTGACATCAACTATCTACCGTAGCTCTCTTTGCAACCAAACCCGCACTTGTTAGCCATCAAAGAATCAGACTAGTAGTGAGTAAATTATAATGTAGGGCTTCTTTCTGGGCTCCCCTCTCTCTGGTACTTAACAGGATGTTTTGTCAAAACCAAAAAAACCAAAAAAAACCAAAAAAAAAACCAAAAAAAACACCCCAAACCAACAAAAAAATCCAAAAACAAACAAACAAACACCCCCCAAAAACCCCCCAAAACCCCCACTCCCCCAAAAAACCAAGAACAACCAAACAACCAAACAAAAAAAAAATAAAAAACCAAACTGAAGCAAAAACCCCAAAACCCTGAAGAAGAAAAACTGAAGAAAATTGCTAGCTAACACCTAAATAACTGCAAATAATGTGTTTGGGAACGTGTTTAAAAAAAAAAAAAATTATCTGGGACTTCCTTATATTTTGTTTGATTTTTTTTTCAAGTCAAATCTATGTTTTAGTAAAACCATCAGATTTCACTTTGAGAAAAGAGAGAGTAGGATCTGATTCTGATAGTCCTACCCTTACTGATCAGTTCTTTTACATTTGGGGTTCAAGTGGCTTGTGATAGGCTTGCTGCAGCAGAATGAAGACTAGAGTCCAGCCTTCCCTGTAGTTTTCTTACATAATATTAGCAAGTTTTTGCAAAATAATATAGTCCTTATGTGATACAATTTGCACTGAAAGACTCCCTCCAGCCATTCACACTCACACACGTTCCTTTGCTTGCTTTTCCTGTTCAGAATATAAAGAGTGCCCTGACTGTCGTTCTCTATGAAGAGTTTTTCCAAATTCCCTTAGGAAACTTTGTTTTATGTACAAAACAAGATAATTTTTTCCCAGACACTTTCATTCCTGCCGAAGAAAACTTCCTTTCCTTTCGGATATTTACCTAAAACTACAGTTTGATAATTATCACTGAAGTGCTGCTTTCTTTGTATTCAGCTCTTAATGATCCAGAAAGTACCAATCACTGAAACAGTTATTAAAATTCTTAGTAAGTAGATGTAATTTAAGAGATCCAGACTGTCCAGAGGGCAGTAGACATAGATCTCTATTAAAAATGCAAGACATGTAAACTAATTTTTGCCAGCAGTTAATCAATAGCATGAGAAGTAGAAAACTTCTGACACAGTAATAAGTTTAATTATTTTTCAGTTCACTCTGGGAGACAGAAGTTTTTCTAATTCTGGGCTGAAAGCATCAGAGTTTCTGTGATACTGTGAAATTTTTTGGGCCTGTCAGAAGAGGGGTGATCAGATTTTTTGGGTTTGGGCTCTTCCCCACTTTCAGAACTGGGATGTCCTCAACGTATATGATGCTGTTTAATGCTATAAATGCACAGTGTCTAATTTTCCTTTGCCTTTTGAGCATCCTTTTTGTTGCTTAATAGAATAGTATATAATATATACTTTAGGAAACATTCTGCAGCATTCATGAATTTTTCTTCTACTTGTTGTAACATTCACAGAGTCATAGAATCATTTATGTTGGAAAAGACCTCTAAGATCATTGAGTCCAAGAGTTAACTGTATCCCCAAATGCCACATCTAAATATCTTTTAAATACCTCCAGGGATAGTGACTCAACCACTTCCCTGGGCCACCTATGCTTGACAAACCTTTCAATGAAGCATTTTTTCCTCCCCTGGAGGAACTTGGGGCCATTTCCTCTTGTTATACCAAGCATGTGTGTGTATTAGACTAATCATTTTCTTATTTTTTCTTTTTTAAGGGTAGATTGGGAGTCCCTACATGTGTGAACAAGGGAATTAAGGGGATTGTAAGAACATCCTTTTGGCCTTGGCTACAATACCTGAGTATCTTGTTGAATTGTGGGTTGCTAGGAAGCCAATAGGTCTCCAGTATCCCCATCCTTAAAAATGAGAGACAAGGAGGCAACATTGACCCTAGAAGATTTGACAACAAAGATGACTACTGTCAGGATTACTGTGATGTGGGAATATGTAAGTGCTCTAACTTTTCTCAGTTATTGAACAGAAATAGGTAGTCCAGCTAGGTAGTTACATGGAGCCTAATTTGCTTTAAGTCTGAAATAGGAAACCCAAAACAGAGCAGATAGCAACTGGCAAAGTTTTCACATCACAACAGATTAACAATGCTTTAGAACACAGAAGTGTTCAAAACCAGGGAGGAAAACAAGCACAAAGCCCCACAGGCTGCCTTTATAGAATCATAGAATATCCTGAGTTGGAAGGGACCCACAAGGGTGTAGTTTATGAAGAAAAAAATATTAGAAAATCCTGCATTATGATCTTTCTATGACAGCTAAAGATTGACTTCGGGCTTCAAGAAACATCTCAGGTAATTGCAATTTCTGCTGCATACAGATTCGTTGCCTTTTTTTTTGCTGCTTCAGCACTTTTCAGAATAAAATCATGGTACCTTAAGTGAACATATGTAATACAAGAGATTTAGTTGATGAATTGCTCCAAAGTCTTCCTCATGTACATTCACTGGAATTGTGCCACAGGTGAAATTGGTTCTTTTATTTTTTCCTCTACCATTGAATTATATTCCAAGTTATTATTTTCCATCAAAAGGCAAATGCCAATAATAGCAATCAGCTTGCTTAGTGCAACATCCTAAGTGTCTAAGTGGCATAATGATTTCAGCTAATGTGCTTTATCAGCAGCATGCTTGGGTCTGTGCCAGCTAAAGAGTATAGAGTATAAAATAACACCATTGACATACCAGCATTAAGAATGTTTATTATTCCTTAAAAGGACAATGTTTTAAAAACTATTAAACATAAGATTGTTCTTATTCAGTCTCTGGCTCGCTTTATTAACACTAAGATTTGCTTGCAGAATTGGCAGTAGACAGATTTGCTTTCTCACTGCTGCACTAATCTAAGATTCTACACATGGCTTAAATTATACATGATGGAAAAGAGAAGGGTAGGGAATTTAATTAAATTAAATGACCAAGTTGTCTCAGTCCAAACACATTTGTTCAAAAATTGTGCCAGCAATTGTTGTAACAATGTTCAGGCTGACCCCAACTGAAATAACAGCTATAATGTACTGCTTGAATTTTAAAAAAAAAATATTGAAACAACCAGAAACACTTTAAATAAAGATCTGGTGCATCATATTAGCAATAAAGAAAGAATTTACAGCTACTAACTGAAGTTTTGTTTTTGTATGTCACAAGGACGCACACTTCTTGATGGAGTGTCTTGCTCTGAATGCTGCAAAAGACTTGGCAGGCAAAGATCCACAAAGATGCATCTTATTTTTCCATGTTGCCTGGTGACCAGCACATTATCCATCTATTAGTTCCCCTACTACACATTCAGGCACTAAAAGGGTTTGTCTGAGTGCCCCCTTGCTCATAAAAACTGATTTTCCTATACATGCACAAAATGGTTATTCAGAGTTTTCTGGCTCTTGCTGTCTCAGGTGGCAGTCCAACTCTTCTGTGTTCCAGAGCTACGTAGCCCTTGCTGAGCTCATCCTTCATCCCAGACTGATGCCTAAAAATAAAGCTCTGGCGGCAATACATTTCAAATGTGATAATGTATGTGTTTTACATATTTCATCTCTATCTTATATATTCTTCTAAGTACTAGTTTGTTAAATGGAAAAAAAATCCACCAAAAGCAACTCCCAACAGCTTAGGCTTTAGTCTTCTCTACTTAATCATAAATAGATTTATATATTTGTTCATTCATTTATTCTCACTTTCTCTTTAAAGTCTTAATATTTTAAGATATTCCTTAGATATTTTGTTATATTGCTATTATACAGGGTGATGTGATGCTTTGGTGCATCAGTGTTTTCTTTGGTAGGAATTCTTGTTATGAAACACACATGAAACAACGTAATGATAAAAAAAATCTTCCATTGTGTGTTTGATATCAACATCATTGAAAATAATACTGTCTTAGTAATCCATTCAATAGAAGCTAAAGCCTGATAGACCATAGACCACCCTTCTGAATGTAGTGTTAGTGAAGCAATACTAGAATTCATAAAAGATTTAAAAGTTAAGGACAGAGCATTAACAGCTTGTTTCAGGGGAAAGGGGACTCACTGCTACGGGAACTGAGGATGCCATATTTTCCCCACTGGCAAAGGTGGCTTTGCTGGTTTCTCCTTCCTGTGGCCCCAAGCGCTTCTTTTGCCTTTGCCACAGCTGTGCCGGGCTGATGGTCATGGCACTGCAGTGCTCGGTCCACCTGTGTCAATTATTATTTCAACTAATGTGCTTCACAAAAACACTCTATAACCATGGCATTGGCACAATTGCAAAGCAGCATGCAATAATACAGAAATTTGAAACAAGTTTTTATAGGTGTACAATTTCAGTTATAATTTTTGACATGTTTTCAGCTTTCCTTCTAGAAATAGTAACTGCTTTGATTTATGTTTCCCCTCAGATTTTCCCTTAAAGGTATTGCCGTCTTTAAATCCCATCCTGATTAGAGTGTTATGAGAGCAATAGATATAATTTGTTTGTTCATTACTGTGTTGTCCTTGTTTGAGGGAGTTTTCCTTTGTCAGATAAATATGCTTCGGGCATATGTCAGCTGGCTAGCCAGCATTGGTTTTGAATTTGTAAACAAAGTGTTTATGCTAAATAACTGTTCCTTTTCCCAGGAGATGAAGTTGGTGGTGCTGAATTGCATTATTACCTCCGAATAGATATGAACTAAGTCCACAATTTTCCTAACATGCACACACAGAACTGATCCTCATGGAAAAACATAAATCTGAACAGTCATGCTGGCCATCATTATCTCTTGGTACAGGTAAACACAAGCATACATGAAGAAGCCTGTGGTGATTCTGCCCTCAGCTCAGACAACCAAAAACTGCTCTTGCTGAGGACACAGAGCTGCTCTCACTAAATGAGAAGCTGGATGGTACCTCAGCATCCAGTGACTATACTCACACTCCTGCATTCCTGTTTGTGAAGTACATTTCACTGATTAAAGTCACTTGCCTGGTGTTCTTGGTGGTTTTACTTCACTAGCGGGTTGGGCTGAGGGCAGTCACAGTCGAGTTGCAGAGTTACAGCTGGAATCATGGGTCTTTAATCACCTGTGATCATTTGTGTGATCATCTGTCTATCCACCAACTCTCTGCCTAAGCTTTTAATATGTAATTTTTTTTCTACCATTCCCTCTTCTGTTGAGCTCCCTCTCCTCTGACATTTTTGCCTTCCCACTTCTTTTGTCATCCTGCCTATATTTATATGTAGAAAGCATGGTGCTCTCTCTCTGTGACACTAACATGACTTCTTTTGCTGTCATGCTCTCCTCTCTGCTTTTTTTGTTCTTTAACTTTTCTTGGTGTAGTGAGTACTTTGTTTTAGATACTAGCTCAGAGACTTCTGGTGTGGGATCCTGTTTTAAATTAATCCCATAGTGCAGTCTAAATACAAAACAGTGACACAACTAACAGCATCTTCAGAATTCTGCTTGTGATGAGCATTGTGTATAAGTATCATGCATCCAGGAGAAAGAATTTTTAAATAGGCAAAGGGTAAGCTGGGGGAAAAAATCTTTATTATACTATTGTACAGTACTGTTGTTAGAAATTGGTTTACAAGGAAATTACATCAGTGTCTTGAAAAATTACAACTAATATCACAGAAACATCATTGACTTCTATTTACAGAACATAACAATGCAGTTGGCTTCAAGAAAAATCTTGTATTTATTCATTCACATTCAAACATAATCTACTGGAATAGAATATTCTGCTAAATTATATGTGTTTTAATGGAACTTAACATGTAGGAGATGTACCAGGTAAAGTATCAAATCTGTGCAAAACGTGAATAGATGGTACACATTATACTTACGACTGACGAGAAGTAATTTTTGAGTATAGTGGAAGTGATGCTTTCATCTGAAGATGTCATTTTTCTTGAAAACTAAAAATAGCTTCTTATTCGGATAGATTATCAGGCTATGTTGCATGGAAACCATTTTTCTCTATTACTGTACTTATGTAACACTGGCTTCAGGCTGAAAAGCTCAATTGTATTTTTGCTAAATTAACAGTTTAAGGTCAGGTTCTTTCTCCCTCTTTTGCTTTATATATATATGCAAGTCTTATTTCACATTACCTCTGTGTCTTTTTGTGACTTACTAAACTCCTGCAGCATAATGTAAGGGTTCACAGTAAAACATTATGGAAGGTGAACTTGTGTCTTTTGCCCTTAGTCAAGCTGATGGGAGTTACAGCACTAAGTTAGTTTTTGTCTTGAGCTCTCTGTTGATCCCAGAGGATGGTATTAGTATAAAAATTTTAAAGTTGAATTTAAATAATTCTGTTTTGCTGTATTGCTGATGAAAATTAAGCTTTTTTTTTTTTTTCCCCTGGTGAAAAAGAATATCTCAGAGTTACTGAACTATGTTGTTGTTGTTGTTGTTGTTGTTGTTGTTGTTGTTGTTTGTTTTTGCATTGAATATCTTTTGGACAGACCCGAGGGTATTTGGATAACACATTTTTCACTGCTTTTGAATCTGTCCATTTGATTGTATTTAACACTCAATTTCCTCCTCTTTTAATGATTATTTCACTACAGGTGAAATACTTTTGTATTACCATTAGTTATTAAAGTATGTTCTGAACTATAATTTTAGCTTAATACAGACTTTTTCCTCTAGAAATATATTTTCTGTATATTTTCTCTGCAAGACATGGGGACAAAATATTTGAAGAGGAGTTTTCATGGGTCTGTGGGTTCTCTCTTCTACTTCATGATTTTCCATTTCCCTTGCCTCTCCTCCAGCTTATGGAGAGCTGTGTCTGTCCACCTTGGCAGTTACTCAGTATTCCTGACGTCTGCACATATTGATTTCTGCTTTCCCTCCTTGCAGACCTTCAGAGATACAAAGCTGTAACAAATAAGGCTGTGGTCCTGGGTGTTTATTGGCACAGCGTCTGTGTCTGTAACTGCTGTGATATGCCTTTATTATAGATGAAGAGATACTTCAGACTCAGGGTTTGAGCTGGTAGGAGCATGTGCCCTCTTAAGAAGGGAAAAATGAAACCTTTGTGATAGGCATTCAGAAGCAAACCATTTGACTAAGAGAGTCACATGAAATGGTGCTTCTAACTATGGAGCTCCTCTGGGCAGGAGGGTTAGAAGGCAGTTGTATAAAGAAATGACTGCACAGAGACTCTCAAAGAGCACAGGTTTGTTCACAGATCATAAATGGGTTCTAACCCTTTATTTTAAGAGGGAATTCTAATGTGCAAATTTTGAGATTGTATATTTCTTTTAGCTGTGGTTTGAAATCCTTTTTTCCACTCTGTAAATGCCTGGTTCCAGCATCCCTATAAACATACATTAGAAAGCTGTCTGCTACTGGGGGTATCTTCCCAAAAAGGAAAAACCCTCACAGGTGCTGCAAGTTCAATTAGGTGTGCCAGTTATCAGCCATTTTTTCCAACTACAGCTGACCCTTATCACAGCCTGTGAGCACAAGCACTGCAATACTGCACCCTCAGAGAGAAGACTCCAAGCCACGTCTTAAATGCTGAACCTCAGTGCTCTGTTCAGGGGCCTGGCTGATAAACACTGTGATTATTTTCTGGTCTTCGTAGCATCACGTGGAAGAGCTCTTGGGTCCATTTCTTTAGACATAGATGCAAAGGTCCAGATGTGCAATACCCTGAATGCCATAGCGGGTAAGCCTCAACATGGTAAATCTTCCAGTTTAGTGGGATTATGTTTTTCCAATGCAAACCTGAAGGCAGCTTCTCTAATTCGGTTACTAATGTCATCCTGAAAATTTCATCTGAAGGCACTGCTGGATGTAAAACTTCCTTGCTTGTTGCTGTGAAAAATAGATGTCACTCAACAACGTGGTAGACAGGTCAGTTCTACCATTTTAGCAATCTTGTTACTCCTTTGTTTCCTCCAGAACTGTGTTTGCCTGTAGTTAAGCATAATGATTAGGACTCCAAATTGTATTTAGTCATTTTGCATTCTTTAAAAATCTTCAAAGCTCCTAGGATTCGTCTTATTCTCATGATTACCAGCAAATAATGTCCCAGAATGCCTTCATGCCTCTTCTAATGACTCTTTTCAGCTACATCTCACTTCAGAGGAGCTTTATTTGAAATTTTCAGAACAGACAATTTTTGGAGATGCAACATGCCAAAAAGTGCTAAGAGACTCTTCAAAACATAATTAGCACCTATTATTCTGAGTATCGTATCTTACAAGTGGCTGTACCCAAACACTGTCAAATTTGGGCCAATGGCTAAGGAGAAATATCTGCAATATCTGAATAATAAATGAGCATTTTGTTGTGTTAGGAGTTTCTTTTGGTTTTGTGTTTCGGGGTTGTGGGGTTTGGTTTGGGGGTTTTTTTTGGGGGGGGTGTTTGGTTGTTTGGGTTTTTTGTTTTTTTTTTGTTTGGTTGGTTTGTTTGTTTGTTTGGGGGTGTGTTTTCTGGTTGTTTGTTTGCTTGGTTGTTGGTGTGGGGTTTTTTTCAAGTATCTAAAGGCTAGAGGTGGAGTTGAGAATTCTGGAATGAAAGCAGAGAGCCAAATTGTAAATGATTAGATCTTCCTCTTATTTTTTCATCTATAAAAGAACAGGAGCTAAGAAATTGAAAATCACTTTATTTCTAATTTTTGGAAAGAATATGGTATAGGATCAAGGGACCAAATCTCACTGAAATGTTTTCCCTGTAATTGGAAGAAAATCTCAAATGCATGGCTTCTCTCCCCTAAAAAAACAGTTTATAAATACCAAATCAGAAAAGCATCTTAATTGTGCAATTTCCTTTAGCTACAGAGCTTTTAGTCCCACTGCATTTTCCATTCACCTATGGAGAGGCAGCCTGACAGGACTGCTGTGCACAGCTATTAGGTTTAATTGCCATGGCTTTACTTTGCTTTTCTTTACCCAGAACATGTTTGTGGCTAAAGATAGACCCATTATTTTCTGATGTAGATATAACATCTCTAGGAGCTTAACGGGTTGCATACTATTCACCAGCAGAATAATGATTTATAAAATACTTACAAGGGAGCAACTCTGTTTGTAGAAAGCTAACATTTCTCAGCTTAGGAATTGTTTTAGATGGTCAAGCCGTATTTGTGTTCTTTTAATATTTAATCTGTAGTCCTTTGCCTCTTCAGCCCTCATTTCCTGTTTCCATTTTCCATGCAAGAATTTTTTTTTTTTTTCCAAATTACCCATTTTGATGTACAGGATGGATCAATATGGGCCTCACTGAACATAAATGGTCTGATGAAATTAGAGGATTACAGTTCAGTATTTTATATGCCCTGTGTAAATCATAGAGTACAGCCCATAGACTAGAGGCGAAGATAACTGTGAGCAGCCAGCATGATTTTAGGAAGGGCTGGTCCTGCCTGATCAATCTGATCTCCTTTTATGACCAGGTGACCTGCCTGGTGGATGTGGGGATGGCCATGGATGTTGTCTACCTGGACTTTAGCAAAGCCTTTGACACCATCTCCCATAGCACACTCCTGGAAAAGCTGGCAGCCAACAGCTTGGAGAGGTGCACCCTTTGCTGCATAAGGACTGTCTGGATGGCTGGGCCCAGAGAGTGGTGGTGAATGGTTTGGCATCCAGTTGATGTCCAGTCACCAGAGGTGTCCCCCAGGGATCAGTGTTGGGCCTAGTTCTGTTTGATATCTTTACTGATGAGCTGGGTGAAGGGATTAAGTCCACCAGTAGCAAATTTGCAGATGATTCCAAGTTGGGTGCTAGGATCTGGGAGGGCTCTGCAGAGGGATCTCAGCAGGCTGGATACATGAGCTGAGACCACTGGCACGAAGCCCAACAAGACTAACAAAGTACACCTTGGCCACAATGCAGCGCTACAGGCTGGGGACAGAGTGGCTGGGAAGCTGCCCAGTAGAAAAGGACCTGGGGGTGCTGATCCACAGCAGCTGAACATGAGCCAGCAGTGCCCAGGTGGCCAAGAAGGCCAATGGCATCCTGGCCTGTATCTAAAATACTGTGGCCAGCAGGACTAGGGAAGTCATTCTTCCCCTGTCCTCAGCACTGGTGAGGTCACACCTTGAATCCTGTGTCCTGGTCTGGGCCCCTCAATTCAGGTAAAACATTGAGGTTCTGGAACGCGTCCAGAGAAGGGCAGCGAATCCGGTGAAGGGTCTGGAAAAAGTCCTGTGAGGATACACCCAGAGGGGGTGTTTAGCCTGGAGAAAAGGAGGCTCAGGGGTGACCTTATCACTCTCTACAGTCACCTGAAAGGAGGGTGTAGCCAGGTGGGGGTCGGCCTCCCAGGCAACCAGCAACAAGAGAAGAGGACACCAGGAGAGCTGCCCCAGGAGAGGTTTAGGCTGGACATTAGGAAGAAATTCTTCCCAGAAAGGGTGATTAGATATTGGAATGGGCCACCCATGGAGGTGGTGGAGTCACTATCCCTGGAAGTGTTTAAGGAAAGACTGGACATGGCACTCAGTGCCATGGTCTAGTTGACAGGGTGGTCCTGGGTTATAGGTTGGACTCAATGATCCCAGGGTTCTTTTCCAACCTAATTGAGTCTGTGATTCTGGGAACGGTGGTTCCCGTGCCCCCAAATGGAAGACAGGCCTTGTCTACTCGCTGCGTTGAAACTGAGTACTCTAGACCAGCTCCCTAGAGCCAGCTGCATCTATTGCAGTTGACAGGCTGTTCCTCCACTGATTTTGGCAAAGTGAACTCAGGGTTACTATGCAGTAAACACGCTCTTACTGAAAGTAAACTGAAATTTGCTAGCAGCAATGCTAAGTCAATCACCACCTGCCAAATGTTTTTTCTTTCTATTTGTTATGGTAAATTAATTATCATTTCAAACAGCTAGACTTTTTTTTTTCCCCTCTGAATTCTTGTTCACATAATGTGCTTGATCTCCTCTCACAAGCTGGAGTATGCTAGGAAAAGAATGAGATTTTTTTTCTACTAGAATATAAATCCAGTAGTATAGTGTGCAGAAAATAATGTGAAAACTCCTTGGGGGAGCTCTGTAGCCAGGTTCTGAAAGGTAATAGAAATATTAATAGTTTCATCTTAGATATCAGAGATGTGGGCTGACTTATGGGCTACTCATCAGCAGCATAAAAAGTCTTTTTTTCTTTGGATGTATTGGTATGTAATAATACAGTTTTAAAATACGATTCTGATTGCTGCTGAAGGGAGCAGAACCAGACTGGCAGCCCTGAGGGCTTTGCAGTCTCCTGCTGATGCACAGGACAGGTGACAGCAGTCAGTCCCGTGCCAGGACAAAGAGGCAGCTGAAGTGAGCCCTGTTCATAGGCACAGCAACAGTTGTTTGTTAATCACCCTATCATTTGAGTAAGCACACCATAACAAACAGCTAGACTGGAAACAGAATTCAGTAGAGTGACACTCCTGTGTCAAGGCACAGTTCAGTCATTTCTGCTTGAGAAGTATATCCTTAGCTCTTATGTATGCTGCTGAATAGTATGTGCTTTCCAAAGGTCTTACTAACAGAGGTTATCCTGCTCTTCTGAGAGAGTTTTTATCCTCCTACATTACACAAATGCCAGCAAACAACCCTTCAAATCCAGAATAAAATTCACCTTCAGGATTTCGTCTGTGGATTTTCAGGTTTTAATTTGAGACTACGACACTAGCATCCTGAAAAGCAGCATGATTACACAGGAGGTGGAGAGCCAGGCTGAGATCTGCTCAGGAGCTCATTTCAGAAGCCCAGGTCCCCTAGAGTCCTAGCAGGGGCATTGGAGGGGATTGCTGTATTATTGCTCTCGCTAGTCTGGATAGAAAATCATACCTATATGTCACCAAAGCAGAATTCTTCCCAGCCCCCTGGGGAGATCATAATTCTGTTTGTGTCTGGAGGAAGAAATATCTGAGGGCAAAGTGGTAATTTGTTGTCTTTGGTCTCCCAGCTGAGCTTCCTCACAAAGGTGTAATTTAGGTCTTATGCAGCAGCTCACTTTGGTGTGTCTTCAACCTGAAACATGTATGTTGGGCCCCCTCGTTCTGTGTGACCTCTGCCCAGGTATAAAGTGAGGAATGTTCTGGACAATGTGAATTTATTTAGTCAAGCTTACAAAAAACCCCAACAACTTCTCTCAGCATTTGTGCCTTAATTGTGTTTGTTATGTGCTCTTTAAGACTTCATTAAGGGGAACGAAATACTTCATTTGAGCTGTAAACCACACTTGATATGGAACTGAATGTCTAGCTCTTGTAATCTATCCTGGATTTAGCCTCACTAGAGATGCTCAAGAACTGTCTGGACACAATCCTGTGCAGTGTGCTCTAGGATGACCCTGCCTGAGCAGGGAGGTTGGACCAGATGACCTAACTGGTGTTCCCTTCCAACCTTATCCATTCTGTGATTCTGTGATTCTGGGACTTTTCATGCTCTTTGTAAAACTAAACACATTTAAAAATCTCTAGAAGGGAGCTCTTCAGCCAGTTAGCACATTATAGCAGTAGGAAGGGTAATTATTATTGGTTACTTCATGTTTTCTAGGGTGTACCTACAGATTTTCATTTTGCAGCTATTACAATTACACTAATTATACAGACAAATACACCCTACACTAGTGTACAAATTTCTTTTTGTTTGAAGAATGCACATATTAATGAGATCTTTTCAATACAAATTAAGCCATTTTGAACTATTCAAGTTAATTTACATAATAGATCTTGCCTATGAAGCTTAGCGTTTTGGTCTTGATTAAAGAAGGATAAACAAGGATATCTGGAGTGCGCTCATTACTCCTGTGAAGCCGCCCTACTGTGAAGAGGGAGTGAAGTTTTGTTTGTTTGGATTCTTTTAAAGTTTACAATTAGATTTAAGCCAAAACAAAATATGTGTAGACATTTTTGGGTAGAAATACTCTTCAGATCCCCTTTTTTCTTCTCTCAGATATAAAAGACAGTGAACAGCAAATATTTCTAAAGTTTGTTGCACGGATACCCTTTTCTACAAAGAGGTAAGGAGAATGGGCACAAGTCCAAGTGTCCCCCTCCCTCTCTTCTACCTTTCAGAAACAGGCAAGCATATCCCAAATTGCAAGTAGAGAAGTCTGCTGAGCATGGGGAGAAAGAAGGACTTCAAAGTAGTCTCCTCTTGCTTCCTTTCATGCTTGGCCTTCAAAATGTCCACCCCTGTGTCAAGAGTGGGAGGAGGGGAACAGCAAGAGGAGTGTGCAAATAGGGGGACTAGATCAAGGCTATAAAGAAGGATGAGCAAACAATTAACAGTCGGCTGTAATTCCAGCAGCTGGTCATCTGAAACAAGCTGGCATTTCTCTCCACAGAGCCATACATTGAGTAATTAATAATTATGTTACAGACCCAGCAGTTAAAAAACCAAAACCACAAACAAAAAAACCACACCCCTCTCCAAGTTCTAAATGTGCTGAATGTGATTAGAAAGGTTTCTTCAGCACTGGCTGTATTAAGACAAGCTACTGTGCTTTCTTTCTTTTTCTAATTGTTACCAAAGAATTTCTTTAGTACGTATGTGGTAGTTAAACCCTTTCCTGAATTCTCTATCCTGGGTCTGAATGAGAACTAAATATTTTCAATATATTTTTATTTGATCGTTGTTGCCATTTGGATCCAAAGGTATTGGTTTCCTTGATCAAGATTCAACAATACATAGATAAATAAGTAGCCCCAGCCTTTCCTTTCCATTCATATTCTACGTTTGTTTAAGGTTACAACTAGTTGTTTTTTTTTTTCTTTCTACTTGTAATTGCTAATGCATATCTACAGTCATTTTCTTAAATATGTCCTGGTGTGATCCAAGCTTGCTTCCATGTCCTTTAGTGACACTGCCTTTCCTTTTCTGTTCCATCTCACATATTTCTCCTTTTTCCTTCTTCTTTTAAGCACAGACACTCAAAGCAGGTTTTTTTTTGCCAGTAATCTTGGATTCAGAACTCTCACACTGGGAATCCCTGCACTGCCTCATCTTGTTCCATCACATTCACTTTGTGCTTTTCATCTTCTGGAAGCCACTGTATCTTTCCTGTCTGGTTCATTTTTGTATTTTATCAAATTGCTCTATACTCCTCTGCAAAGGGAGCTATCCTCATCTTTCCCACCCTTTTTTTATGCAGTTCTCCATCACAGGTAAGGTTTCAGGCTGCCTGTGACCCGTTTCTGCTGGAATGCCAGTGATGAAGCTCTAAATTTTAGTGCTTTTCAGTACACTGAGAGGATGATGGGATATGAAAAGCAGATTATTATTTTAATATGCAAAGAGGTCAGTATATCAGTAGAATTGGTTGTATTTCTGCCCAAACATCCTTTTACATCTCAGTATCTTTGAGAGCATAAACAGAATGAAGACTGTCCATGTCTGTTCTCTGCAGTAGCTCCCAAATATAGCCCAATCTAAACCAATACATTCAAGTGCTATGTTAACGGTGCTGTTTAATAATAAAAGGAAATTTCTTGTAGCACTAAATAGAATTTCAGTTCATCATTACTCATTGCAGTTGTTCTGGCCCTTTTCTGTGGTTTTTTTTTTCCGTTGCCATTTAAAACAAGGAACACACAGACTGTAGGGACGGATGTTAACATGCAAATTCAAAGGGAAAATCACTTGCTCTGTTTAACATTATGAATTGATGCTTTAAAAATTATCTGCTTCAGTGCTAATTTTACCTTGTGATGAAAGTTAGGCTTTAAATATGTAAAATGCAATGAGAGGGCAGCAGGCACTATCAGTAGCCTGGAAAAGTTGTCTTGTTTTCCTCAGAATAATTGCATGACCTTCCTCTCAAAGCCAGGTCTGTTTAATTGCCAAACAACTTAGAAACACAGGAAAGTGTTTCAGAAGCTGTCCACTGGTTTAGCTGAGGAGGAGCTGCAGGAACTCCTGAAGCTTGGAGGGAGCTTGGAGGAAAGGTAGTGACCTTTTAGTTCAAAAATGGTTTTAGGGATGTAGACATCTAGGAGCAGAGAGCTATTGTTCCAAGGTTCTGCTGAAATAAGACAGCTGAGTCCAAAAGACTTAGAAGACAAAATTGCTATCTGGGTAATAATGTGTGACACAATAAGGAACAGTCTGTGGAGGGTTATACAAGGTGTGTGGTAACAGTAGTAACATTTTTCATGCCCCGCAACATGTATTAATCAATACATGTTCAATAGTGATTAATAAGAGAAAGACAACTTCTAAGTTCTGCAGATCTAGGGCAGCAGAATATTGACGTGTAGAAAGCCAAACAGGCACTTCATCCTCCTCACCCTCCAGTAGTATTTATGCATAATTGTTCTCTTTAAACAGTCCAAATTTCTTGATTTGGCGAATAAAGCCTCCATGGACTGTGCCACTACTGCAAGATAGAGAGTTCACTATCTATTCATATAAATCTGTGGACTTTAGCAAAAAGGCTCTTATTTAAGTCAAAAATAGCAATTGTAGCCCATGCTAATTACATTATGCACACTCCAACAACTGATAGCCATTGACCTGTATGGAACATTTCCAGTTACAAACTGATTAAAACTGCTTCAGGCAATTGTTCTGCTTTACGGGGGAGCGCTGATGCCTGATGTAATGACCTGACCAATGCTAAGCAAATGCAAAGCCCTCTAAGCAGAGTGGTACAAATATAGACAGCCAAAAGGCCGTGCACTGTATGCTTATCGGCTGTGAATGCTGAGAGCAGGTTTCACAGCCATGAATAATCCTCAGCCAGCTAGTCATCCTCAGCACATTCCCATGGAGCTGAATGTACAGTGGCTAATTCATTTCTGGGCTGAATTGGATGTTATTTTCAAAAGTATCTTCACTCCCTGAATAGTGCAAGAAGTTACATTTATGTCTTATGTGAATTTGATAAATGGGTGAAAAGTATCAGTGAAAAGTCATTCTCTGCTCATGCCTGTTCAAGCACTTTACCTCTTCCTCCAGCTCTGTCCCAGTCCTAGGTGAAAAAGAGCTGAAACATTGGGGACCCCATTTCCTGGTATGTGTTTGTGTATACAAAAGGTATGTCCTCATGCCTGCCAGTAGTCCTTGAGCAGTTTTATGTAAAATGTAGGTACGTACATAATTAGGATACACATTTAAGGGCCACTAAACATGAGAATGTAACTATGTTTGACATACCGCAGAGCCCTGAAGGCTTTAGAAACTTAGATTTGCTGTATCTGAATAATGCAGTTGTCATAATTTGATGTTACCCTTCCCGTATCTACATTTGACAATATAAACCAAAA
This sequence comes from Pachycephala philippinensis, assembly GCA_013397055.1. NCBI lineage: Eukaryota > Metazoa > Chordata > Aves > Passeriformes > Pachycephala > Pachycephala philippinensis. Next base: position 2,367,448 of record VWZT01012496.1, read on the forward strand.
ACTACGATATGCTACATGCCATGCACCAAGATGAGAACATTTGTCCAGGTAGCTTTGGTTCTTTATAGTCAGTCTTCTATACTATATCAAGGTGATGTGTGACTTTCCCCACACCAATGCTGACAGGAATGGTCAGAATTAATGCATTTCTGAAATACCCTTTTAATTCTCTCTATTGTTTTCAAGATGATGAAGATACTAAAATTCAGATTTTTCAATGTTTTTTTTCCTGTGATGCATTACTAAATAAATTTTTCCCAGTTTTCTTACAAAAAAAATTGTAAGGATAACACATCTGCATAGTTTTAATATTCAAAATTGGCCTAGAATGATGAATTACGCCTTATTAGTGTTTCATATTAATAAAGTGAAAAATGTTTGGTTAAAATTTCCAGACACTAAATATTATTCTTGAGACAGAGAAAATTGTTAGGAATGGTCAGGTTTTGGTGAGTGTTTCAAAATCCAGCAAAGGTAAGTGAGAAGGAGGCAGACAAGCATAGCAGTAAACAGTGATGAAGAACCTGACATTGTTTGCAGTTCAGTAGTTTCCATGCTTCCAAGTTCAGTCAAAGTCAGGTCAACTCCCTTACCTCACCAATCCTTTCAAACCACTTCCATTACAAGTCGCTGCTGTTGTTGATCACAAAAGCAGGAAAGTGAGGTGAAGGCATGAGTGGCAGGAGAGGAAAAGTTAAGGAATTTCAGAGCTTTTATGAAACACTCATATAGTGGGTTGACTGTGGCTGGATGCCAGGTGCCCACCAAGCAGCTCTATCACTCCCCTTCTTAGTGGGACAGCGGGGAGAGAGAATAAGAAAACAACTTGTAGGTTGAGATAAGGCAGTTTACTAAAGAAAAAGAAAAAAAAAAAAGGCAAAAGTTGGCACATGCATAAGCAGAAGCAAAAAAGAATTAATCTCTACTTCCCATCAGCGAGCGACATTCATCCATTCCCTGGGAAGCAGGGCTTCAGCATGTTTAGCGTTCCTCTGGAAGGCAAACACTGTGAAATAACCAACGCCTCCTGTTCCTCCTCTCTCCCTTAGCTTTTACATCTGAGTTTATGTCATATGGTATGGGATATCCCTTTGGTTAATGTGGGACAGCTGGCCCGGTTGTGTCCCTCCCAGGATCTTGCCCAACCCCATCCTACCAGTGGGGTGCAGAATGCTGAGGAGACAGTGCTGGTGCTGTGCCAGCACTGCTCAGCAGTAGCCAAAACACTGGGGTGTTATCAGCACCTTTCCAGCTACCAATGCAAAGCACTGTGAGGGCTGCTGAGAGAAAATGAACTCCAGCTCAGCCAGACCCAATACAGTCAGCAAAAAGTTACTTTCTCTATCTATTTTTTGTAATATCCTCCTATGTTTTCCTCTACTTGACCAGACCAGCTAGGGTTTTATTTAGGTTAAAGGGGGCATGTGCACATTTGATTGTAGAGTCTAATGGACCATAAATTCCCAAGAGAAACAAATGGAGAAATTCAAACCTGTGCAGAGGTTATCGGAATCAGGCAGTGTCCATTCCCCATGTCTGTTCAATCAGAACAGATGCACAGTGACCTACATGTCACATAAACTCATTCTGTCTGGGTTTTTCTTCTTCTTTTATTCTCCCCAAGAGGGTTCTGGCCTGTTGCTATAACAACCCTGTTGCATTATCAAAGTACCAAACACAAACAACTAACTCAGACCACGAAACCTCAGTGCATCCCTTTTCCCTGTGCCCTGTGTATTCTTTGAACACTTGTTTTACATAACATGCACCAAGCACTCACGGGGACTTCCACGCAAATTAAAGTTTCCAGCAGAGAGTGTTCAGCATAACTGTACATCCTTCACATCTTTTCTGTGTTGCTTGTTGATGGTTATTAGAGGAAGGTGTTTGGCATATGTTTTTAAACAAATGAAATAAACAGCATACATCTACACTGGGAAATATAATTACTTTATTGAGTAACTTGTTGTAGATATTTTTCTCCTATATTTAAAGTTATCTGAGCCATACCTTATCCATCTCTAATTAAATCCACAAATGAGGGAGAATGAGCTGCAGGACTATGCAAGACTCATGCTTATTATTTACTATGACTGTCATTGGAAAACAACAAATAAAATAGCAGTTCCATGGCTGGAGTGAAAGTGCATCTTTTTCCTTGGAGAATCTATTTCAGGTTCTGTAAGTACTATATTTTACTGCAGTAGTTGGGAGATAAAGGGGACTTAGCTTTTCAGAGTTACAGAAAATGATGTAGGAGTCCCTATTTGCTTTCCTTCTTTCTTGTACTGAGTGGTTCAAAGTCTGTCTTTCTGCTTTTGTTACTGTGATTGTATTTAAAATGTTTGACAATGATTGTGATATTAACTAATGTCTCATTAGTCTCCTTTCTAATGGTCAGTTTATAGCTGATTTGATAAATCCTAGTTGGAAATTGAAAAGGTGTAATTCATTGGTATAGATGCTACCAAAGGCTGTCTTCTGTATATTTGGGTATGGGAAGAGAGAAGGAGACAGAACAAGACCTGTGTGGCTCTTGCTCTCCCACACAAGTATGAGTGGGGAAGAGATTGGGGATGGAAGTTCAGTTCCAGTCTTCCCAGGCATCGTGCTCACAGAGCACAGCGAGAAGCAGCTGTCTACAAGCAAGAAGCAGTTGTCTACAGGCAAGAAACAGATTTCTTGCTGCTGAGGTTTACCATTCTCGTCACTTGGAGGTGACATGCAGGGATGTTTCCTGAGACTGAAACAACTACCTTATAAGTAGACCATGGAAAAAGGCAAAGCGTGGCTCTAAAGTACCATCTTGGCATTTCCAAAATGTTGGTACATCTTGGTTCTGTTGCTAAATTATTAGTAAAAATGGTTAATTCTGCTGTTGTCTTTTTTTTTCCACAAGTGACCTGCGTCTTCTCACTTTCATCTGAACTAAGAGGGACTGTGTTAAGTGCTGAGCTGTGAACAAAAAGGAAATAGGAAGAAAGGGCAAAACTGTCTCGCATTTAGCATGGCTAATCCAAGCAGAAAAGTGTTCATTTAGAATTTTGCTGTGTTCTGATCATATCTATAAAGCATTTCTGTGTAAACAAAGCAAAGTTTTTACTTAAAAGCACATTGTTTCTGATCATATGCTTTGCACACTTCTATCAAAATTGTTCTTAGTCCTGCTTAGCTGTACTAATTTTTCCTTATGTCTCTGCTGGAGTAGCTGACCACAAAGGAATTACAGCATTACACTTCTCAGTTAATGCCTAAACCATAGAAAGTTCTGCCTCCAGGTTTGTTTGCATTTGCTTATTTGGTTGGTTTAGTTTTTCCTCATACTGTTTATGAGTGGGTCATGGACACTGACATGTATTTGTCTCTGATTTGCCTGAAGACTTCAGTTTGATCTACAGATGCTTGGAAAAGTCCATCTGGCATCAGTACAGTAAGCCTACTGATGTTAACCTCTTTTCCCATGGAGGCAGAATTGCATCCTCACTCCTAATGTCATCTGCAAGTATTTAGGTTGCTCTTGGTTTTCCTTGTGTGTTTGAAAACAAAGGTATAATTTAGATTTAGTGTCTCCGGTTGCTGTCGCTGTCCATAGATGCTCTGATGCGACCCATGGACCTGTGCGTTTTAGAGCAACGTTCCAGGTTTGTGTTTGTCTGCCAGCCCTTTCTGTGCTCTGCAGACAGCTTGGGAACCCTGTGCAAGGGGGCAGAAGCATGGGAGCAGTCAGGTGGATGTATGGCTTACCTTTGGGGGCTCTTTTAGGACTGCCCTGTACTCTGACATATACCTCCAATGCTTAATTGTTCAGAGTTCCTTTTCAGATGGAGCAACTTGCTCTAAGTCCCTTGTCTCTCCAGAGAACCAGTAAAAGCTCCCCTTAGCTGTGCCAAACATAGGTAGTGTTGTACAGCAGCAGCTCAACTGTGGCTGCACCAAACTGGGCAGCATTATTTTCAGCTTGTCACCCAAATCAGCCTACATCCACAGGACTTGAACTACTTGCAGCCTTTTAAGATTTCCCACTGGAACTTCTGATTTCTTTGGCTACAACGCCTTGAGTCATACTGAAAACTCCTGCCTTCCCTTGTTCCTTCCCTCTTTCTGTCTCTCAATCTTTGTCAGCCATCATCAGAAGTCAGCTCATCACTGAACCTGTTTCCTGTTTGCCTACCTCTACACAGAGGTATCCTTCCAGTATATTTATCCTGATCAAATTTCCCCAGAAAACATGCTCAGGAATGGCAGGAATGTCTTCTCCCAGTTTCTAAGGGACACTCCCATAGGATGGGCTTATTTTTATTTCTCCTCACCAGATTTCTTCAAGAGAATGCACACAAATGATACAGAATTAGTCCTACTTTGTCCCAGAACTAAATCATGTTGCCTTTTTGAAATCCCCAAAGTTTTTTCAACAGCTCTTTAATACTTACGGTAAAAGAACTTAAATTATGGGAAATTGCCTTAGTCAAACAACAATTTGCATGGAGTATGATTTTGCCCTTCTGTTTAAAGGTTTGTATCTTACAGCTCTTCTACTCTCCATCCAATACTTCCTACTTGAGTTTTAAAGAATGTGAAACAAGTGATGTCTGACAGATACATTTCTGCTATTAATTTGCTTAATTAATTTGATGTAGAATTAATGGCAATGACTGAATCTTTCCCTGCTTTTCTTTTTGACTCTGTTTTGTGAGTTTTCAAAGATTACTTCCAAACACAGGAGATGAATAAAGTATAAACACTCTTTTATTCTCCAGTTATACATATACTTGAATACTCAAACTTATACCTTTTATCATTTTAGGTCATAAAATAGGTAGGAACTGTAATATTAGTGTAATTAAGTTATATTTTTATTCCTCTTTATACATGGAAAAAACTGGAGTGCTCGAACCAGAAGCACAAGTGCCAGGCATGTAATTCTAAAGGACAAATTCTATACCAGCAAGATTAATTCCTTGAAGATACTGTTTCTATATGGTTATTTCCTGTACATATATAGACATTAAGAACTGATATGTCGCTTACTCAAGGTACAAATCCTGCTCTCTTTGAAGACTTTGGCAATGAGCTATTCAGGAAGGTGAGTGTTTGCACTATGCATGCATGTATTGTCAAACATTGTCTGGAGATTTTTCCAGCTTTGAGAGTTGAAATTCCTATTCAGGTAACCTACTCTGAGCGTGGCTGGGTGGAAAAGTTAGAAATGAACATCACAGACAGGGGCTGAAAAGGAGTTGAATCAGTTAAGTATTTGTGATCTTTTATCTCTTTTTTTTGACTCATTTATAAAGAAAAAATGAAACAGCATGGGGCTGCTTCTTTGACTAAGTTAGCAAAATAGAACAGAAAATGGGAGAATTTACACAGGAGACATGAAATTTGTTTAGCTTCAGAATTTCTAGGTCATGCTTTCGGCCTGCTGCTTCTGACTTGGTTAGCTATTTCAGTCCAGCATCTTTTCAACTTCTGGTAATCTATTTTCTTTCTTCTTTTTTTTTTTTTTCATCTGTGTTAATTTTTTAGTAGGGAGTTTTAGAGTCCTTGGCTCAATCACAGGTAGCCAGTGTCCCTTGTCAGTGTCCCTTTGGGTGTTGCAGTTATTCCATCTGGCATCCAGGTACAGTTCCAGGAAGAGAGTGGCTCATCTGATAGTCATGTCCTCTGCAGCCTTGTGCAGAAATTTTAGCTATTCAAGAAGAGTAGGTTTGTACGTCTTGGTAACCAAACCCTGCTCACAGGTACCAAAGCTTCCAGGCCCGCCGAAGGCATTACTACAGGATGTTGTGAAGCACAGAACTAGATAACACCAAGATCTGCCAGAGCAGAGTGCAGAGATGCAGGAGGCCTCCAGCAGGATGAATTTTAGTGTTAGAGATCCAGTCACTTCTCTGTATTTACACCTATTGTAATAAATGGCTCAGCAGACAGGTTTTTCCCCGTGCGTCTAATATGGAAATACTTGCTTGGCTTTATGATTAATAATTTCTCTAGACCAGGATTTAATTTCTCTGTGGAAATAAGGGTAGGTTTGGCTTAGGGTCGGATTATGAGTCCAAATTTGTTTTGTAATGTTAATTATTTTATGGCTGGAAAATGGCTCAGCAGAAAAAGTCCTGGGGGGCTGAACATGAGCCAGCGTGTACCCAGGTGGCCAAGAAGGCCAATGGCATCCTGGCCTGTATCAGCAGTAGTGTGGCCAGCAGCACCAAGGCAGTGACTGTTCTGCTGTACTCAACACTGGTGAGGCCTCACCTCAAATCCCATATTCAATTCTGGGCCCCTCAGTTAAAGAAGGACATTGTGGTGCTGGAAGTGTTTCCAGAGAAGGGCAATGGATCTGGTGAGGGGTTGAGAGGTCTAGAGGGTAAACCCTACCAAGAGTGGCTGAGGGAGCTTGGATTGTTTAGCCTGGAGAAAAAGAAGCTCACTTCTACAACTCACTGAAAGGAGGTCGTAGCCAGGTGGGGGTCAGGCTCTTCTTCCAGGCAACAAGCGAAAGGATAAGATGATGTAACCTCAAGATGCACCAGGGGAGATTTAGATTGGACATCAGGAAGAATTTCTTTATGGAAAGAGTGCTCAGGCATTGGAACGGGCTGCCCAGGGAAGAGGTGAAGTCACTATCCCTGGAGGAGTTCAAGAAATAATGTGGGACTTAATGCCATGGTTCCGCTGACAAGGTGATGATTGGTCAAAGATTGAACTCAATGATCTTGGAGGTCTCTACCACTCTAAATAATTCTGTGGTCCTTCTTTGTCCACTTACCATCTTTTTCCTTTCAGTAAATGAAAAAACCAACCAAACAAAAAGGCTTTTCTAATAAATATTAAATTACAGCTTTAGATAGTCTAACAAAATTAAGCTGGGGCTTGTAAATACACATGATTTATTTATAACTTCAGGATTAGAATTTAAAGTGTATTTGTAAGATGATGGCTGCACACCAATGCTTGTCCAGTAGTTTTTGAGTCTGTCTGGCAAGTGTAAGTGCCAGAATCAATTCTGGCGGAAGTGGGTGTGTTATTTCTTGCTTTATTTCTACAACAAAATGTGTGGTGAAATATTTATAGAGACATATGCTGTACTTGAAAAGGTTAGTTATCTGTTTACTTTCTTGAGTGGTAAGTAGACAATCCTTCCTGTAACAGAATATCTAGAGGCAGCGGAAAAGTGAAATGAAAAGCTTTTTTCTAAGCTTGTTACAAACAAATATCAACTCTTGAGCTCTAGAAATGTAAGGAGGAACTGAAACGGGCAATAGTTGCTTGCAATAATGTGGTGCAAATTGGAATAGCAAATCTAAAACTGCACTTGAAGTAGACATTTGACTCAGATTCTGCAGTATTTAGTTCAGAGATGGCTTTGTTTCAGCCCTAATTAGTCCAGGCTAAGTAACTTGCCTATGAAATCTGTATTGGGGTTCATATGAGACATCTGAATTATGAGTGCATTTGTCCTAGGTTACATATGCAGTCAATGGAAAGTGACGTGCCCCTCCAGAGGCTTCAGCTTGTCTAACATCTAAATATTCTTCTCCACTGGCCTCAGGGAACTACGTATCTCATTCATGTAAGTGCTTAAAATACAGCAGCGTGACCCTAGGCCTAAGGACTTGATGCTCTCTGAAGAATTAATAGCGGTTTTCTTTTACTTGTTCCTGTCATTCATGAAAAAGAAAATGTGTTTGTCATATAGCCTGTACCTAGAATCACTGTTCATAAAAAAAAAAAATACAGGACTGGCTTCATTTCGGATGTTTATTATAGCATGTAGTATTTCTTTCCTTAGAAGATTTTGCCTCTTTAATGTCCAGCAATGTGTGGTATTATTGGTTGTGAAGGAGTTTTTCAGTCATCACAAGTGTTTAGAATATGGAAGCTGTAACTGAAATATGCAATCACATCTTCCTGCTGAGAAATGGTTGTGTGCATCTCTGCTCAGGAGGAAACCAGGGCTGGAGAATTAGGAATGTGATAGACTAACACTAAAGTACAGCAAGAATGTCCTGGGTGAGCTCAAGGGGTACCATTCCTGTTGTCATCCAGCATTCACTTGAGTTTCTTTTCATTGCCTTTGCAGCACAGTGGTTCAAATGATGAATGTTGCTATTTTTTATAAGAAAAAAGAAAAAAAAAGAAGGAAAGAGATCGAATAAGAAAAGCAGATGTTAGGGAAGGGAAGAAGAAGAGGAAGGAGAGGGGAAGAGAAGGGAAGGGGAAGGAGAGGAGAGAGGAAAAAGGCAAGGGTAAAGGGAAAAAGAAGTCATGGCTTGGAATGGGAAAATTTGTGCTGTTTTATGAAGTGGTCAGCAAGCTACTAAATGGTTCAGAATATGGTGTCTTCCTCTGTCTGAAGTTGCCAAACATTCACTGTTTTTATATCAAATATCCAGTAGACTGAAACTGTTCTTTTTCATAAAAGATGTGAGATGGGTTACTGTATTACAAGGTCACAAACTGGTGTTTGTGTGCCAGATTCTGAGCGCTCTGAAAAAACAAAACCTTGAGCACTAAATAAGCTATAAGTAACACACTGAAAGACACTGTATTATGGACTGGAATAATTTTTTAAAGAGCCACTGAAAAAGATCTTATGAGATCCTAAAATAAGTGCTGTTTGGGGAAAAAACCCAAACTTTTCTAATTTATCTCATAATCAGTGTTTGCAGTCCTAGACTTGAATAGGCTTTCTTATAATTGTAATAGTTATAGTTCAGAACAAATGTGCTTCCATGACTACTTTACAGATTTCAGGGAAAAAAAAGACTATGTTTTTATGTATATATTCTTTCAAGCAATATGTACACACAAACATCAAAGCAAAACTGGAAGGATGATAGATCTAGCTGAATTTATGTTAAATTCTTACACAGTATAAGTTAACAGTGTTTGTTGGGTAGAATTTTCTTCTTATTTTCATTTATAATTTTTTTGTGCTGTCGCTTCATTAAGAGTAAAAAAGGGAATAAAATCTCCTACTAGTCATTGCCACTGTTTTTCCATCCTGTTTATATATTATGTCATTTATTTTGTAAAAAACAAAGGAAGGGCTTGCACTGGTATCAGTGGGAAGTGGTTTACATAAGTTACTACTAGTCTCACTGCTCTTATCTGTTGTCACATCAGCATTGTGTACCAGGAAAATACATTTTGGTTTCACCATGGTGTTTACTGATGACCCCAGTTTACCCAAGTTATTTGACATTTAGATACTCTTTTAATCCTTGCTTTTTGTGAGCGTGTGATCTTTATGTACTGCCATTGAAAGCAACATCAGCAAACCAACTGCAGTGGACAGTATGAATATTAACATATTTTCTAAGACAATAAAAACATTCTGAATTAGTTTTCCTGCAGCTAAACCAGTTTATTTTCTGCAAACTTTCTTGAGTGTTTGCTACGGCGTGGCAGTCCACAGGCTATCAAAGAGGGATGTAAATATGTGTGGGAGTACAGAAGGAGATGTAGGAAGCGTTTTTGTCATAGGGAAAACTATTTGGCAGGAACAAACTCTTTGAATTAGTGCCAGCCACATTATATTGGTAGAGAGAGGTCACATAATAGTCCAAAGCTAACAAAAGAGGACAGATGTAAGAAATAAATGTGTTTTTCTCATGTTTATGGGGATGCAAGTGATGTGCACTTGCATAGGTCAAGTATCCTCAGAAGCATCAGAGTGGTTGCCCATGGAGTTTGGGATTGCTGCTTCACTAAAACTGACATCATGGAAATTTGGCAGATGCTCTAGTTTGATTAATGCAATTATTTTGTTTATCTACGTAAATAAGATTACTTTTTGATCAAGTTTGCTTTAACACTTGTATTGACCTGATTTAACTGAAAAAGTGTGCAAGCAGATACCAGTTAATGAAGACATTATATCCTGTTGCATACCTTTATTCTGTGGCTGCAAATACTGCAAATTTATATTGGTGACAAAGTAAAAGTGCTGATAGAAAGGTGAGCACTAACAAATGCAAAAATGTTGTATCTGTAGTGCACAATATAAATGATGTTACTTTTTTTTTGATAAGAAATACAATAAAGTCTGCATAGCAGGCTGACAGCTCTACTGCCCTCAGCTATCACATACATCTCCCTAGCTTTAGCCAAGTTGTATCATTGCTTTTATACAGATATTCATTGTGTCAGCTGACATTTTACTGCTTTCTATTTTTTGGCAGCCTGAAATGGCAGTCACTGATTTTGAAAAAAATAGGTGTTTCCACCTGCTACCCCCAGCAAAGGCATTAAGCTGAAGATGTTTGCTATTTCTTAAGCAGACAACTTGTTTTTTAAATTAATTTCATTTAGTAAGATAACAAATTTTCTATGAGCAGGAAATGAACAGATCTTGGATTTTAACCACATACTCTAGTTGTTGTGGATTGATGTTTTACTGAATTGGAAGCACTGAAATGGTAGCATAGCTCTAGGAATGAACTGATTCAGCCCTTAGGTTCAATACACAGGTAATTAGGAATTCCTTTGTTTATCTTTTTTTTATATTGTATGTATAAAGTAAAACTGTCTTTGTTCTGCATCCACAGGGTGTCAATTATCTCTACTTCAACAGGGGTTTAAGTTTCAGCATTTGAAGTGAAAAGTAAAGTTTTTCTGAAAAATCATTTCAAGCATATTAAAATACATTAATATATGAATAGCCTCTGAGCATGTTGTCTTTCATCTTTTCCATTCATCTGATGCTTCATAATGTGTATTTCAGACAGAATCAATTTTGTAAATGCTAAACAATGAAGTTTGGCTTGTGAATATTAGTTAATTAATCATTACAACTGTAGAAGCACATTTGGATATTACTGTGTTGAGATTCATGCAGACTGATGGCATACTGGATGTTGTTACCTTTTTGGTGAGAAAGGGAAATGAATGTGTTCGGTGTTGTTTGGTCTAGCAATGGTGTTTACTTACAAGGGAAACACATAAAAGCAAGAGTATTTGTAAAGTCTGGTTTTCCTGGTCACGCTGTGTGGATACAAGAGAAATCTCCCCTGTGTTCAGAAATAAGTAGCTCCACCCGAAACCCCATCCGTGGGTCTTGGCTTTTCCCAGGACTGCACATGCAGAGTCCTCCTCACCGATAGTGCAAGTGATAGTACAAGCCTGGAAAAGCATTTGATTTTGTCCCACACGAGCTCCTCGTCTCTAAACTGGTAAGCCATGGATTTGATGGGTGGACCACTCAGTGGATGAGGAATTGTCTGGATGGTCTCACTCAACTGCCCAATGTCCAAGTGATGTTCCTCAGGAGTCAGTATTTGGACCACCACATCATCTCCTGGGCTCCATCAAAAGCAGCAGGACCAGCAGGTCAAGGGAGGTGATTTCCCCCTCTACTCTGGCCCTGTGAGACCCCACCTGGAGTGCTGCATCCGGCTCTGAGGTCACCAGTACAAGAAAGACTCGGTTGGAAGGAGGTCAGAGGAAGGCCACAAAAATGGTCAGAGGGATGGAACACCTCTCCTATGGAGTAAAGCTGAGACAGTTGGACTGTTTAGCCTGGAGCAGAGAAGGTTTCAGGGAGATCTTATGGCAGCTTCCATTACCTAAATGGGCCTGCAAGAGTGCTGGAGATGGACTTTGTACAAGGGTGTGTAGTGATAGGACCAGGGGGAATGGCTTCAAACTGAAAGAGGGTAGATTTATATTAGATATAAGGAAGAATAATTTACTCTGAGGGTGGTGAGGCATTGGAACAGGTTGCCTGGAGAAGCTGTGGATGCCACATCCCTGGAAGTGTTGAAGGCTAGGCTGGATGGGGCTTTGAGCAGCCTGATCTAGTGGAAGGTGTCCCATGGTGGGGGGTGGGGGGCTGGAATTAGATGGTGTTTAAGGTTCTTTCCAACCCAAACCACTGAGTGATTCTGTGCTTGTGTGATTTTTACTTTGGTCCTTTTTGCTTTTCATATGTGTATTTATGAAGATACTAAATCTCCAGCATCTGCATTTTCAAATTGTTTCGGGCACTGGTATGACACGTATCTTTTCTTGCCTAACTGAATCATGCATAAGGTACCGCCCTCCTAGTGTTTCAGCTATTTCTAGTCTTTCATTGGAAGCCTGCGTTCTCTAGTGAAAAGCATAACTGCAAAAAAACTTGATCTCCATGTGCCAGGCTTCTTAAGGAAAGTGCACTAGAGTTTTGCATTTTTTCCTCCAGCTTCAGTGAAAATATGTGACATAAATATTTCAAGGGTCAATATCTATTGCATATGGATGTCATTCTGTGTTCCTTTCACTTATACTGGTTTAAAATCTATCAGCTAGTGACAGTGTGTCATGTGACAGCAATAGATAATCAAAATATTTGCATCTTGCATTGCCAAACGAGAGAGAGCACAACCCCTCAAGCCAGCCTGTCTGACTTCATTGCAACAGAACATTTGTATTTCCGAACAGTTTCCATCTCTGCTGCATGGATTATTTCTAGACTGTAACTAAATGGTGCACTTGCAAATGGGTACAAATCAGTTGTGGTGTTTTCTGCAAGGCTGTTCCTTCTTGTGGAGTGACAGCTACACAAAATGAATGGGATTTCATCATTTTGGTTGAAGGCCCTAGTAAAAACTGAACTTCATGTTTAAACACAATAGGTCTGAATTTTCATGGTCTTATAATTGTTCCAGCTTTCTTCTGAGACAGAAAACAGCAAAGACTGTTGGAAGTTACTTTGCAGTTTAGAACTTGCTGGACCAAGATTGCTGAAGAATTTCTGATTAAAACTTTCTGGTAGCAACTTCACAGTTAAAGTGATCAGTGAAGGGAAAGTGTGTACACTCCGGAATATTTTAGTATGTTTTGAGTAAAAGGTGTCAACTTTTTCCCTGCATGTGAAGAGTAAAAGAATAAAATGTTCAGTAAAGAATGAATTGATCAGTAAAGATGCAACATACGAAGAGTAAAAGAACAAAATGTTCAGTAAGGGTGCTATATTCAAAATAGAATTACTTATTTTTAGAATGGATTTTTAAAAATTGCTTAGAAATAGTTTGGCTAATCCATCTGAAGGAAGTTTCAGTATCCTGGGAAAGTTGTGATATATGTTGTTTATGAAGGAAATGAATAAGGAAATGCAGTAAGTGCATCAGATTAGTTTGGTTGCAATCTACTGTGATTCATTCCTTGCTAATGAATGTTTTAATTATTCTCAACAGTTATCCTGAGGTCCTGTGGAGGGACTGATTTGAAATCTATATAATTCAAAGAAAAGTCTCCAAATTACTAAGTGCCATTTCCTTAATGCTGTATGCAAAAATATCCAGATGGAGAGACCTGAATGAACCAGTGAATACTCCTCCTCCTGTAATGCAACATTAAAACACACAGCAGTATCAGCCCATGGAAGCTGCCAGAAAGTGAGGGATCAGTCGCCATTTACCTTTTTTACCTGCATGTAAATCTTAGGGCAAAATGCAGAATGATTCTGGTTGAACTCCAGAAGTCGTTTAGCTTTCCTCTTCCTTCTGTCTGTTGAATTTATGGGCCTGATAAACCTGAGTTCAAGTAGCTTAGATAATATGTAAAAACCTGAAAACATTGATTAAATGGTTAGTTTTTAGGTAGGTTCAATGATCTGTATTTTTTCCAAGGCAGGGAGTTATATTTACTACCAATGTGTTTTAGAGAGGTTTAGATTGGTGAGATTTAAACTGGTTGCATCTAACAGTGAATGAACACAGCAAAAGCCAGCAAACAGCAACCAGCAAAGTTCCTAAGAGCATCCCTGCAGAATTCCATGACTGCTTGTTATTCACAGCACTTGTAGAAGGAAGAGAAGTATTTATTAAAACACATTCACATAAATACAAGTACTGGCTTGTGGAAAAAGATTGATCTCAACACCTTAAAATGTTGTATTTCAGTTTCTGCAGTGTTACATCTGTGTGAATTCAGACTAAATCCACAGCAGAGAAATGAGGAGGAATCTATTGCCCTGGTCTGATAATAGTGTAACAAAGGTAATCTAAAAAACACATAGTGGCAGAAACAAGTGTGGTGGGATACATTTAGAGGAAGAAATATGACTTCCATGGAAGGAGAAAGGCATTTAAAAGCACAGATCAAATTAGATATATTCAGAAACACATATGGCAAAAAAGATAAAGTTCCAGTGACATAGACCATATAATGGATGACTGTAGGTTGAATACTAAAACGAAAAGAATCAATAAATGAAGAATTTGCCTGAGCTGAAACACAGTTTATAGAAGGAGGAAGAAATATCTAGCAGGCAGAAAACAGAAAAAGCCAGTGTTCACCCTGAAAGGAGGCAAGCATAGATGTTTAATTCTGGGTACAATTTTTTGTATTTAGTCTTGCATCATAGCATTCTACATGAATCATTATTTTATTGTTTACTGGGAGAAATGACCATCTCCTTTACAGGAGTACAATCCCATCAGAACCTGTAGAGTTCTAATAGCATCACATTAACTGTATCGGGCCCATTATCTGTAAATTGTCTGTCCAAGCTCAGTCCAGAATCTGAATCACATGACAGAAATATTTTAAAATGTGCAGCTCTTCTGCTGTGGCTGTATTCTAGAGAATGCTTATCTGGGCATGGACATGCCATAGGTCTCCATTAAAGCTATGAATATGCTTTCATCCTATCTAAGTACAAGACTAACTGTATTTGAGTGTAAGCTGCACACTACCACTCTTGTTCCAGGTTTTTGTCAATACTTACTCCATGTAATGCTTCCTTTCAGTCAAAAGTGAGCATAACCCTTGAATGCCAGAATGAACATACTTAAAATAAAACATCACCCTAACATGATGATGTAGAAACAGTCTGAAAGCAGAAACTGCTTATACCTGTGTTGTAACTTACACCCTGGTTTTGCAAGGTGTTGGAGTGCCAAAGAAGAGTATTAGCCCTGCTTTATGTCTCTTTTCTTCATCAGCCTCTCATGAACTCTTCCCTGTACATCAGTCAACACTTGGATCCTGGTTCTGGGGCATCAGACCACTCCTAGGAACCTCCGCAGTTCAAATCACAAGAGCACAAAGCGCTGCAGCTCCTGTTTCCTGACTCATCAGGCTGCTCCAACTGCACCCTCAAAGCAGGGTCTTGTCTCCCTTTCTCATACTCCTGAGCCTTTATGTCACTTTTTGTTCAGGCAGCCCATCAGCCTGAGGGCATCAGGCATCTCCACAGGCTGCATAGGTGCAGCTTGCTGCTATCATCCCTCCAATATCAGTAGACTTTGTGCACATAGTTCCACTGCTCTTGAGGTCCATGTCTTGGTTTCCAAATGCATGTGTGTGTGCAGTGTGAAGTACACACTTGAACACGATTGCTATATGCAAGTAGCTTTGTGGCTTTAGCCCGTAGTGGGCTTGGACAAATCCCACAACTTCTGGTTTAGTTCAGATTTTCTGGTTTTAACACTATACATCATCTAAAATAAACAACTTGAATCTCTCATTAGTGGCAATCAATGACAGCAACTAGCGAATCAGTTCAACAATAATTGGGCAATTGATGCCTCTAAATATAATTAATGTTTTCTCCTAATAAATAAGAAAAAAATCTGATTAATTTATTCTAATGAATTCCCATTAAAATTTGTACAATTTGTTGTTAGAGAGCTTTGGTAAGGAGTTCAAGATCATAGGTAGTTTAGGAGCTTGCATCCTAACTGCACCTAAACACCTTTGGAAAAAAAAAAAGCCCGGTTGGTTATTTTTATATAAAAGTTGGAGTTTTTTAGGACTTTCTGTGAAAGGTTAATGCTAAATGATGAAGAACTGTGTCTGGGTGGTTCTTAAGGCAATCAGCTGTACACTGTCTTAGATTACGTGTGAACATGGAGTATTTCCTTCCTTAGGATCAAAGTAAACAAAGCAGATGCATCCTGACAGTGTGTTTTGCTAAGATGTGGATGCATATGATCTCTCCATCTCCTGCTACTCACTTTGAAAGAAAACAGTGTATGTAGTGCGGGGATAGAGTCAACATGCACTCAATTTTTCATGTCACTGAGCTAAACAAGCCAGTGTTTTATTCAGAAGACAAGTTCTCTTTTCCCTTGGGCTTTCATTAGCCCTTCACTGCACCTTTCCCAGTTGAAGTTTCTGAAGAAAGGTGACCAGAACTTTCCAACGTATTTTCGAGGAAATTTTAACTGATACCTTGTTCACTTGCACTTGGACTTCCATCGCCTGCTGCTTGCTAGGATTACAGTAGCATCTTTCACATATGCATTTCGCTGACAGCTCCTAGTGCTCTTGCAACTGCCCAAAATACCCAGCTTCATCATCTATGATTCCTGCAGACTGATCAGCTATTGTTGTTGTTTTCAGTCCCTGGGTGCACAACTTTCCTTTTCTGTGTTCCCCAATTTCAAATAATTTCACTCCCTATGACTAAAAGAAGAGCTTAACTTATAAGAGTAACTGAAGTGTGCCCCAATCTATGACAGTCAAAGAAATTCTAGTCTTATGAAAGGCATGGGCTAATTTTCCAGAGTTTTCAATATAATTTGTTACTGTCTTTAATGGAAACACCCAAATGACATTACGTTTTGTAGAGTTTTGAAGACTATTCCTGCAAAGAAAGGTCAATCGATTTTGAAAACTCAAAGTATGTAAAATAAATACTTCATCTCCAAAAAAGCAGTATTTCCTAGTGATATTTTTTAAATCATTTCTAATTAAATTATCCTTCTAGAATTCATAGCTGCAGGTAAAAGTTTTGAAACAATAGCTTCATCCCTTCATGTATTTCAGATGCCTTGTGAATGATCACAAATTAGGTTTTTTGAAATGGTAATGTTGACTACAACCCAGTACCTTTTTAAAGCCTAGGCAGGAGAGCCACGTTACTGGAAAGATGAGTTATTGTGACGGAAAGACACTGCGTGTCTCTCTCATACACAGTAGCATGGAACCAGGATTTAAAGATTGCATGCCTGCACGTACAAATGCATCTATAATCTGTGTTCCTGATAAGAAAGATAAATTCTGTATATTTGTATTTAGTCATTATATAATCAGGGCCCCACTTTATGAATCCATTTGCAATATGTCTACCATGTCGTGCTATTGTAACTGTAATGCATACATCAATAACTCAAGCAAAGGCCTTTTTCTAAGCATAGAATAAATCACTTAGCTGGGGAACAGAGTCTGAGTTCAAAGAAAGTCAGTTCTTTTTTTAGTGTAAACACATTTGTTACAGTTAGTTGTAAAAGAAAATCAATCAACCATGTTTTTCAAATGCATCCATTTCTGTCATTACAGCCAAATTTCTGAGATCTCTTTTCCCAGTATAGCATCAGATGTTTTATGTGCTCGGCATCCAGCAGCTTCTACTCTGAAGGTGAGGTGCTGGATTTGGGACTGTGTAGAACAGCTGGTCATATAAGAGCAAATTCTTTGTGAGATGAACCTGGACAAATGTGCAAGAGATAATGTAAAACTAGGTTATATCACACATAGGTTTACATTTAGTTTCTGAGTTTGAGGTATGGTCTACTTTATGCTCTTGTTTTATACAGTTAATAATTTGGTAATTCTGTTTCTGCTTGTAGCTGATAATTGCAAGTCTAATTAGAAGAAGATAAACACTATAGTAGTCACAAAAAGTAGCCAACAGTGGAGAAAAAGTATTTGTTTGCATAAATAGAAACAGAATCAAATTTTAATATAGTACACTAAGGTGGAGGAACAATTATGTGTAGCTTCTCCACTGATCTGTATTGGCATGCAGTATGTTTTTAGGTATATCTTTCTCATCTAGCAGAATTTGAAGTATTTACAAGTTTTGTACCGTGTAGAAAGTTTGATACTTGCTCATAAGCACAGTCATTTTGTCTGCATACTGTGGATAAAACCAGATGACATAATAGTGAAACAAACATTCTTAAAATTTAAACTGCTAAAAGAATTTTTGTGTGGTTATAATAGATATTTTAAGGTAAAATATTTCCTCCTTTACTGGCATGATCTGTGTGTATGAGAGGTGGATAACGTAACCAACTTTGCATTTGGTGTGAATAGTGCGACCTCTTGATTTGAGAGTACAATGCTCTCGCAACAGTTGTCGGATTTCGGCTTTTCCTGATTTTATCACCCTAGAAACCCACCACACTCCCTTTCTGACATACATTTTATAACCCCAAAGATTCCAGAGACTCTCTAGCGTGCTGCCATGGAGAGCAGCAGCCTCACCAGGGACCAGACAGACAGCAGTCTGCCAGAAACACGGATGTGAAGCTGGCATCGAGTCCCTTGCACAGCAGTGAGCACCGTTGCCTGCCTGCAGGCTTGCAAGGCAGCAGCCAGCTGGGTGGCAGCAATTTGTCCCTGGACACAGCAGCAAGTCTAAGAGCTGTGCTGCCAACAAGTGGCCCAAAATCCAAGACATCCAACATCCAATGTATGTGAGGGTGGTGAAGAAGCTGCACAAGCAGTTGTGGGGTTAGAGGTTCTGCAGGGGATTTACGGTTAAACTTCTGCCTCGTGACGTAGACCAGAAATCTGTGTAATTGTTGTGTTGTGTTAAATAGGATAAATTCACCATTTAACCTGGTGTTTTAACCTGTTTAAGATCTTTCAATAGGCAAAACCAACTCATATAAAATGTGAATAGTGTTACAGTTGAAAAATAAGATCAAGGATATTACCCCTATCAATCAACTCATCAGGAGTTGGACTTTGATGATTCTAGGTCCTTTTTGACTCAGGATATTCTATGATTCTGTGAGCTTAAATTGGAAAAAATACAGTTCTGATGTCGAGCACCAACCTATCTTAAATTTTCGTATATATCTATCATCTTCAATGTTTTCACTTGGAATAATGTATTGCTTGTGTTTATTTGCTAACTTCACAACTATAAAATAGATACTTTAGCTGATTCATTGCCATGTCATTTGCTTCAAAGGCATTTTGCCTCCTCTTCACAAAAGTCTGTTTTCTTCATGATCTTACTCATCCTATGCATATACAAGTGTCAAAAGGTAATAATTAGACACATCTGCTTACATTTGCCAGGAGCAGATGCTAGACAAATTAAAGTGAACATGAGTATCACTCAAAATCAATAAAGAAGTGACTCTATAACAATTTCTGAACATTGACAGGCAGTAAAATATTCTACATTGACATATTTGTGCTATTTGCAAAAATCTCATGTTCAAAATCATCTTCATATGCAGTTGAATCAAAAATGAACTGTGTGTAAGTGTTTCAGGTCACAACTTCTACTTCCTTTCCCCTGGGAAAGATAAGTTGTCAGCCCCCACAGCAATGCTTATTAACACCATGGGAGAGTCACATCAGCTCCTGAACAACACTGCAGAGTCCTAAATGACTTCATAGCATGCTCCAAGAAGATAAAGACATGAGAATGGCTTTATAAAGTTAGACCAGAAATCTGCCTTTCTTGGTATTCAGTTTCCTGCTGTGGGCTATGATGAATGCTCTAGCATAGTATAAAAGTAGGATAAGACTAAGTTATGTTATTTCTCTGACATTCTCCCAGCATCAAACTATGAAACTGCTCAAGGGCTTCCTGGGACATCTGTGTATTTTTGGTGTCAAGCAGTCGGTAAGAAACACCTGGTTTAAACAGGCACATCCATATACATATGTGTGAAAATAGAGTATCCTTTCATTTGTTTAGACCCAGTATCTGGTAATTTCTTTTGTTGGTCTCTCTTTCTTACAAGTGAGGAGGAGTGAATAGCTGTTGGCCTCCTCCACAACATTATTACAGATATCTTCAATTTATCTCTTAGTTGCTTCTTTTGTAGGCAGAAAAGTCTTTGCATGTTTAGTCTTGTTTTATACGGAGTTTTGTGCCTTTCATTCCCTTGCTGCAGTTCCTTGTACCTTGTTATGCTCTGCCCTGGTGGGGACAGAGCCTTCAACTGTACTCAGTATTCAATGTGTAAGGAGACTAAAATGATGCAGTGCAGTGAGTTTTCCTTTTTTCTTGAACACTTTCAGAAACCATTGAATGGTTTGGGTTGGAAGGGACCATAAAGGTCCTCTGGTTCCAATCCTGCCACCACGTGTAGGGGTGCCACTCACTAGATCAGGTTGCTCAGAGCTCCATTCAAACTGGCCTTTTTATCTCTTTTCCAAATAGTGGTAATGTTTGCTTATTTTGGCTTTACAGAATACTGAATTGATTTATTAATAAAAATGCTGGTTAATGCCACAATTTTTTTTTTTCCCTGAGTGGCTATAGTTAGCTCAGAACCTACAAATTAGTCCATAGTTAGGACTGTTTCTTGTTTCTTCCTCATGTGCATTACTTTGCATCAGCATTGATTTTTTTTTCTGTTTTATCGCTCAGGCATACAGAATGCTGATGTCCTTCTGCACCTCCTCACACTCCCACCTTTCATTTTCACTATTCAAAGAAATGTTGTAGCAAATCTAGGTACCTCAGCATTCATCCTGTCTGTCACGTTTATGAGGATGATGGAGGCTTGCATAAATCCACATTCAGTATTCTGCAAGTGACCTCCCACTGCTGTGAAAACTGTCTGCTGATCTCTGTTTCTTGTCTTATACCTGGAACTACATTCTTGTTTTACAAGACTTTCTTTTAATATCATTTGATGATTTATAATAAGTGTTTATGCCTTTAAAAAATCAATGCTTAGGCAGTTCTATCTCGCTTTTCTATCTTGCTTTTCCTGTATATCTTCTTAGCTATTTTCTTCTCCTTTGAATGTGACTTCTTATTTTTGAAGTACATCTTTTTAGTTCTAATAAAGTAAACATTCTGGGGTTTGTTTGTTTGTTACTCAACAGTTGCTTTCGATATTGAAAAGTTTGTATTATGATGACTATAAACAATCTTTTCTCCAACTTTGAAGCAAGCAGCTGCATTTCTGTACAATTTATTTTCTGAAATGAAATACTATTTTTATGTTAATTTAGTATTTTCTCAGTTTTGAAAGAGAATTTCCCAATCCCATCAGGGTTATTGAGCAGTATTTCTGTCACAGCATTTTGCCCCATGACTTGCACATTGCTCAGAACCCAGTCAGGGGTATCCTGGCTTGTTTCAGCGTTTAGCAAAAGCTCCTCAATGAATCAGTCATTTGTGGTGTCATTTAGTCTCTGCATCACACCCCAACCTGACATTTACCCAGTCCATGTGGGGATGATTGAAGTTACTGATTACTAATTTGTTTTCTTGTTGACTTTTAAATCTCTCTTGGTGCTTCACTCACACCACTGTCATTCTGATTAGGGAGTGACAGCTTTTTCTAATACTTATGTAGTCCTGGTGTCTTAATCCATAATGTGCAACATTCAGAACAATTATCTGATGCAAAGCATTCTTTAACATACACTGTGTCCTTTTTTTCTTGCCTGTGTAGTTTGTGGTTTCCACTGACTGTTTTCCTTCCATCAGGTCTGATGCTCCTGTTAGATCAATATTCTCTCTTAAAACCAAGCGTCCTAGTTCCTTTATCTAATTTAAAACTTGTAGCATTTCAATAGTAGCATGTATGTATTTGATCTGGTTGCTAATTTTTCTATGCTATCTTTAAATGGTATTTTTGGGCACAGAATGAGCTTGTGTCCCACATGAGTTTTATGAACTTCTGTCCTATGTTTCTTCTCAGGGATATAAAGCTTTTTATAATTTCACCCCTATATGATATATCACAAAGTCAGATTTTCTTCTGCACCTGTTTAGGTTTCCTCTAGCCTTTAATTCAATCTCCTTCTTTGGTGACCTTCCTGTTTTTTACTTACAGCAGCTTTATCTGAACCCCATTGTTGCTGTAAAGACTTCGTACAAAGTTTTTCCAGTTCCTGATAAGTCTAAACCCTTCATTCCTACACCATTTTCTGAAGCCAGCATGAAAGACACTGCTGGAGCAAGAGCAGAGGTGGCTAGATGGCCAAGGATATAATTTTCCTGTTTGAGGAGGTCACCTGATCATCCTAACGGATCATCCTAATCTCTATCTGAAAGCAGTGGTATATAATATACCTTGCTCATGCTGATTTACTCAGACACGTGTTGTTCACCCAAAGGCCTCATGGGGGAAATGATTTCTTGCCTCATAAATGCACTTCCTGCTTCTGAGATATTCGACAATAGTAGATGAATTGAGTAAGAAACTGAGCAGTGGTTATAGGCTGTACCTGTGGGAAAGACAACTCTGTTTCTTTAAATAACTTGTCTCTGCCTATGCTTCTGAATTTGAGGAGTGCCTTTGAAATCAGTGTGTCCACCTAGCACAGGTGTATATGAGGAATTTTGCTGTGACTGCACATTGCTGGATCATGTCCTGCTTCTCAGCCACTAGCATCCCCCAATACTCCTTGGGACTGCTCTCAATCCATTCTCCAGCCTGTATTTGTGCTTGGGCTTGCCCTGAGGCAGGTGCAGGACCTTGCACTTGGCCTTATTGAACTCCATGAGGTTCACACAAAGGGGAAAGTAAGCATTATCCTCTACAGGATCATATATCCTGTAAAGAAATATCCTAAGTAGACACAGACCCCTGGACATGCCTGCCTTTATAGACCATCCTGTTTGAGGCTTCAGGAGTTCAGCAGCATTGTAGGTTGAAATTCTTCTCCTTTTTTTTTTTTTTTTTGTGCAATTGCACATTTTGATTCCCTTCCAAAAGCATTAGCAGATCTTTGCAGGGTGCTCAGATCAAGTGTAAGAGGGGAGATGCTCCTTCAGCAGGATATTTCTCTATAAAATCACTCACAGCCTGATCTTTAAAGGGCACTGTCAGAAGGGCATGCTCTCTTCCACTTCTTCTGCAGGTCTCTGTACAGCAAGAAGTTTGTGTGGATATTGAATATCACATATGTTTGTAGTATTTGCTTCTGGGTGCAAGGTTTGGGGGTTTTTGTCCATTTATTTACTTTGTGCTTTGCTGAGTTTTATGAGCATTGCTGTGTCACGGGATGAGTTTATCCTACCCACAGTAATGAGTTGTTAATAAATGCATGTTTTCCTTTTGACTTAGCATGAATCCTAATTTTGTTACTGCAAGATGTAGAGTTGGACTTAGCATTACTGATGGAATGAAAGGAAGAGGTGAGGGAAGCTGGCAGTGTGAGTGACACGTCTGGAGGGAAGGGAGGAGGCAGCAGAGGATAGTTCAGGCATCACCTTTGCAATCCTCAGCCACCATGGATAAATCTCTTCCAGTTCATTTCCTTACTCTGAAATGAACAGATAAAAGCCTGGTACAAATGAACTACCCTCGTACATATAAAGAGCCACAGTGGCCAAGGTGTCTGTAGTGGCAGGGGATCCTCGTGGAGGGCAGAGAGGCAGCAGGCAGGCAGGGCTCATCCCATCCCCAACCCAGAGCGGGGCAGCTGGGGGGCACCAGGACAGCCCCAGCCCTGGGGATGGGCACCTTCTGGGGTTGGGGATGAGTCATGGGTCCATGGGTGGCTGAGCTTGGGTGGGCCCAAGGCTGGCTGGGGCAGGGCTGTGGGAGCGGGAGATCAGCCCTGCTGTGGCATCGGTGGGGCAGGAGCTGATGGAGCCAGGGGGCTGGCCTGGAGTCCTGGGCAGGGCAGGGAATCCAGCAGGGCCCCTGAGGTGTGGGGATGCCCTCCAGGCCCCGGCACACCCAATTGGGGTGTGCCATGGTACTGAAAAGGCATGGATTGTGCTTCAAGTTTAGCATAGCTAAAGCCTTTGATGGCAGTTGTGTTCTCGCTCTCTTTCTTGAAGGGCGTTTTGTTCACTGTCTCTGTCTTGAATGGGTTTTCCTGTAAGAATATCTGCTGTTTCAGATAATCACAGA
Source organism: Pachycephala philippinensis (assembly GCA_013397055.1). NCBI lineage: Eukaryota > Metazoa > Chordata > Aves > Passeriformes > Pachycephala > Pachycephala philippinensis. The sequence continues at coordinate 2,391,237 of VWZT01012496.1, forward strand.
CAGCAAGTAGAACTTTGGGTGTCAGCCTTGCTGCTCCAGTGCCAGTCAGATTGGCTGGCTCCCAGAGTCAGCAAATGGATCGGTTGGGAGATGAGAAAATTTAAGAAGTTCTTCCCACAGTGGAGTAAAAGCTCCTATTTTTTAACCTAAAAGTGTGGATGTGAACAGATACTATTTTCATTCAAGTACATGTATCCCTCAGGTCTTTGTTCCTAAATATAGTTTTGATTTTTTTGTGGACTCTGGAGTGATTAGAAAAAATATCTTCAAGTTCTGGAGTGCCTTTATGAAGGTCTTTTTACAGTCCTGTGGTGGCAAAAAGACTGTAGACTTTCAGTCTGAGATACTGTTTACTGAAAAATTTTTTGAATGTTTTTCATGTTTAATCACAGCAAATAAGAGGGGCATGGAGCTATGTATTTATGGTCACAGTATTTAAAACAAATCTGTGTATGCCCAGCTTCAGAGTCTGTGCTGGAACACCTTGCAGACACTAAAAGAGTTCATGCATTCAATAGTCTAGGAAGCAGGAAGGCCTGAATAAATAGGACAAATAATATCAACTTACAGGGCGTTCTTCGAGTTTTGGTTTTCCTTCGAGATTTTTATTGATGAAATGCAAAGGAAAGATACAAGATTATGTATTTATGGAAAGAACAAAGTAGAAGTGTGAGAAGTGTGAGTAGAAGTCCTTCGTTCTCTAAAATGGGTACCTGGTAGATCCCAAATTTTTACCTCTTTTCGTATCTCCAAACTGAAAAAAAAGTAATCCTACAGCTTTAAGATTTTAGGGCAGTAGCTCATTTCTCCAATTCACTGGTGGCACAGCCTGCTACTGTGTAGGAGGCACAATCCATTAGTTGTCAGTTCCCATCTCTCTAAGGTCAGCTGCCTCAGTCGTGGGAACCAGCTGACAGCTGATAGAGGTTGATTTTTTTCTTCCCTGTATGTTGTTAGCAGGAATTCAATTAGTGCAATTAAATGTACCTGTTTTCTTGAGGCCTTGTTGGCTCTAAAATGTGCTTCTTGAAACAAGTTTGGTGAATCACTTAGCCTAGCATTATTTTTCTTTTGTATAAGTCTTTTTTTTTTCTTTAAATTGGATATTTGATGGTATTTTTTCTGGCTTGATCTCTTCTAGAGTTTTCGAGAGTACAGCATCTATACATTTGACATTTCTATTCCTCTTTTTTAGGAGGGACCTATCAGATACTGAATTTTTTGTTGTATCTGTCCATCAGCAAGTGGATTTTGATTGTAATTGACCACAAATTGTTTGGACAGCTGTTCAGGGGTGATAGTGTAAGACCATACTTTTTTTTTGCTAGCTTTCTGCTCTGGGTCAGAGAGTATTGTACCTGTGATGTGTAAAGGTGTGTGTTAGTTTTCCTTTGATCAGTCTTTTGGGAATGGAAATTCCTGTTTATTGGGAAGCCTGTGGTGTTGTAATAGGTGTGATACTCTGAATCAGAAAAGGTATTGTGCCCCCACCCTCATCTGTCAGGGATTAAATCGCCCAGACTGTCTTCCTATTGTCTTATGTTCCTGAACATAAATATTTGCAGGAACTTGCTGTTTCTCTGTATTCGCCTTCCAAAGCTCAGCCAAGCAATTGCTTTCTTGTCAGCTGGTGTCCTCTGATGTTGGGATGAGAGAACACCCCAAAAGCCAAAAAGCATCTCCATCAGTTTGGGGAGGGTAGAGGAACAGAGAGAGAAAAGCCAATACTGATTTTGAAGAGTGAGCTCCACTGGCCCTGGCAGGAAGGTGCCGTGGGGCAGTAGCCCTGAGGGTGTCTGGTTGCCTCCTTCATTCCTGCTGAGAAGCTTCAATTCCACTGCAGTGACCACCACCTGTGCCCGAAAAGCAGCCGAGAAGCTGCTTTGGTCGGTTGCTATGTCAACTGCGCTGCCTTTGCCTGCAGAAAGCCAAGCACTGGTTGGTATGGCAACCCTCCTCGGAGCACCCAAGGATGCTCGATGAGGAACAGGCTCTTTGGAGAAGGCGCTGGGGTATCAGTGGAGGTGGAAATTCTTGTGCCAAAGAATATGAGGGGCAGGAAAGACCCATGCAATCACATATTTATTTGAAAAATTGTTTTTTAGAATCAAGTGTGTTCTTGGAGGGTAAATAATTCCTGATTATAACACCATCCTTTAGTGTTTCAGTAGAAGAGGAAAACCATAATGGTAATTCGGTACAAAAGATACCAAGAGAACATGGATGTAATGAAGGCTCACTCTGAAATCAGTGTGATTGAGCTGCTTTAGCGTTTTCTAATGGAAGAGTATTGTAGCCACATGCTCGGGAAAATACGTGCTATGTTTTCAACCTGTCAGTATTGTAGAGGTTTTGCATAGTGTCAGAGAAAAGCCCGAGGCAGGATCTTATAGGTGAGATGAACATTTACTGTAACAGGAGGTAGGCCAAGAAACATTAGAAAAAGATGCTTTGGTGGACTAGAGTGGATGTGTGTGTGTCTGTGTGCATGCTCAGGTCTCCTTCCCTCAGGCTGCCCAGGAACTACATCTATTGCCAGAGGCATTCTGATCAGGCAGTTTTCTTGTAAAAGACTTTGCAGAACAATGGACTTTCTTCATTTTCTGGCAATTAACAAACTTTATTGTTTAGGCATTGGACAAACCAAAAGGTCCACAAGTAAAATGTAATGTAAAAATATAGGTTTCAGGCATTAGAACAGGCTGACCAGGGAAGTGGTGGAATCACCATTCCTGGGAGTGTTCAAAAGGCCTGTAAATGTGACATGTGGGGATAAGGTTTGGTGCTGAACATGGTGGTTAGTGGCTGGAGTCAATGATCTTAGAGGTTGTTTCCAACAATAATGATTCTAAATTCTTTCTTTAATAAAGTTTTTCTTTAGTATGAAAGTTTCTGAAGCTATTAGAAAATTTTGAATGCTGAGAAAAAGGTTTATGTGATCATCTTGCACAACTGAATAACATTGCTGGTAAATTCTGATTTCCTGTGGTTAGCCTTTTTGAATACATCTTTATTAAACTCATTTAGTTATGTGAATTAATGTGTGCATTAATCTATTTGTCAGGTCTCTTCTGCGTATGGTAGGGGGACATATTTACAGATATTTTGTCAAAGTGTAGGTTTCATGGGTTTGGCTTTGCAACTCACTTTGGGCTTATTGGGAAGAATATAACTCAATCATCAGTGGTGCAGAAATAGCTCCTTATACTACAGCAGCCATATCTAATTTTTGAAATTGTGTAGAAGGTGAGGGAAGAGACTTTGAAGTTATAAAAGAGACTAAAGCATGGATTTTCAATACATCTTTTCATCCACTGAATGAGTACTTACTTTATTAACTCATCAAAATTAAATAATCCAAAACCAGATGGTAATAATCACATTTGTCTTTTGTTCAAGAAAACAAGGATATGAATTTACATCCAAACGCAAGTTTAAACCAGGTAGACACAAGGCAGTCTTCCCAAGCAGTGAAATAGTTCTTTTTTGCATAATTTTTTCCAATATTTCCAGTAATTTTCAATATATTCTTTCATTTTGCATGAATAATTTATTTTTCTTAGTTGCCATATTAACAGTATTCCATCGAAATTATTAATTGCAGTGTTTATCTAGCCGTCATTTTGAAGGAGCATTTTTACAGCTAATAGAAAACTTGTAACATCCCTGATACATACTATAGTAAGACGGTAAACAGTGAGAGTCAAATTTAGAGTGTTATTGTTGCTATAATTATGTTAATTTTATTTTGATGAGCAAACTATATTTTAGAATTTTTCTTTCACTGTTATTGAGTGCAGGAGAGAAAAGCTAGAGATAACAAGCCCTGTAATAGAAAACAAGTAATTGTTTTCCTTTACTATTACAGCATATTAGTATTTTTCATTCATCTTATCGGTAGTGCATTAAATACTGTACATTATCTGTCTGAAGTGGCTTTGTAGGAGTGGGTTAGTTGTGTTTCCTGCCTGGTATGCTCAGTCCAGGAGAGACAAATATCATGTAGAAAATGCTTAAAATTTCTTTGTACATGGTTAGGGCATACAATACTTTTTAGTCTCTGTAATTCTTGCTTAAGATGTATTAAAATCACAAGCAATACACACAAAGAACACAGATGTATTATACACTATTTAAGTTGTGATATCAACCTCTTTATTGTTGTATCTAAACGTCTTCCAAAGTATTATCTACTATTTGAGGTTTTTTAATTCTGTTTTCCACTCCTCTTGCCCAGGGAAAACTAGATTGAAAGAACAACCATCACACCTTTTTGTGTGCCTTTCCTTACATTAGTGGTATTGTTGCCATGCTAGAAATTCAAGGATGCCCAGCACTGTCCTTTATCCTTGTAGGATGTTCCAGGGTCTTTAAATGCACAAAACAAAGATCATGTTGCCTGTGCAACCAATCTTTTCCCATTTTGAGGACATTTCACATATACTTGAGAAGCACTGTGTTTGTTGCCCGTCAGGGCTTTGAGTGCATTTGTTACCATGCTTGACCTGAAGCGTCTTATTACTGTGAGGATCTGGAGAGGTAAATGTTGAATGCTGCATTGTATTGTTTGGGGGAATAAAATACGTTTTATAGAGGTCTTTGCTGCTGACAAAATTTGCTCTAAATACTGCTCTTTGCAGTAGTTAGAATTTCCTAAAGCTGGCACCTCTGTGTCTTTGACATACAATAGCACCCTAATGCAGTAGCTGTAGTGGGATGAATCTCTTCTAGCTTCAGACTTCTATCCTCTTGACCTCTATATCAGAACTAGTAATCTTAAGCTGCCTGGAGGGAGGTGGCCCTCAATAAACTTTGTAAGCTACTTACTGAGTGATAAAAGTTCATTTTCTCATTTACCTGAAATACCTAGTGTGTATTTTCAGTCCACTCAAACTGGTTTTTGCATTTTCCTTTGAGGTCTAGACTAGGGAAAACTTTCTTTATAGATACAAAGTCTTGAAAATTAGCTAATCAAAGAATGAGAACTGATATCCTTATGGGTTTTAATAAGTATAGTTTCTGCAGGTAATGACTGACTTGGGTGGAGCCACCCTAAGGAACTGGCCTTTCCTGCTCATTTATTGCTCCTTGCACAGCCAAGCAGTTTCGGTGCACTTCTAATACAAGCTTCCTGCTGCATTGTGGGGTTTTTTTTTTGGGTTTTTTTGTTTGTTTGTTTTGTTTTTGTTTTGTTTTGTTTTTGTTTTTGTTTTTGTTTTTGTTTTTGTTTTTGTTTTTGTTTTTGTTTTTTTTGAGGGAATTCGAAAAAGTGTGAGGGTGGCCAAGCATGGTTCATATTAATTCTTTCTGTCATCGTCTTCAGAGCAGGTGAGGCTGGCAGAGGCCAAATGTACAATGATCCTTGGAGGTCTGGGGTACCACACATGCTCGGTTGGGCACTCTATTTCTGTCATGTCTGTTGTTCAAAGGTCGGAGAGTGGGATTGGACAGACGTGTCAGTGCATCTGGGAAGTACATTACTGTTGCAGAAGATGCTTCTTGAGCAATTTCCTTAGTAGATACCAAGTGAAGAGCTCAGAATGAGCTGATACTTCACTTGGAATAACGTACTCTTTTTTTTTAAAAAGTAATTTACGGGGGTATCATTGCTTTCAGTATATGCAAATATAGCTATATACATTGATAGACGTAGAGTGTTGAGGTTTTCTTTAATTTAAAATTAAGATGATATAAGAAGGGAGGAGGGTTAATAGAGAAAGCACTAGTGAAATTTGTACCTTAGAGAATGTGTTTTGGAAGGTTTTTTTTTCATTCAAGACGCAGTAAATTTTGGATGTTTGATGGTTGTTGTGTTTCTACGCGTAATTTGTAAAGTTGTTCTGTGACATAGTATATGATATTTTAAAATAAAATGCCAGATTCTTAGTGCTTGTATTGTTACATATGTTTTATTTAGCTAATTAATTACTCCATTCGTTACATGTTAGCATATATTTTATCTTAAACCAAAGGAAAAAGAAAGCTAGCCTAAAACTCTTTTCTTTTTCAAGTGTACTGCTTCTCTTATATTTTGGTGCTGGCCAGCTCACTTCTTTCAATGCTGTGCAGTGCCTCTTTATTTCATTTTTTAGCATTACTCTGTGCATATACTGTGCATTTATACACAGTGAGCTTTGGTGTACTGTTCTTTTGCCCACAACTTTTATAATCCCAAATTTCTTGACGTTGCTGTGCACACCATTATAGAAGCCAGGCACATACAAGTTTTGCGTATTAATAGAAACAAGCTTTAATTAAGGCAAAACAAAGCTGGTAGAGGATATTTGTTCTAATGCATCAGTATTGGAAAACTGATTGCAGAGAATGGGAGGAGAGAGGTGGTCTTCGTGACATGGTAATGGGAGCAAGGCAGGTGCACCCAGTGTCTCAACGCACCTCATTCACTGCCGAGCAGGACCATTATTCCCACTGAAGAAAGCTGCTGACAAAAAGGTTAGAGCTCATTCTCTTGAGCAGTCATGTTAGATTTGAAGTTTGAGGGATGAGATTCCCTCCAGGCAGTTCCACGTGGGCTCCTTTCTCCCACCACTGGGCCCTTTTGTTTTCAAAGGTCTCCTATTAGTTTCTTAAAATGGGAACAGCTTTTCCTTGGTATCTATAATGATTTATTTTTCTAAGCAATTAAATTTGATTTCTTTAAACCATAGCAGCTCCCTCATTAAAGAGAATGAATCACTGACTCAAAAATGCAGAGGCTCTGAGTGTGAAAGGCAGGCTCAAGTTTTGTATGACTTCAAGGAAAGACCATAGGGCTTGAGGGAAACAGGGCAGGAGCAGTGCCTGAAACTGGATTGTCTCCACATGAAACCCATTACAAGAATGGACCATTCCCAACAGCCGTGCTAAGAAAACTTGAGCATCCTTTTCCCAAACAAGCAGCAAGCCTGAGGGGTTTTGCATCACCAGCTTGTAGAACCAGATGCAAATGCAGGTATCCTGTGGCTTGCACACCTGCTGCTAAATATTTAAATGTGTTTGGAGATCACATAAATTTCTCAGTGTTTTGTGAATAATCTCATGAAGAGTTTTATTGTTTAGAGCGCTTCTGTAATTTGAAAATCAAGAGTTTTAATGGCCTGTACTTATGGTCTCATTTTTTTCATGTGATTTATTTTTTCAATTTTGCTGGTACATAACTTTAAAATGTTCCCAGGCATTTTTTTTAATGTCTTATAATACCATGAAGCTAATGAATGAGGCCTACCATCTAAGACTTTCAAAGCATTTCAAGATCGAGTTATTACAACATGAAGAAGTCAGGTTAGCAAATTCTGAAATTAAATAAAGAATTTTAAAATGGATGTTTTAAGATTCTGTATCCATGTTTAGGCTTTTACATTAGTGATCACAGCTCATAGCAGACACCATAAACCTTAAAACTGACAAAATTATGAAAACCAAATGTTGACATTAGTGGGACTTTATACAATTTACTCTTCTTCTAAGTACCAATGTAGCCTGTTGATGAGAAAATACTTATGTCACTGCAAAATGCAGTCTCACACAAAGGTACATGTATAATCAACATATTTGCAGCTTATTTTTCAGAAAGAAATTTGCATACTGCTTCAAAATACTTCAAATGTTTTTCCATTTATCTATCATTTTTAAAAATGGGCAAGATGGCAGTAACTACCCATTATGTCATTTATCATTCCACAAATATGGTAATTTTGGGCAGCTGTCAGAGGAACTACATGAAAGAAAAGGAAGAGCAGGACAAAAGATACCGGTACCCGCTGAATTTCATAAGAGTTGAAATGCCCCCTTAATCTAGAGTGATACCTGAATTATATGAACTATTTATTGATACAAATGTTTAAAAATACTAAACATTTAAAAATACTAAATTTAAATTGACTCAACAGCAGAATAAGCTATCAACAAGGAAATTATTCTCCTAGTTACACAAAGTATGATTGACTGTTCTACTTCTCTTTTTTTTTCTCACCAGGATTACACTTTGACTATGTATTTTCAACAATACTGGAGAGATAAGAGGCTGGCTTACGCTGGCATACCTCTCAACCTTACACTTGATAACCGAGTGGCAGATCAGCTTTGGGTGCCTGACACTTACTTCTTAAATGACAAGAAATCATTTGTGCACGGCGTTACTGTGAAGAATCGAATGATTCGCCTTCACCCGGACGGAACGGTGCTTTACGGCCTCAGGTCTGTGCTTCCATGATGAAGATTTCATCACTGCTGTTATGTGTTGTTGATGTTTGCTTCCTGGTACAAGGTTATTACAAACATTGGTTAGTGCATTATGTAACCTTCCCTGTAACTCTGAGAGATGCCTGTAGAAAACAAATGACACACTCGATGTTTCTTAATTTTGCCAGAAGCGCCTTCAGTCAGGTTTTATCTGTTTCTGTACAGTCACCATATCTGGAAAGCCCACTGGCTATAGGAAGCAGAAAGGCACGTATTAATTGTAAACCTGAAAATTCTGTCCAAAATACAGGCGGTAAGATTGAATGTGGGTGCTTATGTTGTCTCTTGATGTGTTCATAGTCTATAAAAAAGCCAGAAGTAGCCTTGGTTGAAGGGAGTCAGCCACAGCTAAGATCATGACCCAGTACTTTCAGTGATTTCTTCAATCACCACTGTAATTGTTATATTTCAAACCAGAGGTACAAAGTGACCTTAATTTCTCTTACTTTCTACCTATTTTAGGTTTAACTTTTGTTTTCTTTATTTTCTGTCATAGCTTTTATGGTTAGAAATGCTGAAGTATCCTTCCCTTAATAAACTTAACTACACCAGCAAAAATCGTAATGGAAGACCCAATAGTATCAAAACATTGCTTTCTTTGAACAGGTTGCTTCATTTGCTCCAGTGGTTTAAGCCAGCAAAACAAGTCTTTGCCAGTGAAAGCTCCATTTCCATAATTGGAAGTTTCTTGTATATTTATTGGAGATAATACTCAAGATGGGTGCGTGTAGGTAGTGAAGGATAAAAAGTCCCTTATATAAAAATAAATGAGGTCTGAAAAGTTGTGCAGTTGGATTATATATCCGGTATCATTATTCCACCTGCTTCTCTTTTTTATCAACAGTTGAACTTCGTACTTGACTTGGGTCTTGGCCCTCGCCTCTTTAACTCCTATTACATGTCATTTATGGGGTAGAATTGGATGAATCTTTCTAGACAAAATAGAAATAGACTCAGCCTAATATGAAGCTTCAAAGAAGTTTAGAATGTTTTCTCTGTAATTAACCGGTTTTAGCAAAAGGAGGCTTTTGTTTTGCATGGTATTGACCCAGTATGGAACACTACAGCTTTAGGATTCTTTCCACAAGCGGTTAAATGTAAGAAAAAATTGCCTGAGATATATTTGTTTTCTTCATGTCAAGAAATATCCCCATAAGCAACATAACAAAAAAGTAAAGGAGATTAGAACTCTTGTGATCCTAGTAATGTGTAGAAGTCTTTCTGTCACTCTTAAAACATTTGGAGTCATTCAGATGAGGATTATCTATCATAGAACAGTGTATTTGAATAAGTTGGCTTCATCTTCTGCAAAATATAAGTGTCCACAGGCAGATTGCATTTCACATAACAGGATTTGGTTAGCAGGGTTTTCACCAGTGGCTCATGTGTAGCACACTTCTTCCTTTTCTCTGGAAGCATGTAACATCCAGGGTGAGATATCCATGATGTGAAGCAGCTAAGTTACATAGTGAAGAATGACTGTCTTAAATTAAATCGTGGCAAAATAAAGGACATTGTGATCAAAAGGAAGAAAATATCTGAGCCTTATCTTGCTGATTTAAAGCCCTGTGCTTTATGTTGTTCCATCACTACCCTACTTCCTCTGTTACGGCTTCAGAGCATCCCAATGGCATTGGGCTCAAGCTGCAGTCCAGAGGCAATGTGGGTTGAGGCCAAGACTTGGAGTTTTATGTGCCACAAAGCACAGAGTCACTCAAATAATAGGTGAAATTTTGGAAGGTTACAACCAATTACAGAACATCCACAGAGCAAAGCAGTTCCTCAACACATATATAATTGAAAGTGATCCCAAGGCCACACTGGGTGTGTGTTCTCTTCTGAACAATGTAGGATTTATCACAGTTTTGAAAGACTTGACGTTCAATCATCCAAGGTTCCTCTCTACTTTAGAAAAAGCACTTTGCTACTGCAGCAGAAGTCTGTGATAGTGGGGGAATGGAACAGTAGCTTTTTGAAGTTCAGACCATTTCTAGGGATTTTTTTTCTTCGGGTGACACACTGAATTTGTTCCACCTTCTTCAGAACAATCTACAAGGCAAATGATGATAGAAAAGCTTTTTTTTTTTTTTCATAAGAGACTAAGGAGGAAATAATTACTTTATAGTCTGGGGATTAACAATAGATTCTGACTGCTTGTGTGTTTCTCGTGCATAAACCTCTTGTTTTTTGGTAGTGCAATGTTAAATGTTAAAAGTAAATGGAATGGAGGAATATATGTATTTTATCTGAAAGTACTTGCATAATTACTACCTATATATGAAACATGATGAATGTTTGCAGGGTGAAAAGGTTAGTTGTGATCAGTCAGACAAGGCAACTGCACTTACTTCTATTCTTTTTTGGATGATGAATGTATTTCTGTATCAAGAAAGTAAGCTGTCAGGACTGTGACCTAGTCACATATGAAGCATCTGTATTGCCTAGACTGATTCATACTGTAAAATTTTGGGGGACATAAAATATCTTTCTGTCAGTTATATATGCAGCACCGCACAGCACAAGTGGAGTTCCTATACAATACAGAAGTATAATCAAAGGCAATGAGCCCAGGAATACAGTACCATAGAAGGATAAGAGAATCTATATCCAGAGGAAAGAAAACCAGAGTAGGAAATTATAAACAATTAAAACCACTTCCTTTGTGTATTGCTTTCACTCAGATTGTATGTGTGTCTGTGTCCCGCTTCATCTTTGTCTGGCTCGTAATCATTTCTCTGTCACTGCCATGATGATTTCTGGAAACCTTGTTGTCTTGTGTCAGGCACCATCCCATCCCATAAAAAGTAAATCTGCTCTTCTTGGGAGCATGCACAAGCCTGAGCAATTCATACTTGCTTTTGGCGTGCATTTATGCAAGTTAAATTTGGTTGCTTGAATGTTCCTTCAGGAGGGACCTCTGAGTACTAAACTTGCTTTGAGAAAATGAGGTAAATCTGTTTCTGTCTATTTCTAGCTGTATCTTCTTTTCTAGTAGATATTTATTAAATTAAAAACATACATTTTTCTGTAGTGTAAAAAAGTTTTTTGAGCAAGAATGTGCAGTTTCTGGTACTGGAACTTGTGACACAAAACCACTACACTATGTGAACAGACCAAAATAAAAATACATTCCTTAAAAATTCATAACACAATTATTAAGTTGAATATAAGTTTGCCAGCTGTATAATTTTTTAAAATTTTGTAAAATTAATCATTTGTGTTCTGTACGGCTGGCATTTAAAGCGAGTTATACAAGGTAAGAGTCTGGTAGCACATTCCTTTTTGTATCCACTTAGCTCATGTGGATTCTGCTGCAGGATCCCACATGAGACCTAGGTCCATGTAGGCGAATCTACTAAAGCATGGGAGAGAACCTTCTTATCAACAATTTCCAAGCATGCCTACTTGTTTTACTTTGAACACAGTTATTTGACTCAGGAGCAAGACCCTTTCATTGCACAATCAGTATGGCTTTGTAAAGATGATCAATACTTGTTTATCAGTAATCACAGATTTAAGAATAGGTTTTCTCCTCTAAGACTGTATGCTAATCCTAGTTTTATATGCTTAGCTAGACCCGCTCTTAGTCATCGTGCTGAGGAGACATTCAAAGACCCATAGAAAGCTTTGGATTGGAAAAGACCTTAAAAATCATCTCATTCCAACCTTCCTGCCATGGGCAGGGACACTTTTAATGAGATCAGATTGCTCAAAGCCTTGTCCAGGGCTCCAAAGTCCTTGCTTTCAACACTTCCACGGATGGGTCATCCACAACTTCTCTGGGCAACCTGTTCCAGTGCCTCACCACCCTCAAAGTCAAAATTTCAACCTAAAATCTGATCTAAATCTACTACCTTTCAGTTTAAAGCCATTCTTCCTTGTCCTATCACTACACATCCTTTGAAAAAGTCCTGCTCCAGCTCTCTTGTAGCCTATCTTTTGGTACAGGAAAGCTGCTGTAAGATCCCCCTGGAGCCTTCTCTTCTCCAGGCTAAACAACCCAGATGATTGATCATCTCCACAGTTAATAGCCCTGTGTCTTAGCATCCTGCCTGAGGTTCCAGAAGGGCTTTTCCAAATGTTGGTTGCAGAGAGGATGTCTCCCTAAACTGCAGAGCAACTGAGGAACTGCTGTTTGTCCCACTGCTCCAGATCACTGGAATTTGTGTTAACAGAGGAACCAGAGTAATTCCCAGATGCAGCTTGGAGGAAGGCTGACCCAAGTATCCTGTTGTGATAGAACACTTAGTGCCTGAAATCCTGTGGGACTAACGTAAGAGTATTCAGAGGACAGTCAGAGGAATCAGTAGTGACAGACATGATCATGCTGTAGGTAAGGCTGGAACGCACAAAGATCAGGTGTGTGCCTTTCTCACTGGCTACTGATAAGAACACAAGTGAGAAGATATGCTGAGTAACAGATCCTTGAGCTCTTCCCTCTACTAGCCCATTCATTGCCTCTGTCTCTCCCTGTGCAAAGAAATTACATTTTCTTGCAAAAGCACCTTCTCAGTGAGAGGAGGGTGGCCTCGTCCTGTGAGATAACAAAAATGGTCTTAATCCCTTTCTTTAGATAGGAAAAAAGACTGTTGTGGTTTGACGCTGGCCCAACTCCAGGCACCTACGAGAGCCACTCGCTCACCCTCCCCTGCCACAGCTGGGCAGGGGAGGGAAAAGGAAAAAAAGTTAACAAAGGGTTCATGAGTGAGATAAGGACTGGGAGAAACACTTCAAGGGCGAAACAGGCTCAACTTAAGTTGTGAATTTATTACTAACAGAATCAGAGGAGGATAATGAGAAGTAAAATAAGCCCCTTCCTCCTCCCAACCCCTCACTCCTTCCCACCGACAACACAGGGAGACAGGGCAGGGGGTTTGGTCAGTCCATCACTGAGATTTCCTTCCACTGCTCCGGGAGAAGAGTCCATCCCCTGTGAGGCCGTGGGGTCCCTCCCACAGGAGACAGTTCTCTGTGAATTTCCCGGCGTGGGTCC
>VWZT01012496.1:2404924-2434475 GCA_013397055.1 Pachycephala philippinensis
TGGATCCCCACGGGCTGCGGGTGGATCTCTGCGTTCCCCGTGGGCCCAGGGGCTGCAGGAGCACAGCTGCTCCACCATGGTCCTCACCACGGCCTGCAGGGGAATCTCGGCTCCGGCCTGGAGCACCTCCTCCCCCTCCTTCTCCACTGACCTTGGTGTCTCCATGTTGTTCTCCCTCACTTATTCTCACCTCCTCTTCCTCTGTGACTAGAGTCCAAAATCTTGCCCATTAACCTTCTCAAATTACAGTCTTCTGATCTCATAAACTACTTTAAAATTCGAGGGCAATGTTTCAAGAGAAGAAAAGTAGTTAGGTGCCTTTCTTCACCTCTTTCACAGTAAAAAACCCCTATGTTGTTATTATGAATGTTCTATCCTATCTCAAAGAAAAGGAAGAATACTTATCCTTAGTATACAGGATCCTTTAACTACATAATATCTAAAGAAGGTTAATGGGTAGAAGAAAGGATTTCAGAGAAAACACATGAAAAAAACATTAACATTGAGGATTCCAGCTTTTAGAGGTACGTTTAAGGCATTTTCCCCTCCTGTATTTATTAGCATAAATTATCACTAGAATATTATTTGTTTAGGAACAAACTGTGTGCAAGGTCCATGTCTTGTTTATATCAGAAAAGGATGAGTAAGGAATGGAGCTATTCAGATTCAGAAGATAATTTAAATGTGAAATTTATATGAAGCCTTTATAAAAACAATGATGCATAATAATGTACATAATGTACAGCCGTGGTGAAGTCAGTGATTCAGAAAAACATCAAAATATGCTGCAGATTAATTATGAGCATATGGTTATATCTGTCTAAAGTTAGTACAAATATATAAATCCATTAATTAAAAGACAAAGTGACAGTGCTGTTTGAAGCTGTTAAGACAGTTGTTCTGGTTGCACACGTGTATTGTTGACTCTCATGATATACAAGAGGTTGATGAATAATGCTGATTCATCAATAGTGAAATGATTTGCAAAACCATCCTTAGGGTGCTGATGGCTAAATAGACAGAGAAGCAAAGGTGTATTGTTATATGAGGAGAAAACTTAAAATTCAACATGGAACTTCATAACAGAATTCTCTTTACATTTGAAAACTAGGGAAGTATGCTTGACTTTGAAACAAAGCATTTTGCTGGACTTAAAACTTTCTTTCAACATTTCAGGGTTTTATTTCTAGACCTGCCACAAAACCAAGAAATCAGTTATTCATGCAGCTGTGATCATTTTGACATCTGTAGCAGACAGTTTTCACTTCATGGTTTCTGTTATAAAGTCATATATTTTAATCTCAGCAAATGTTTGTGTAATATTTGCATATGAGGATAGGTCCATTGAACCCCAAAGGGACTGGTTGCATAAAGGTAATTCACAGCGAGTTGTTCCATTGAAAGTCAGTGTAATTGCTGCTCTGTTAGGCTGCTGTTCAATGTAAAAATACGGACCAGATTCTCAGTTATTGTAAGCTATTCTTCAGAGGGTCTTCACTTTGGAAGATTAACAACCCCATCACCCAAACCTGGATTACTGGCTGTACAATAAAACTGTTTGATTCTTGTGTTTCAGAATCACAACCACCGCAGCTTGTATGATGGACTTGAGAAGATACCCATTAGATGAACAAAACTGTACTCTGGAAATAGAAAGCTGTACGTACCTAAGAAAATGCATGTGAAATCTAGTTTGGATCTAGTTTTTTTTCCTTTTATAGAACTGTGTAATATTTACATGTGTGTCTATAAACACTGTTTGAATCATGTAATTATCAGCGTTTGGATTTTTTGTTTGTTTATTTGACTTATTAAAAGATATAAGGAGTCATCCATTTCTAGATTGATGAATACATCCTAGAAAAATGAGGTTAGGATAGAATGAAGACATTCAGTATTCCTGTCTGACTTGGCAGAGGTAGTGACTGGATGTTTATCTTCAACACAAGAGATGAATATTCGTATTTTTATCAGATTTATTTTCAAGAGAGCAAACACTGTGATATAATTTTCTTTCAGTATGCTTTATTATGGATGCTTTAGTATGGGTCATCTTGCTGCAGGACCTACTCTGGGCTTTCAGATTGACCCCATTTATGATTTGAAATTGTGTTACAAAAAGAACAATATTCTCTTTTTCACCTAGTCATGTGCTAGGATTGCAATATTCAGATGTATATTTGCACTTCAGAAGTACCTGGTCCATTTCGGCTACTGGCTGGAAATTGTGGGCCATATACAGAAAATACTAGTATATATTCTGTATTCAGCTGTATTCCTCCACTAGTGGAAGCTAGTGGAAATGGTGCAACTCAGTTTACTGCGAGCGGAAAAGGTCTGCCCCAATTATGTTTCTCTGTGTTCACTGAGTCATCAGCCTTCTTCTGGTGATTATCAGTGTAAATATACACTTGGTTTCAATGCTAAATGCATATGATGTCTTAAATCTTGGACAATGCTTTCTTCTAACTGTGACCATTAGTGAATACCATATGAGTGATTAAAAAAGATAAAAAGAAAGCAGAGTATTTTGCCTAAAATTCCCAGGCAGACTGTAATGGTGTAGCTATTTGGGAGACCTTCCCACAGGCAAAATACCCACACAGCTCTCCAGCTGTTCCAATTCTTTTTGTTGTCTCAAATGACAAGATGCATGTTTGAAGCTACATTTGATTCTGTTGTTATTTCTGACTTACTTTCCTGCTTTGCCTGCAGATGGCTACACAACTGATGACATAGAGTTCTACTGGAGAGGTGGAGATAACGCAGTCACTGGCGTGGAGAGGATTGAACTTCCTCAGTTCTCTATCGTGGAATACAGACTGGTGTCAAAGAATGTTGTCTTTGCCACAGGCAAGTATTGTCATTTGCCCATTTAGTGTTTCATTTTCTTGTGCATGAAAATTGCTGTTTTATTAATAATAATTAACTATTATTACCAGTCAGGATATGTAGCCTGTGTTGCATGTTTGGATAAAGAAATTACTTGACAAAGCCTGGAGGTAGGAGCCTATGAAATGTCATCCAGACCTGCATTCAGTACTGCATTCAGCTCTGGTATCTCCAGCACAAGAAGGACATGGACCTGTTGGATTGAGTCTAGAAGAGGGCACAAAGGTGACCAGGGGGCTGGAACACCTCTCTGATGAAAACAGGCTGAGAGAGTTGGGGTTAAGCCTGGAGAAGAGAACTTTCTAGCAGCCTTCCAGTATTTCATGGGGCCAAAAAGAGAGCAGGGGAGGGACCTTTTACAAAAATGTGTAGTGATAGCACAAGGGGAAATGGCTTCATACTGAAAGAGGGTAGATTTAGATCAGATACAGGAAGAAATTCTTTACTGTAAGAGTGGTGAGACAGTAGGTTGCCCAGAGAAGTTGTAGATGCACCATCCCTGGAAGTGTTCAAGGCCAGGTTGGATGGGGCTTTGAGCAGCCTGGTCTAGTTAAAGGTGTGCCTGCCCGCAGCAGTGGGGTTGGAACTACAGAGTCTTAAAGATCCCTTCCAACCCAAACCATTTTGTAATTATTTGATTCCTTGTTTATTTTTCTTTTTCTTGTGTGTATGTGATACTTAACTAGACACGTAAATATCTATGCTCTAAATAAGTATCAAGTCACTCACCTCTGAATCATGAGTTTAAATGCAGCTTACAGGGTAACTGATCATACATAAATGCGTTTGGGCATGCTAGGTCAAAAAGCCACCAATTTTATAAACACCTCCCTGCAACTTTTCAGTGCATGTTTGTTTTGTTGTTATATAGTGAATGTAATGTCTTTTATATCTTGATTTGCACTGATGGATATATAGTACTCTATACATAGCCAGCAGTGGATTTGTCATCATTGTTAAGGTGCTAAAATTGAATCCCTGCTTTTTTTCTTGAAGATATAATAAAAGTTACTATTAACTGGCAGCACTGGATGTCTTTAGACCACAAAGTGTAGTGTTGATTCACATGTTTGGCATTAGACATGAGTATAGGAATATGTATGACAAAACCAAAGCAACACAGAAAGCCATCGGCACATGTGGGGCCATTATTTGGCTCATTACTGGGGACCTTCAGATTTTCAGTGCTCTTCAGACCACAGGAGTGTGCTGTTCCATCTGTCTCAGCACACTAGAACAAATGAAGCACAGCTCAATCATGTTTGTAAGCATCACTTCACCCACTCTTTGGACACAGCATCTGTTTCAAAGTACACAGAAACACAAGTTGTATTTCAGAACAAAATGTAAATATTGCTGGGATTGAAATGAGTATGAAGGGGTTTGCCAACTGCTGCTGTTCTTGTTTACCATTGTGGATGGAAGATTTCTTTTCTATAGAGAATCAGTTGCTCTAATCCTATATCCTTGTGTCCTGCAGCTAATGTCACCTTTGGCAGCCAGGGCTTACTTGAGCCTCCACAGGACTGGATATGCTTTTGTAGGAAGGCTCTTTTAAACAACAATGAGAATACAGAGAACGTATTTGTGGAGCGACTTTTATGACAGTCCAAGGCCACCTTTTAGTTCAGTATGAAATATTTCATTAAATGTATGACTTAGAAATATAGAGATGAGAGATTTGTAAAAATCAGGAAAACAAGAAATCCAAAGAGATATGTGACAAATACGAGAGTAAAAAACAGGGGCACATATTTCTTTGACTGACCAAATGTTCAGAATATTAATGGTTCTTAAAAAAAACAGTGAAAGGAATAAAAAAGTCTCATGCTTCAGGGTTTAAGACAGCTTGACATTAGGGAGTCGCAGACAACAGCATGTTCCTTGTACCATTTTCTGAAACATTTAATTTTTGTCACTGATGAAGACACAATACTGAATTTACTATTGCTTTGATATAGGACATTATAAAAATGCTTGATCAATTATGACATTTTATGACAAGTATTTCCATGCAGGGAAAACATCACATTTGTTTCTCAAAGCCACATTTAAATCTAAATCTGAAGCATGCCAGCAGATCTGATACATAAAGTCAGCAGACTCTTTTCAAGTTTCTTAAGAGTTTCTTACAGTCCTAGTAATTAAGGCCAGTTTCTACATTCTTTTGGAAAATAAGTCAGGCATGTTTTTGGCTTTGAGGTTATTGAAGTCTCAGGGGGAGATATTAGTTCTTTGAGCGCAATATCTCAGTGAACATTTCAGAGATTTCAGTCCTAGTGTGCTTTGATTGAGTAAAACTAAAAGAAGACTTCAGAGTCATGCCATAAACAGCTTTTGGATTAGTTATTTCGCCTATCCTCCAAGAGAAACTGTGCTGTATAATCTTGTGTAACTTAGGCAAAGGGAAAAATCTGTTCCCATAGTTACTAGTGAGAAGCAATGATAAGCATGGGAAAAACCCCATAGATAATGACAGAGGTCTGGGTAGAGCTGCGAGAATACTGCATGCCTGTTGAAGTATAGAATGGAAGTTAAAATTTATCTTGCCAAATTAGCAAAATGTGTCTGAAAAAAGTATAAAATTCAGTATGGACAAGTGCAAAATACAGCATCTGTGCAACTAATTATTCCTATCCAAATACAGGATAGAGAATGCCAGGTTATGCCAGGGTTCTGTGTGTAGAAATATAGGGGTTTCTGTTGGTCTCAGACTGAACATGAGCCAGTAACATCTTTTTTGGGAAAAAGAAAATGAAACAAACCCACAAATCTCATCATAAAAAGGAGTCTGATTTACATTGATAATACTTGAGCTTAGTATTTGTCATCAAGGGTAGCACTCTTGAAGGCAGTAATGGACCAGTAGGAGGGTTTATGGAAAATAAGTAAGTATGAGTGAAAATCTAGAAAATGGCATACCTAATGTTAGTGGAGAAACAAATATGGTCATGTAGTTTAAATAAAGAGAACACTTGATTGGGAATTAAATAAAAGTATCTAGAAGGTATGTGCAAAGCCACACACAATAACCTGTTCCCTTTATTCACGATTTTTAAATTGCTATGAAGAAGAAATACCTGGTTTGACTATCCTTCTAACACCAGCTGAAGGCCGTATAGGATACCATAAGATATTTAAATGGCACAGGATGCCCATGTGTCAGTAACTGAATTAAGCCCATAGTCAAATGCTATCAAATCAGTGCTGTCAGTGAAGCCTAAAGAGCTCTTCAGCTCTTGAATACCTCTGTTTTCTCAAATGAATATTTTAAGACACTGTTCAGTTGCCTAAACGTAACTATCTGCTGCTTCTTGAGCTGCTGTAGAAGATCCTGGTTAGTGGTTAGGCTGCTGTTCTGGCATCTTACAGCCTTGTGTCCTGTGTTCACCATCTAGTGCTTCAGTATTGATTACTCACTTACTGTTCTACTCTTCTTTAGCCTATCACATCTCAAATGGCCTTAGACACCTCTGTAGAGGCACCCTTAGAATCAGCTGACTCTAAGTCTAGATCTCCATGGTTTCCCATGACAGCTCATGCTCCAGCCATGTGCAAATATCTGCCTTCAAACACCTGAAATGTAGTGCTAAGTCTGTTACCTGAACCTGCCTGCTATATGTTTGTTAACCTGAAATGCTAAGATATTGAACAGGAATGGGGATATGTAAAACACCACTTAAAATCTTCAAGTCACATAGCAGTCAAAGTCATATTAGCAACCTGTTGGTAAGAGGAGGGTAGTATTAAAAGATTTGAAAATGAGATATTTGCTGTATTCCGTAAGATCAGTACATAAAGTACATTTCCAATTAGCCAAAGAACCTTCCCAGAAGAACATATTAAAATAAGAATTCTGTAACTGACCAACTCTGTTATCTTGTTTCATACTTGGATAAAACAGCAAGAGACTAATTTAGCCTTGAAGCCAGATATTTCAGCTTGCTAGCTTTTAATGAAATTGGAACAGAAACAAGTAATCTCTTTTTACCAAGTGCCCAAATATGTGAAAAAGAAATATTTGGGGCTCAATTATTGATTAAGTGTTTGTTTTCATACCCTCATTCTCAATACTGTTAGATTTAAATACTTCTGGCAAAATTCTGTTATTCCTATAGTATTTAAATTAGCCCATATACAGCAACATGTTATATGAGATGGAAGGAAGGATGACAAGGCAAAACAAGGTAACAAGGAAAAAACCACAAATTTTTAATGGAAACTTAACTAGAATTTCCTGGTAATTAATCTCTAAATGTACTGGGGCTTAATTGACAAATCATGATGCGATCATAATCAGACAAGTAACAGTGTAATTGTTGAGCTTACCCAGAAATCAACTTCTATTAAATAAGTTACACAGAATGGGTCCTTCTTAGATAAATAAAGATCTGGACTTATAGTCCTTCCTCCATGAAGGTTAGGACCCATCCTTTTCACTGAGCTTCAGCAATTCAGACAAAGAGGGGGAATTAACTATGGGAAATAAGGAATGGTCCTTCTTTTAATTGATTTTTTCCACAAATTCCTGTGGCCTGTTTAGTGGGGGTGAGATACTGTAGCAGAGATGGCAGGCTGGAGACAGGGTCAATAGATAATTTTTGAAGACATAGAAGCAATACAGTTGAAAGTAATATAAAATCTCATAGTCTCAGGGAGAGGTACCTAAACGGAGAACCCTGGCTGCTTAGCATGATAAAAACCAAGGCTACCCAGTTCATGTTTCAATTTCAACCTGACCCTAACAAAGACTATACTATAATATATAAGATGATATAGTAAAAAATTATACTGTACTATACAACCTGCAGTAAACAATGCATGGCAGGGGTGGTAATTATATGGTCTTTAAGGTCCCTTTCAACCCTATTGTGTGATTCTATGATATGTTTCTATAAGACCATATTATTCTGAAATTTGAGATACAGACCTGTCAATAAAATTTGGCCATGTAAAATCACCACCAAACAGGGTGACACTCCTCTTACCACAGTGAAACTGAGCAGTGTGTCAACTGCAGTAAGCAGCTGTAATGCCAGCAACACTATTGTTTAGATTGCCCAGAAACCTCACACCATCAAAATCTGCCCTTGAGACTTGCAGGGCTTGGATTCATCTTGCTCTGATTTATGGCGAATATAATTTCAGTGTCTACATTTGAACTAGGTGTCTGAGTTGGTCAGAATTTAGTCCATATTAGTCGGTGGAGTCTGGAGACAAATTCAGTACACCTATAGGAGTCCATTTTAGGAGATGATTAGTAAGTCTCTAGGTTTCATTTGCTAGATTGACTGGATGAACTGGAGTTTAGAACCAAGCCCATGTGTAAGCAGTTCATGTGAGTTGCTTAATCAACTGCTGTTTGAGAGGGCACACGGCAGCCTTTGTAGTCTCCACCCGCTGATCAAAAAGATGTAGGGGGTATATCATAAAAATCAGCTGTGTGCTGGTGTCTGAGATGTCACAGGGCATCTGAAAAGGATCAGGGCACCATCAGATTAGCCACTGAATCTCTCTGTTACAGTCAGCTCCAACTCTAGAGCAGGAAGACAGAAAGCACTGACAGCCCTGGCCCTAGACATGGTTCTTATAGGGTTCTAACTTCAGGACAAAGAACCTGGTGCTTGAAGCTTATTTAGGATGATGTCTCTGGCTTTGAGGTCAGCTGTCTGGGGAGTCCACCTTTAAGGCCAGGTCTCACCAGTTTCAGTAATTACCTTACCTAATTAGACAGAAATGGTGATAAGGTAATGGATGATGGTTACAGGTGAAGCATTCCAGATAAATGTCTAAAGTTCACTCTGTTATACTGTTTCTCAGTTTGGGATTTCATTACTGAACATCACTAATATATGCAACACATTATTCTCTCCCCTGTTGACACACACCTCTTTCACCCACACCATTTTCTGTGCTTTATCAGTGGCGAAGTTCTCTCTTCTTTCTCTGAATTTTCCCAGTGCATCCAGGGTCCTCAGCTCTGGAGAAACCCAAGAATGGACTTTGATTCAGTGATTCAGTTCTACTGAACTGTCTTGAATTAATCCTTCATACTATTTAAACAAAGAATCGGTATTTTATTGGAGATTTTTATAGGAGAGTTGTCACCGCTATCAATTATATTCCACAGATATCCAGACCTGGACAGGACTTTCAGAAAGTTTTATACAGATTTATAGAGAATCCTTTGAGTGGGTGATGTATTATATGAAATAATTTTTCTCAACAGAGCTTTATAAAGATTTCTGTCTGATGCTCTACTCTTATCACAGAAAGATGATCAGGTCTGCTGCATTTTTAATGTATTTCACGATGGCAGTGTTTATCTATTTCATTATGGTCTCCTGTTTTATTTATACAGTCTGCAGGCATAAGGCCACAGAAACATTTTCATATGAAGCTAAATGAAAAAGTTAAGCTTTGTAGGCAAAAAAATGTAGGCCTGGTTTCAATGAGAGAACTTGTCTTTTGAAATGAAACATTGTTCATTGGAAAATGAAGATGTTGAGCAAGCTGCAGTATCGATGATTCCTTGCTGAAAATTGTGCTGACTGCTTCAGACAGCAGAAAACCTTGGTATTTCAGGATGAAATACGTTTTTCTGACTCCACCAGTATACCTCTATTGGTGAAACTAAAAGGCATTTCATTCTGGAAAAAAATGCTACTGATTGAAGTAATCACAGCAACCAGATACACCTACCAGGTATTTCTTTTCCCAGTGATAGTTGTTCTGAGATTGTTTGGTACAATAGGTAAGGATATTTTCACAAGTTTGATACTACCTTGATGCTTCTGCTGCCTGGAAATGGTGTGGCATTTTTCTGTCATATGACTCAAAAGTGTAACAAACTATCAGGAATGTGATGAAGAGAAATCTTCAGTTTTCTATTCCTTCTTTCTCTTTCTCTCTTAGAAAATCATTTGTGTGTGAATGGGCAAATGTAATTTCTTAAGCTCATATGCAAACATATGAATATAATTTAAAGGGAAGTTTGTAATTTTTTTATTTTTCCTCTAGATGTAATCTTTCATATCTTCTACATATTTGCATTAGAATGGGTGGGAAGTGTTCTAATATCTGGTTGGTTCCTTGGTATGTGCTGAAATATTTTTTAGGATGTTCACTAACTAGAACTTACAGATGAGCTGTTTGAAGTATCCTATCTAAGACTGGTAGTGCAAACACTGAAATCACGGAGCTAATGTGTGAATGACTACCTTTTCCTTATACAGCTATATTCAGATTTAATCATCTTTGCGTTCGGTGAAAAAAGTCACAATTATTTTTAACAATTTGAGACTTCTAAATATATTGGTCTGAATATATATATATATGTCTAAAATGTATTCAGTAAGATTAACACCAATTCAGTATGATATACACCAATTTAAAGTTAAGTTTATATTGAGGTTATTAATTTTTTTCATTGTTAATTTTTTCTGTTTGTAACAGTTCATGAATCATATATATATATACACAAAATTCAACTTTTTTTTGCTTAAAATATATTAGGAAGAAAAATTCTGTCTGGCTGTAATTGATGTTAGAGGATCTAGTCTGAAGGCTTTTCCTCAGTGGAATGCATTACAATTTATTTTTGACGCCACATGGTCGCATGTTTCTTATAGTTCAGATGTAATTCATCGCCTGAACAACTCTTCATTGTAAATGAAAAACTACGCACATTACCTATTCTCTCAATATAAATTCTATACAGAAAACTGTGTACTTGGATAAGCATTTTACTTGGGACACCTAAGCATTTGTTCTTAAAAACTAACCGCTGCTCACCTATCTGTTCAATATTCTGAAGTAATTTACTGTCTTTTCTTCCCAAATACAAATTATTTGGTTATCACTATATTCACTGCAAGGTTTCTTTTAATACCAATGAGTAATACAGTGAAGGTGTCTTCCCTACTGTTCTGCAGATGTCATACTACCCCACAAAATGTGCATGCTTTAGTTTCTGCAGAAACTGAAAGCAACTATCCACAAGTGTTTTTTTCCTTCAGTATAAATAATGCTGTTTTCCTCTCTCTTTTCTCAGGTGCCTATCCAAGACTCTCACTGAGCTTCAGATTGAAGAGAAATATTGGCTACTTTATTCTTCAAACCTACATGCCCTCCATACTGATTACCATTTTATCATGGGTGTCATTCTGGATCAATTATGATGCATCAGCAGCAAGAGTTGCCCTTGGTATGTGCTAAGAATGAGTGGGACATTAAAATGTCAGACTGAATGTAGCCTTCAGAAGTTGTTAAAAACTACAACGTGATGTCAGTGTTTTGATATTCCAAAATAATTTGTGTCAAAATCATGTCATCCAGTATTGCCTCAAAAGTGATAAGTTTTCCCCTGCATGCAAGAGTATAGCTACCACTAAATCTCTGACATGAGCTGCTCATGCAGGTCCCAGATTTGTTCTCATCAAAGTTAATGTTGTTGTCAGTAAGTTCATCTAGGAGACCAGCTCTACAATCATACTTGAGCGTGGGCTTTAGTCCAACTCAGTGTGGGAGGACAAATGTGGCTCCAAGCCTCCTCCTGAGGTCCTGGGTGCCTTATCTGACACTGGCAGGAATAGATATAAGAACCACTGCTAGTTGAGCACACAGGGGCACATCAGCTATGGACCATAACATGGTATGTTAAGTGCATGTTTATGACAGCTTAAAGTGTCATTTACCTCATGACAGAAAAACATGGATTTGGCACAGGTGTGTGATTCCTGCCCAAGAACTTTTCAGATCAAGGTATCCTTTAAATAAGGGAAGGTGACTTGAAAATTTTGCAGCTGACATACTGGAGGGAAGGGATGCCATCCAGAAGGACCTTGACAAGCTTGAGAGGTGAACCCACATGAACCTCGTGAAGTTCAATAAGGCCAAGTGCAAAATCCTGTATGTGGGTCAGGCAATCCCAAGCACAAGTACAGGGTGGGCAAAGAATGGATTGAGAAACAGCCCTGAGGAGGCCTTGGGGTGTTGGTTGACAAGGAGCTCAACATGACCCAGCAATGTGCGCTTGCAGTCCAGAAAGCCAGCTGTGTCCTAGGCTGCACCAAAATCAGCATGACCATCAGGGTGAGGGGGATGATTGTTTTCCTGGACTCTGCTCTCATGACACCCCAGCTGGAATACTGGATCCGGATTTGGTGTCCCCAACATAAGAAGGTCATGGACCTCTTGGAGCGAGTGCAGAAAAGGGCCACAAAGATGGTTGGGGGCTGGAGCACCTCTCCTTTCAAGGCAGGCCAAGAGACTTGGGTTTGTTCAGCCTGAAGAAGAGAAGGCTCTGGGGTAACCTTACGACACCTTCCAGTGCCCAAAGAGGGCCTACAAGAGAGCTGGAAAGGGACTTCGTACAAGGACATGTAGTGACAGGATAAGGAGAAATGGCTTCAAAATGACAGAGCATAGATTTAGATTAGGAAGAGATTGTTGATTGTAAGGGCGGTGAGGCACTGGAACAGGTAGCCCATAGAAGTTGTGGATGCCCCATCCCTTGAAGTGTTGAAGGCCAGGTTAGATGTGTCTTTGAGCAACTTGGTCTAGTGGAAGGTGTCCCTGGGCATGGCAGCGAACTTAGAATTAGACAGTGTTTAAGGTCCCTTCCAAGCCAAACCAGTCTGTGATTCTGTCATAGTTTAGGAATGGTATTCTCCAATTTAGTGCTCCCACTAAAACCACACTGCCGCTTGCTTCCCCCTCTGCCCGTTCCTCTGCGGGTGGCTGGAGAGAATTGGAGGCACAAAAGGCAAAGATCGCAGGTTGAGGTAAGAACAATTTGCTGGAAACAGCAATGAGACAAGAAAATGAACAGTATAAGCAACATACTAATAACAAAACTGTGCAAAAGAGAGAGTGATTCACAAGCAAAAATGCTCATTGCAGAACTCGCGACCCAACGGTGGCCACACTGCCCCAACCTGAAGAGAAGCCTTCCTCCCAGAAAAAGGCTCCCTTCCTACAATCTCTGGCAATGATGTGTGGTGGTATAGAATAACCTTTGGGTCCTAGCCATGCCCCCTTCTGGTTACTGCAAAAATTAAACCTGTCCTGGCCAGAACCAGGACAGGTTCTATGACAATATCTCATAGCAAATATTTCATCTTTTACAGAAGCATATTCAGGGATAGGTATAGCTAAGGAAGATGAAGTGGATCCATAAATNCATAGATTTAAATTAGGAAGAGATAGTTGATTGTAAGGGCGGTGAGGCACTGGAACAGGTAGCCCATAGAAGTTGTGGATGCCCCATCCCTTGAAGTGTTGAAGGCCAGGTTAGATGTGTCTTTGAGCAACTTGGTCTAGTGGAAGGTGTCCCTGGGCATGGCAGCGAACTTAGAATTAGACAGTGTTTAAGGTCCCTTCCAAGCCAAACCAGTCTGTGATTCTGTCATAGTTTAGGAATGGTATTCTCCAATTTAGTGCTCCCACTAAAACCGCACTGCCACTTGCTTCCCCTTCTCCCCGTTCCTCTGCGGGTGGCTGGAGAGAATTGGAGGCACAAAAGGCAAAGATCGCAGGTTGAGGTAAGAACAATTTGCTGGAAACAGCAATGAGACAAGAAAATGAACAGTATAAGCAACATACTAATAACAAAACTGTGCAAAAGAGAGAGTGATTCACAAGCAAAAATGCTCATTGCAGAACTCGCGACCCAACGGTGGCCACACTGCCCCAACCTGAAGAGAAGCCTTCCTCCCAGAAAAAGGCTCCCTTCCTACAATCTCTGGCAATGATGTGTGGTGGTATAGAATAACCTTTGGGTCCTAGCCATGCCCCCTTCTGGTTACTGCAAAAATTAAACCTGTCCTGGCCAGAACCAGGACAGGTTCTATGACAATATCTCATAGCAAATATTTCATCTTTTACAGAAGCATATTCAGGGATAGGTATAGCTAAGGAAGATGAAGTGGATCCATAAATCCTTATAAAACTTCTGCCTCTCTCATCCTGTCCCAAATTCTGTCTTCAACCCTGTGCTTCCCAATTACACGTACCTTCCTACCCAAAACTTGTCACTAAGTCTGTGCTGTATTCTCTTATTTTCTTAAAACAGGAACATATTCCCTAGTTCCCTTATTTTTCTGTAATGTACCACAGCAAAGCCAGACTCCAACCCATGTCCCTATGATTCTGTTTCCTTACCCCATACCTCCCAAGGTCCCATATACCAAAGGAGGTAGCGTAGCCACCTTTGTGCAACATATTATGTCCCAGCATCTGAATTTGGGTAGCTGGAGATATTGTAGATTAACTGCAGTTACTGTGCAGTAATTCTGCAGGTGCTGTGGATTAGCTGGTGCGTATGGGCGTGACACAGTCTGGCATTACCACTCAGCAGCCAGTGTTTGTTTAGCCGCTTGAAGCTAAGTAGTAGCTTAATAGGAAGTGGGGCATAGAGTCCAAACATCTCTAATGTGTTCATAAATGAACTATTGGATACCAGAGATCCACCCAGGTGGACCAAGTGAGGGGAGCACTTCAGACACATCAGTCAGCATCTAGATACATACTGGCCAGGACTGCAGAGAACAGATGGTTAGACAGAAGTTACCATACCCAGTGACGTCCTGTGCCCTTCTATTACAGGTTCATGAGAGTTTTCCTTGTTTAAGGAACAAGACTGTCTCATGTGGCCTACTTCTGTGTAGCACAAGTTCATCAAGTACTGTAAGACAAATATTAGAACAAAACTCAGAGTACAAGGCAAGCTCAGGAGACCAGATGTTCTATTTCCAATTGATAGAAAGTCCTTTTGAGAGGACAAAAATCCATCTAATAGTTTCTTCTCAGAAAACAATTAGTGCCTTGGTGATTATGTCTGTGATGTTTGTTTAATAACGTTCAATACCATGGGTCTAATCCTGTACTCCTTTGTATAGCCCCTCTTATGAGTCTTAAGCTGGTATCATAGAGTCACAGAAAATGGTGAGTTGGAAGGTCCCACAAGGGACCCACCAAAGTCCAACTCCTGACCCTGCACAGGACCATCTCCAAGAGTCACACCATGTGCCTGAGAGGATTGTCCAAATGCTTCTTGAACTCTGTCAGGCTTGGTGCGGTGACCACCTTGGTGCATGTTCCAGTGCCCAGCCACCCTCTGGGTGAAGAGCCTTTCTCTAATATCCAACCTAAACCTCCCCTGACACAACTTCAGGCCATTGCTTTGGGTCCTGTCTCTGGGCCCCACAAAGAGATCAGTTCCTGCCCCTCCTCTTTCCCTCATGAAGAAGTTGTAGACTACAATGAGGCTTCCTCTCAATCTTCTCCAGGCTGAACAGACCGAGTAACTTAAGTTGCTTGTCATAACAGCTTCCCCTCACGGCCTTTCACCATCCTCGTTGCCCTCCATTGGACACTCTCTGATAGTTCAGTATCTTTTTTATATTGCGGTGCCCAAAACTGCACACAATATTCAAGGTAAGGCCACCCCGGTGCAGAGCAGAATGGGACAATCCCCTCCCTTGCCTGGCTGGCGATGCTGTGCCTGATGCTGCCCAGGACACAGGTGGCCCTCCTGGCTGCCAGGGCACTGCTGACTCATGTTCAACTTGCCATGGACCAGGACCCCCAGGGGCCTTTCCACAGGGCTGCTCTCCAGCCTTTTGTCCCCCAGTCTGTCTGTACATTGCGATTTGCCCCATCCCAGGTGCAGAATCTAGCACTTCCCCTTAACGAACTTCACATGGTTTGTGATTGCCCGCCCAGTCCTCTTAATTTGTCGAGGTCTCTCTGCAGGGCCTTCCTGCTTCTGGGGGAGGCAACAGCTGCTCCCAGTAAAGTATCATCTGTGAATTTACATGGTACTCTAATATGAAGTGGTATAAAAGTTTAAAAGCAACATAGCACCTTTGGACATATGTAATTGGCTCTGAAAAGCGCAGTACAGAGAAGGTATACCTGATTTCCTAGGTATTTGTTCGAGAAAGCGTTCCCTGTGCAATTCTTGGGACACAGAGACAAACTTTTACTCAATCCCTGCAAGAAGCCTATATTCTCTGTAAGAGCCTGATTCTATTCATCCACTTCCATGTTTTGCCCCTGTGCCTGATCCCTTGCTGCACTGAACCAAATAGTTGCCTCCACAGTAAAGCCAAGGTACAAAGCAAAGGCCAGCTCATTTCAGAGACCATGTGCTATGGACACTGCAGATAGAGGGGGATATAGGGCTGATCTCAAGAGAAATACGCAAATCTATCAATTCTGCCCTCTTGACTTTTTGCTAGTTAGCCCTGTAAGTTCCTACATTCAGTCCTTTGAGTGAGGAGAAAAATAATCTCTAGAGTCCTCCTGTGTGGGAAGGAGTATAATCACAAGATTATCTTATTTTTTTTTGTCTTAGGGAGCTGTCAGCTTTTTCTCCTCTAGCTGTGCTTTAAAATAAATTATTGATCTTCAGAAGGACATTTGGCCGCAGGGTTTCAGGCTCTCCCAGTTCTTCAGTTAGTGATAGCCACCTTTCTATTCAGTGTGCTTAATCTTCCGGATCACCAGACATCTGACATCAATGCACACTTGCTTCACAGTTTAGAGGAAAAGCACTGGAAACCGCATGACACTAACCTACTAAATATACAAAATATCTGTTACACAATCTCGTAGGGTATTACTACAGTTCCCTGGAGTGACACTGCTTACACTGACAGCTTGATTTAGAGTTATGTTGTCTTTATTTCTGTCTCTTCAGGTAAAAGAAGCTGTGCTTTATTATATGGCAGCAATTTTATTTCGTCCTTTATTTTTATTCTGCCTGTATTTTAGTGACGACTTATAAACTGATGGTATAATTATGGAATCAAAGAAAATAGTAATGGAGGAGACCTAATAGAATGACTTGCCTTGAAATGTAGACTTATTCCACAAATCAGTGTTTTCAGCAACCTGTGATTTACAATTCCCATAAAATTTCCAGCAGAGATACAGATCCTGCAGTTTATTGTGAATTCAGGCAGACTGACAATAAATCTGCTTTTCTTTCCAGATTTTCAAAATAGTGCTCTGTAATATATTTTCAGGTGCTATGTCCATCCTTAGATAAATAACTTAAGGTTGATGTAGATATTTTGTAGATACTTTATTAGTGTCCAGTTTGTTGCTATAAAAATGCTGCTCTCCCTCCTTCTTCCTTCCAAAAATTCACATACCTGTCTGTCTGTCATTGCTCACCTCACTTCTTTCGATGTAACTAGCCTACTGCTCCAAATTAGTCATCTCAAATTCCACTTATATATTGTCCTTTCCTGAAACAGGTAGCTAAAATAGATGGGATGAACTGCTCTAGAAAGGTGCCTGTCTCTCCCCATCTACTACAGGGAGGCCCAACAGGACTAACATCAACCAACTGACTAACTCTTAGAAATTAAAACTGTGGGAGAAGTCTTTCACCATCTGTATGAACATTGTTCCTGTTGCATGTCAGTTTGGTCTTCATGGAAGAGATGTTCAGTACAGCTACGCTGGCTTCCATGAAGCTACGTTAACTGGAAGTGCTGCCAGACGCCCTTGTTAGCTGTTCCCCCGCTCATATGAAGGAAATAATTGTAACAGAATAATAGTGCGTCAGGTTTTAATTTTGCTCTCTTTTGCAGTGGTGTTACCTGCAAGACATCTTTTACAAATTTTTAAGCTTCTTCCCACTGACAAGGCATATTTGCTAAGAAGGAAAATAAAATTTAATGCTTGGAGTTGTAAGATATGTGATCTCTTTTCTTTGTGTAGGAATTACGACTGTGCTGACTATGACAACAATCAACACTCACCTGCGAGAGACTTTGCCTAAAATTCCATATGTTAAAGCTATTGACATGTATCTCATGGGCTGCTTTGTGTTTGTCTTCTTGGCCTTACTTGAATACGCCTTTGTCAACTACATTTTCTTTGGAAAAGGCCCTCAAAGGCAGAAGAAACTTGCAGAAAAAACAGCAAAGGCAAACAACGATCGCTCAAGGTTTGAAGGCACTCGGGTAGGTTTCTTTAATCTATATATATTCTCCCTATTTTTACACTGCAAAGACTATCAGTATGAAAAAAACCAAAAAGGCTTGCCTGAAAACATCACCATCTGGTGACAACCAACCACATCTTTTTGTGGACAAACTTGGGCATTTTCATTTTCAGGAACCGACGTAGAAGAATATATCTAGGCATACAGACGTGGAAGTGAGTATGATCTGTATGACAAGTAAGTGTAAGAGGAAGACAGTGGGAGGGCAGCTAGCTTGAAAATAAAGGTTCAGATCTACAAAGGCATTTATTTGTCTAAATCAAATACAATCTAACTGTGATTTTAAGTGCCTTTGTACATTGCCTACGTAAGCTAATCCAGGATCTGAGCACACTTTTCCTCACTTAGAGAAAATGCATTTACCATGGGAGAGAATAGATAAAGGATTAGTTCTGCCATGTTAATTAATTGGCCAGCACAGTTCAATGCTGTGTGTGGCATTGTCATCTACTGCTGTTTAAGACCAGCAGAAAAGTGTAAGTCCTAGAGAAACTTTCAGATTGATTTCTGAAGCATGGTATTGGCAAGGTCTGTGCTGATTATACTCCAGCCTATTTCCTTGCCTGGAGTATTACTTTATCCAGTGAATACCTCCTTTTTTAATCTTTGGAAGAAAAATTCAAGGTATTCAGCACTATCTGACATTAAGAAGCCATGTCAGTTTGAATAGAACATCTTTTTTTTTTTTTTTTACTAAAATGCTCCCAGTGAGGCTTTTTCATTCAGTTCTGTTGAGTAAGACTTCTTTTTTCTATCAGCTGTAAATTAGAAGAGTTCACAGTGACAAAACTACTACCTGTTTATCAGAACCAGTATCATAAAAGTAATTTAAAGCTATATTTGTTTATCCTAATGATTCTGTCTGCTATAGTAAATGTAATGCAGAACTACGCCTAATTATCAGCACTCATATATGTGAAACAATTCTGAACCAATAAACACATTTTTTTCCACTATATTATGAAAATAGATTCTCATCACAGTTGGCAGCACTGCTTAGAACTAAGATATCAGGACAAAGGAATTCTCTTTACTGGAAAAATAAATAGTCATAATAATAAAAAAATACAGATGGGGAAATAAAAGAGTATCTGAATTGAAAGCCATGGAGAAGATTTTAACTGCAAGTAGGTAATACAGATGTATGCACTAAGGTTTAGTTCTCCTGCTGGAAACCATCTGGTGAATCTCATCCATTTAAATGATTTATATAATTCAGTACAAGACTTGTTAATTGGTCCAATACTGCCCCATGTCTGACAGTTTTTTTATCTTGAGATCAATTTGTCTACGTTGTCAAAATAATCATTAGTACCTTAACTAATGAAAATGTATATTTTCATACCCAGTTCATGCCATTTTTTTATCCTGGATCTGCTCATACCATATAGCAATCTTTTTTCCTGGCTTTTGACTTACAACCTTTTCTTTTGTTTCTGAAACATCTCAAACAAATATCATGAACCGTTCTGATTTTTCTGCTGGTTTAATATAAACTGTACATGAATGAAAAATTCCTTCACAGCAAGGGTTGTCAAACATTGGAACAGGCTGCCCAGGGAAGTGGCTGAATCCCTATCCCTGGAGAGATTTAAAAGACATGCAGATGTGGCACTTAGAGACATGGTTGTAGTGCAGTGGGGGTTGGTCTCTTCTCCCATGTAGCAAGAGACAGGATGAGAAGAAGTGACTTCAAGTTGCACTAGGGGAGGATTAGATTCTATATTAGGAAACATTTATTCACGGAAAAGGAAGTCAGGCATTGGAACAGGCTGCCCAGGGAAGTGGTGGAATCACCATCACTGGAAGTGTTCAAAAGTCATGTGGATATGGCATGTGGGGACATGCTTGAGTGGTGAACACGGTGCTGAGTTAACAGTTGGACTCAATGACCTTAGGGGGCTTCTTAACATAAGAGATTCTACGATTCTCTCAAATAAGAATACAAATTCAGCATACCAGAGTTTAAAGAAGAGTGTGTTGCTTTGTCCCCTGGAGTCCCAGGTGTGAAAGGGAACTCTGTATGCTTTGTAGAATCATATATACTCATATTGACTGTGAATATTAGCTGTTCAAATGACACAGGATAAATAATATGGTATGGTCCCTTTCTATGTAGAAAACATTTTGTCCTCAGGCCTCAGCTGGGGAATTCAGCAGAGCTTTGTAGCAGTTTCTGGATTCAGCGTCTTCAGAGAAGCAGTGCCAGCATGCAACAAAAACAGACAGAAACATTAGGTAGAGCTAACTGGAAATCTTTCTTTGAAACAAAACATAGATGGAAGATTCAGTGGATGTAGGATGTTGAATTTGAATTTCTCATTTGATAAATGCGAAGCCTAGGGAATGGATCAGAACAGGCAAGAGGTCCCATGGATTTCAAGATTCACATCTCAGGGAAAATACATCTAACAGATGTACTTTGGACAAAGTTTACCATGGCTTCGAGACACCACAGCCTCGAAGCAGGAAAATGAAAACAGCTTCTATGTTCTGGATCATGTCCACTATTTACCATGCTATACAGATATCCATGGATGCAGCAAGACTGGGGTCATGCTAAAGTTTTTAGCATACTTTCTATGGAAGACAGTACCTGAAAGCACTGCAGTACCTGAAGTACTGCAACCTTGGTTCTGTGCTCTTCAGGGATAGTAAAGAGTGATTAACTTCCAGTCTCTCCTTTGGTGGCTCTTGAAAATTGTTGAATCTGATGGAAATAACAGTTGCTTGTCTCTTGCTTTAGAGTTGTGACTCACGTGCTGGATGTCTTGGGAGAGGCTCACACAATGTACACCAATACTGCACAGGAAGGGAGGCTCAGAGACACACATGAAGACTACTTTGTGCGAGTTCAATGAAATCATTGGTTTTGTGGTTTTGCTGAGGCTTCAGTCTTCCATGGAGTGTAACTCCATTCAGAAAGGGAAGGTTTCTAATCCTGGGAAATACTTCCAATCTCATGTGATTTGGGGATGAGTGACATTTTTAAAGAAAGGAAGAATGCCAAAAGCAGGCAGCCCACTTTGCACTTATCACTATTTCATGACTGTCAAATGTATGCTGTGCTGAAAAGGAGATTGAAAAATGTTCAAATATAAAACTGGAAGAAGGCATTATTATTAGTTTATTTCTGACTACTATTTTGGGCTGCTCTGTTGCTGTTTTGTTTTAGTAATTGAATTTGCTTGTTTATGAACCATGTGCATGAGCTCCCTATCACTGATTAAGAATACTAGCTCAGGGCGCTAGAAGAACAAAACAAAACAAAACAAAAAATAAACCAAACTGAACCAAATAAATAAAAAACCATTATTCAATTTATTGCCCACATCAGATGCTGTAACTTGTGGGTGTAGTGACAGAACAACTTGGTGCTGTATCGGGTCCAGCCAGAGTCAGGAGGGGCTGTGGTGCTGTGGAAATCTCTTGTGTTAGGAGGCAGCACTAGCAGAGAAGGGGCAGCTCAACACATGGCCTGGTACTCAGGCCCTGAGTTCAAGCTTTGCTTTTATGGTTCCCAAGACTGGCAGTGTTGCTGAGACAGTGTCTTTCTCTCAGGCAAAGGGAACAAGAGAAGGCAGTGGGAAAATGGCATGTTATTGTCACTCAGAATGTTTTAGCCCGTGGAAACCAGTAGAACCAGCATGGATACTACTATAGTAGTCTATTTTTTACACATCAGAGAACCGAAGTCTGGAGTGCAAGCTAGCAGGCTTGGTTATAAACACTCTTCTTATAGTAGCAAAAGGGCTTTTCATGCTTTCTTAGTCTTATTGGACTGTAGAGCAGGGGAGTTTTAATAAAAAAAATGTTCTAGACCACAAAATCCACAGATGTGGGTATGTTTGTGTTTTATTTGATAATTGCTTTGCAAAGCAGTTACTCTTCATGCTCGGTAACTCTTCTTCATGATGAATGCATTTGCCCTGTCCTGCGTCAGAGATAATGGGTTTGAAAAGCCAAAACTGGCATAGCCACCCCCATTTTGGTGCTGCTGCTATAGATGTGCTTCTGCAGTGCCAGGCTTTTAGGTACTTCTCTCTGAGTTAACCTGATATGCTACCACTAAGGCTTGCTGTGTTGAGGGAGGGCTCCAGCAGCTGCTGCTGCTGCTGAGCTGTGTGTTGGCTTCAATGCTCCCATTATGGCTTGCTGTCCAGCTCTCTCCATGTGCTGAAACCAATGAGCCAAATAGCTCCGGGTGTAAGGAAAGAAGAGCTCTTGCAGAATGGAATTGGCACAGCCAGTGTCCTCACGTTGCAGAGGTGACAAAGAAAAGCAGTGGGGAGAGAAAAACTCTGCGCTGTATTCTCCTGTGTAGCACTGCTGAAGGTGGCATGATGGCTGAAGCACGTCTGACTAAATTGAATCTCTGGAAAAGGTTTCAGAAGATTCAGAGCTGGTGATGAGATGAAACCTGAGTGAGCCTTTATGAGTGACTCATCTGTGGATCAGCAGCTGACTACAAAGAAAATTTCACACTTAGCCGTCTCTTCTTTTGACTGCTTTTGCATCACATTTTATTTCGGATAATGCACTGTAAATAGTATTCCTCACTGAACTGTTCCAGCCTATCACAGTAAACCATAGTTACTGAGACAAAATAGTATGCTGCTTTTTTGTGTGTATAACCAATTTTCATACACATACCAGTATGGGATTGAAAACTCTCTTTTGAAAACCTTGACACTCTGCTTCATATATGAGGGCAAGCTCTAGGATAAAGGAAGAAATTAATTTTGATTTTTCATAAAATATTTCTTCTTATATGGTATTGATGCCTAAATTAAAGCCCTCTAATTGTGGACAAACTCAGAAAAGAATAGGTGGTCTCTAAAAATGTTTCCTTTGAAAATTGATCACCATTGTTGTGAATCAGATCCATTTCTCCTGTTTGTGTTGGCAGATCCAGGCTTCATTTGTAGCTCTCAAAGCTTTCATGTTTGCTACATAAAATGTTTCTTTTAAATAAGGCTCAGATACAGCCTAATTTACAGCTAAATCAGCATGGGAGAGCTTTAAGGCAATCCTGTTCTCACTTGTTGCTCACTCTTGTGGTAGAGGCTACTTGTATCATCAGATAGTGAGCATGTGTTTTGGACATTGCTCCTTCTGGGCCAATCCACAGAGGTTATGTGATATGTTAAAGTCCCCTGCTAAAAACATTGCTTTTTGGTTCAAACTGGCAATTTACGTTTTCACTTTGGTGGGACCAAAAGTTCAGTCCCAGAGTATCAATCAGGAGCATAACTATCACACAAGCTCATTCAAGCTTCAAACCCTCAATGGCTGTCAGACATGTGGGAAGAGCTTCCTCTGACAAGAATAATGCATAACCCTTTATAAAAAGGCCCTTCTCATCAGGCAGTGTCTGCATGTATTTTTAGCTCTGGAGATTCCTGGCTCAAACCCCCGCTGTTGGCCAAGACAGCAGCTTCCCATCAGGCATTGCTGAGAATAGAGGCTCAGGCCACTTACATCTACTTAGCAGTTTTGTTAATTGTAGCAACCCTTCTCATAAGTGGGGTTTTATTCTGAAAATTAATATCTTGGCTTCTGTGGCAGAATTATCACTCAGTTTAAATTGGGAAGTACAAGAATAGCAAAACTGGCAGTATTCTCCTGTGCATCTTCATCTTTCCTAGATACTTTTTTCAGTGCTGTTTTGAACAGTGGGATATTTTTGAAATATGAGTGTGATGAGTAGGTACCAAATTTTGAAATATATCTGTCAAGGGTGATAAGCACAGTTCTTGTGGGAAGAACTCTCATCCTGTACCTCATGGTGGGGACATTCATTGTGCACTGGGAGACTCATACATGTACTAATTTTGTTTTGCAGCCCCTTTGCACAAGTATGAATTGTACAAATCCTGAGACAGTAAAAAGGATTGTATGTGCAATTCATAGTACACCTCAGAGACTGTAATAATCCAGACAATGTGAAATACAGGGCAAAGGGGGACTGTGCATTTGTTTCCTTTTCTTCCCCCATTGAAATACATCAAGGTTAATTACCAAACTTCATTATTACTTGATAGAGAGTGATAATAATATGGAAGTTCCTAATTAGTTTGCTTCTTCGTACTTTCCTTGTTTTTCAAGGTGTTTCCATGTTCCCAGTTCTGCTGGGTATCCTGGGCTCATCTACTAAACTGATATAACATAATTATCTATTTTATTTTTGGTGCTTATTAATTAATATAAACATATTTAAACGGCAGTGAGAGAAGTATCAACTTTTAGACTCAGGGAGAACACTCAATACTATAATTTCTGTTCTGCTTGCAGTTTTAAATTATTTTTAAAATATCCAAAGCATAATGTGGTCAATTAATTTAGCTTTAAGCCCAGATAAAACTTAAGGCCTGATTGCATATTGTTCTACATGTTGGAAAGCCATTTATGCACAAATAAAGAAGGTGAAAGAGGCAGACACTGATGTCTCTGGTGACCAGCGACAGGACCCAAGGGAATGGCCTGAAGCTGTGTCAGGGAAGGCTTAGGGTGGATATTAGAAAAAGGTTTTTCACTCAATGGGTGGTTGAGCACAGGAACAGGCTCCCCAGGGAAGTGATCACAGCACCAAGCCTGACAGAGTTCAAGAAGGGTTTTGACAATGCTCTTGGGCACTCTCATGGTGTGACCCTTGGGGCTGTCCTGTGCGGGGTCAGGAGTCAGACCTGATAATCCTTGTGGCTCCCTTCCAACTCGGAATATTCTGTGATTCTGTATGTACTTGAATACTAATTTTGATGTAAAATAATGTAAGACTAACTACAGAGACTGAGCTTTTCATTATGTTATTTAAACCCCCTATTTGCATTTATATTGCTTCACATGATGGGAGGTGTTTACGTGGTATTTAAAAATTTGGGATTGATGAACAACTAAACATACCTATGGGGTTTGAGCAAAATGCTTCCTCTTTTTGAGCAAAATGCTTCCTCTTTTTGTGTAGTAGAGTCAAAGATTTACTCCTTAAAATTTATGGATTAAACAGAGAACTAAATGAACTTGAAACAATTCAGACTCTACCTAATAATAAATCAAGCGGTACGGTACTTTCCTGGCCCTAGTAAAGTGCTTTCAAACTGGTATTAAAGTCGAGGTTTTCAAAAAAATATTGGGGAAAGATATTCAGTAGCAGTTGCTATATCTTGTTTCTTAAAAATAGAATAGCTAACATCTAAATGAGCCTGGATCCTGGGTAGAGCTAAGAAGCAGACTCAGGACTTCCCAGATACAATAGGACATTGAAGTTTTGGACCTAGAACATACAATACAAGTTAAGTCCGCTGGTGACGTGGTGTTCCTCCAAGAGCAAGGAGCAGGTTCTTTGTGAACGTTATCTTAATTCTCCTCCTTCTGGCTTGAGTTAGGAGGGATGGAGTTTAATAAAAATTGATTCTGAAATAAGAGAACTAGTTTTGCATATTTGTATCCATGCTGATTCAGCAGGGAATTAATTAATGATTTGGTACTCAGCTGTTTTCATCTGTTTTGATACGTTCACTGGGAAACACGTCAAGGAAACAACCAACCCTTGCTTGTGTTGGGAAGGAGATGTGAGAACCAACCATGAAGACCACAGTGGAGAAATGGGAAGGAATGGCTTCAGGTGGAGCTACAGTGGGCAGATAGAAGGCTGCAAAAAGAATGGAAGCACAGGGTTGGCAGAGAAGTAAAAAAAGATAAATATCTTGGTTAAAGAAGGATGGTAAGCAGTGAAGGGAAATGGGCCAAATCCACAGTGTCATCTCTGATTTATAATGGTATTTGAGAATAAAGCCTGGTATTAGCATTTTGGGGAGAATTTCCAGTGCACAGAATGGCATTTTTGAGCCAGGTGATAAAATTATATTCTAAGGGTTTTAAGGCTTAAAACTAAAGTTGTATTAAAGACATTGGCCTTGTTTGTCGTATGTAGCCGTGACTGTAATCCAGTCAGCTACTTTTCTTAATCTATAC
This sequence comes from Pachycephala philippinensis, assembly GCA_013397055.1. Classification (NCBI taxonomy): domain Eukaryota; kingdom Metazoa; phylum Chordata; class Aves; order Passeriformes; genus Pachycephala; species Pachycephala philippinensis. The sequence goes on from VWZT01012496.1 coordinate 2,430,813, forward strand.
CTGGGGTAACATTTTCCCTGGAGCCACTGAGCAACACTCATGTTCACTCATGGAGGATTTTGCCTTCCCTGTATATTCAGGCAAACATGAGGTGACTTGCACAGGATACCCTGCCATTATTGGTTTGCTTCTTTATTCGTTGAGAGAGCTTGTGTACCCTTGTCAAAGTAATTTAAATCATTGCATAAATGATTCTGAAGTCATGTTTATGTGCAAATACTTTTTAACATGCTGCATGCATTAAGTATTCATACTTTAAGACATCACCTTAAGATTGTCACAAAATATTAGCATATAGTGCTCTAATGTTGTCGAGGGCTTAGGTGGTTTATTCAAAACCTCTGAAGGAATCAATTTGAGAGAATAAATCTCAAGAGTATCTGTGGACCAGAGACTGATTTACCTTCTGCAGACCCCTTCTTCTCTCCATCTGCTCCTTCCTCATATTTGACATGCAAGCCTGTCGCTCCATTAACGAAGAGATGCATTTCAACAGTATCTCTCCAAATACATTTCATTTGATATTTTGAGAAAAATGTATACTGTCATGCAGCTTCATAGGACATCTTCAGAAAAAGAATTTACATGAAAGTTGCAACTTTCTTGACCACCTTTCTGGTTTGATTTCTAGATGCAGTGACAAACAGTGAAAAGTTGGCATATCAAAGGCAGAAGCCGTGTTAAGGTGGCGCGTGAAGTTGGCAGATAAGGTGAAGAAGGCTATGCCATGCAAGGAAATAATAGGAATAAAATTAATTCCTTGATCAGGAAAAGCCTGAATGCATGGCTGTACCCTCCATAATACAAGCTTTCAACTGACAGCTTACAACAGTCCAGGTTCAGTGTAGAAGGACAAAGCACCCAGGATGGGCTGATGTCTGTGTATATGTAGGTGGCAGACAGAATCAGGAGAGATCAGGAAGTCCTGAGAGACGAGCAGTTGGCATCTGTCGTGGTGGAAGGAAGAGGAGTAGAGACCTGCAAGGGGATGGCAGGGCTCTCAGGGTGAAGCCCACCAAAATGGTCACTGCTATGATATTTTTAGTAAGCTGAAGGACATTTCTCAAAGCCTAGGAGGAGATGGGAAAGGAGATGACATTTGATGCCATGGGGGTCTGGATGAGATATTTAGTTTTAAGCTTCATAAGGAAAAAACTGGTTGTTGAGATATTTTACGCATTGCATAAAAATATATCCTGATCATAATTTGTACTCTTAGTGGAAAAACAAAACCAGAAGAAACGGAATCAGTTCTTTTCAGAGATCACCATAAGTAGTGATGATATCCATGACTGTATTTTGTGTTGCACTTGTGTTTATTCCCTGGGTATAGAGACTGCTCAACAACATGAACTCCTTTCTACAAACCTCAAGATCTTACTTTTGTACCCAAAGGGTTTCTGCCATGGAGAAAATAAATTCTTAATCACCACTGAGGTTTCTCCATGCCATTATTTTTGTTCATGTTTGTTTTTATTTATAGGCACTCATCAGCATAATGTGCTATTGCCTACAGCAGCAGGATTTGTTATATACCTTAGGATTTTTTTTCCTACTTGCCTGTATATCATTCATAGCATTTTATTCTTTTTTTCCATTTGCAAGCAGCTTGGCAAAGCATTACTGATATACTATCATAATTGTCTTCCCTGAGAAGAGATAAGCTGAAGCATCAATAATTGATGAAAAAATATCCATTTCACAAAATTTTAATAAGAATTAAAAAAGTTAAATGCATATGGACAGACACATAGCTGTGCAGAGTTTTAATCCATCACACAGAGCTTGCAAAGGACTTGGTATCAGATGACTGTGCAAACTTCAGAAGGCTGTGACAATAGCCTGCTTTTTACAACCACTTTTAAACCGATGCTTCTAGAATGAGATGTTCAACTGCTACACAGTTCACACAGCTAGATCATGCGGCAGGTTAGAAAAACGTATTAATTGCGCGATGAATTATGGATGAATAAATTGCATATGTAAAATTGGAAATTATCCTGTATTCCGTGATTCACTATCTATTTCTGACATGGAGAACTGAATTCTCTTGAACAGTCACACGTGTGTTAACTGTCTGAAAATACCCAGCACAGAGCATTTATTTTACCTTCAGCCATCTTTTTTCTTGCCCCAAAACTGGCAGAAAATTTGGAGCTGATCCCTGCATTACCTGTACTGACTGCATATCCTCCAGCATGTAGGGCCTGGGGCATGGGGAATGTGCTGCCCCACCAATGAAACTACCAAATACTGACTCCGACAGCATTGCTTAGAACTTCTCATCAGTGCCACTCATGGGAACTCCGAAGTTTTTCTGGACTGAAGGAGCCATACACAACTCTGTGCTGCTCCTCTTTTGCCACTCAGGAGGACTCTCCAGTCTGGCCCAGATTTTAAGACTCTAAATGATCAGGACCTTTTTCTCTGTTACTGAAAATGGCATTGCATTGCTCTGTACTTGTAAATCTATATGGGGTTTTGATGATTTTTGTATGGAAGCTCTGTCATATGGCTGACCAGGGACCTGTTCTTTTGTCTATCAGGGTGATGCCCAGTCCTTGACTGAGTATAGTTTACTATACTTGTAGTTTACAAGCATTGATCTTGCTATAGTTGCAGTTGCTATTAAATTAAGCGAAGTATTATTAATACTAAACCAAAATATCTACATAGAAATCACTGTCAAGTTTCTTTCAACAAAAGTATTGACTTTGTTAGAATGATAAGTATAGTTTGTTCTAAACACTGGTCACTGCCTCTGGAATAGGGACGTGGAAGGGAAGAGTGCCACCTATTTCCTCAGTTCAGCAGCTTTTTTTCTATGCCTTAAGTTCATTGGTTTTCAAGATCAATCACCCAGACAGAAAATCCCTGCAGTTAAGAATTGCCATGTTTGGAAAACTGTGCAAATGACTTTGAAAGGAAAGCTTTAGGAGATAAGTTGTAAATAAGCTCTGTGATTGTAAAATGCAGAGTTCAGTGCACCAGAACTGTTCCTGTGATTTTAGCAAACTTCACAGGCACTTTTTTTACCTGGTTTTAGATCCCAGATAGGAAAAAAAAAAACCTAGTCCAGTTTAATTTAATTTCCTGCTGTAGCAGAGAGAGGGTCCATTCCTTACTCTCTCCCTCTATTGCCAGCAATGCAGAAGTTTCACCGAACTGCACCATCCTTTAAAATGTGGCTGGTTTAGAGGGAGAAGAAAATGGTGGAGTTTGACAAGTAGGGTTTTGTACTGGATGTTTGGTAGTATGATGATAACCCTGTTTGTGAAAGTATTTAAGTACTTGCCTAATTTTAGGCAGCTGAATAGTGCCATTTCTTTTTTAAGATTATCACATGCTTAAAATTAATACATTATTTTTTTTAGATATGTATGGGTTTGGAGATTTACATACACCCACATTCTGATCATTGATGTCAAGTCTTTTGAAAGAATTTATGTTTCTATTTTTGCCTCCTAGGTGGACACCCATGGAAACATTCTGCTAACATCGCTTGAAATTCACAACGAGATGGCAAGCAATGAGATCACCACCAGCGTTACAGAAGCCCGAAATTCAACTATATCCTTTGACAACTCAGGAATCCAGTACAGAAAACAAAGCTCACATCGTGAAAGCCTTGGAAGGCGTTCGTCAGAAAGAACAGGCTCCCAT
>VWZT01012496.1:2434962-2450560 GCA_013397055.1 Pachycephala philippinensis
GTTCATCAGAAAGAACAGGCTCCCATAGCAAGAGGGGCCATTTACGAAGAAGGTCTTCGCAACTGAAAATAAAAATTCCCAATCTAACAGATGTGAATGCCATTGACAGATGGTCAAGAATGGTGTTTCCATTCACATTTTCTCTTTTCAACTTAATTTACTGGCTATACTATGTTAACTGACTGAGTTTTTTAAAAGGACTTCAATTATAACAAGTGAAGTANATGTGTGAATACATGTAGCAAAGAACTGTGTGTACTTTAAAGCACATACTGCAAAGCAAAAGTATATGTATGCACACACACATGAACACATTCATTCTGAGGTTATGGACACTTTAACATAGAATTCACTTCAGAGGAACTTTTTAAATTGAAAGGCAGGTGTCGTCAAAGCAGCAAGCCTTGAGAAAGTAAGTGTTGTATATTATCACTACAAAATTTTGATTGTCATAGAAATTTTCAAACAGCTGTAATCATGTATAAAGTCAGTATTTAGCAACATCCTTTGTAAATGCTGCCATATACACTAATCATAAAGCAGTAGAGTTACACTGGTAAGTTTAAAATAAGTTATTTATATTGCAGATCCATCAACTACAATTTCATCAAGCCGAATTTATTTTTCTCTGCTAAAATTTCTTGGGCTTATATATGGCATAATACATCTTTTCCCAGTCCTGAATGGGCATAGTTTTTACTGGTCTCTTGCTTTCTCTTGTGCAGTAAGCAAGCTGATCATGGGAGTGTTGTAGGTCTTTCGAGACATATACAGGTTTATAATATTTCAAACAAGCATTTTAAGTGTCCATCAACAGTGAAATGAATCTTTTGTAAGTACTGTAAATGTACAGCACATTTTCCTTCCCTTGGACTGGTTCCAGCTGCCATGTCATTTTGAAAGAGAACAACACATTTTTAGTATAATTTAGCTGAGAATTCAACTACTGTCAATGTGTTCTACATCTGCTGTAGATTTAAAGATTGTTATTCCAGTGAAAGCATAGAAGATGTCTCAGGTTATTTGTTACTTTGACATGAAATCACCTAGCTGTAGCCTTTTTTAAACATGCATTCATATTATTTAACATTCTTATAACATTGTATGTTGATGTAAAATATATTTGCATAATATGCATATAAGTATATTTTCTCAATATTTTTCTTCCCTGTGCTTGCTATCGTGACCGCATGTTATGTCATATTTTTGTTTCTGTGATGTTATAACTTTTTATTCTCTAGAGCTGAGCAAATAGAGCACTTCTGATACTTTGATTCAGTAATGGAGCATTTTCATATTTTATTTATATACTGAAAGTATATACGCCCACACTTACCAAGGTAGTGTGCTGCCATCACAGATCACAAGAGCATCTTTTGTTTCAGCATTAACTGTGTTCTAACATACCCTTCTTGCAAATGTGACCATTTTGGTTTTCATCCCAGTTCGTTCCCTCACTGGGATTCCAACTTTTTTCAGTCTAGTAGATTGTAGTCATCAAGGTATGCCAATTTCAGATCTGTAAACTTAATTTGTTATTTATCAGAACTAAATCTTTCTAAAGAAAAGAAGATATATTTTTTGTAAACAGTGTTTCTATCATGTACATTCTCAAATAACAACAAATACAGTAGCATAAATAGATCTAAAAAAAAACAGAATTCAGGCTTAGCCCTGACAGTTCTCTGCATGTGAAATTCCTGTGGACATCGATGGGATTTTTTGACAGAGAGCTTTGGATGCTAGTTGGAGACTTCTGTGGGGGAAAATATGTGTGGATATGCATCTAGCAAAATCACCAAATATGAATGAAACTGAAAAGGCTGCCTTGGCTCTGTAACAACTGCCCCCTGTTCTCACTAGTACTTGATTTACCTGTGAGTAGAGCACTGATTTTTGGGTTGCTGCCATGTATGGCCCATTACTGTTCCCACCCCTGTTTGCAGCTGAACTGTGAAACTTTGCTGAAATTCCAGCGTAGATGAGCCTGGGTTGCAGTTGTGTTTCAGTTCCATCCTCGGGGCTGCTCCTTGAGCATGAATGGGCTCGGCACAGTTGCCTTGCAGCATTGCTGCAGTGCGATCCCCGGCTGGGAATGTTCACCAGAACCCTGGCTGCTGGCGTGGGCAGGATCAGCGCCGCAGTCCTGCTGCATCCTTGGCACTGGTGCAAAGTGGCTGGAACTGCAGTTTTTAAGCACTGTATCTGCAGACAACTACACAGCATGAAGAGCCTCAGAGGAACCCATATAGCTGGAGCAGAAAACTTGGTGTTTAAAAGTTCCCCGGTATTAAGTCCCATTGGTGAAGCACAACATATTGTCAGCTCTCTAATATCTCTTCAAACTGTGAAGGAATTATAGAGCACATTGTCATCCTTAAAATCAAAGTAACTAACAATTAACACCTTCCCAAAGTACATATTAGATAGAATTGTTGAAAACCTCTCCCAAGTATTTATCTTAATAGCAAAATATGTTTAAACAAAACCATCTGATTTTAATGAAAATTATAAATGGTAGGCTTTGCTTTAGAAAAATTTCCCTACTGAAATGATCTCCAAGCAAGTCTTCCTGTAAGTGCCGTAAAGAACTACTCTAAAAAGTGGGATTTGAGAGGGGTCCTGCCCTCATGATTTAATCACAGCACTCTGTTTTCTTCAAGCCCCGCTTCCTAGAAATCATGTGGTCAGGCAGAAACCTTCAATAAGAAATGACTTTTTAGTTGTGATAGAAATGTATATTCCAAATCCCGCTGAAATCAGTTCTTCAGTGGCTTCAACAAGAATTTCCAAGAAGGTATAAAATTACTCTCTGTACAGAGCAAAGAGGCAATGTGGATTTTCCAGGGTCCTGGATGTGCAAGAGGACTGAGTCTCTGAGGACTCTCTCACTTTTGTACCCTTTGCACAGCTGGAGAGCAGCAGGTTACTGCAGCCCTGTTCAGATGGGAACTGTGCTTCCCATCTTGCCTGTCGTGGCAAAAACTAGGCAGTTGCACATTTCAGCTTTTTCACAAGATTTCACCTTCATGGTGTAGACACAAACAGCTCTAACCTTGAACATATCCAGGTCTTGGTTTGACTTGAAAAAAGGCAGGAAAATCTCATTTAAGGTTAGCACTTCATCTTACACACGCATTTTTTTGTGCCTTTTTTTGCCAATTCCGTTCCTACAGTCCCAGCACGACTTCTTACACACAAAAACACACACATACAACCATGTGTTATGAACAGTGTTTGCCTTGACCTCCCATTTTCTGGCTTTTGTCCCTGTGCACTAGCTGCAGTATATTATTTTAACCATAGATGGCTTTAAGACTGAAAATGGTAATTTCAATTAAATCACACCAGAGTAATGTATTTCATAGCTAATTAACTCCTTTGTAACTCAACACTCCTATAAATAACATTTACACATAATTTGTTTGTAAAAGGAATTTAAAAAAAGGAAAACTGGAACTATCTTCTGTTATAGCCCAAAGGGTCAATAAACAGTAGAAATATTATGGTGGTTTAATTCTAAGTTGATTTCATCCCATTGTAATGATAAACTAAAACCCAGTCCTTTTTGCTTAAGGCACATCTATGTATTTTTGGTATTCTTCAGCAGTGAAAAAAAAAAAGAATAGTAAAATGGAATGATGAAGAGATGCTTTTTGAAAATATTGATGAATGAATATTAATTTATTAAAAAGGATTTAAAAATTAATCGGGTTTTTTTTTCTGGGGATGGAGGGAGCACGGTGACTCTGTTTAGCTAAATTTAATCTTAAATATCATGTAATGATTAGTCTTACACATTTTATAGAAAAAGACCAAATGTGAAAACATTTTCTAATCAACAGACAAGTAGCAGAAGAGATTCTTAAGCATAAACAACTATATTTCCTAGTGTTTTATATAGTAGATCAAGTAAGAGGGAAAAACTACATCCACTGACTTAGCAAGATTCTTAATAGCAAACCAATCTGTCTTCAAGCTGCGGCACGGCCAGTTAAGCGCAAAAACTTTGTTCTGTGCTTTATATAAAAAAGGCCTTCTTTTGCTTGCTTCTGCCCAGGACACAAAAGAGTTTTTAAATATCAAAAGAAGACAGTGTTTATTTATTTGTTTCAGTAATCAAGTACTGTGTTCAATAAACTTTTTATTGCTAAATATTAGTAAGTTATTTTAGAGCAGTCAGAATACAGAGAATTTTGCAAAAGGGGGTTTTAGAGACACCTTGACATTAGTGCTACAACCCATTCCCCCAAAAATAAAACAACAACTGGAAAATTTTGAAAGCAGGAAAAAGCTGTCATATGCTTGCTTTAAATCTCATAGTAGCTAATGATATATGTCACAATTTTTAGAAGTAGATAAAATATTCAGCACCATAGTTGTAATGGCCTTTTAAATCAACAGAAAGTCTCCCTCTTATTTCAGCATGTATCTGCTCACTTTCAAAAGCAATGCTTCCCAGATTGTAAGTAACATCTGTGATCTACTTTTTCTAGTCCAGCCTGCATTGTAAAGTAGGAAAGATTACCCATGTATCAATCTTTGTTTTGTGATTGGGAATATTTTCTATGAGATAAATTTCTTTGTGTTTTTTGGACATTATGTATGGATAAATATTATTTAATTGCTTAAGTACTACTCATTATATCAAGGCAGTTCAGGTTCTAGTAGAAATGATGGGTTCTTTTCTCCAAATGGTTATGGTCCTGTTAGTATCAAGACTGTTTCCACAGATGTTTGTTTTATAGTCACAACTGTCACAATAGCAAGTGCCACCTGCTAGAAGAGGTACAGCAGTAGCTGAAAACTGAACTAAAAACAGTGGGAATCCCAAGGCTTCTCTGAACTGGTTTTGAACAAAGAAATCTCTCATAATTTCCTTCAAACTCCTGCAAATACAGGGTCTGAGCTTTACAAAAATTATTTCAGATCGTGAGTGTTTAATTTATGTGGCTCTTACAGCTTGTGAGAGCTGAGCTGTGGACTCTGATGTACACATTCAGAAAATCAAACCCTTTGAGAGTTTACCCAACACACAGCATCACTTGTTGTACTTGAAAACTAAAGCCATGTGGATAGGATATGTAATAGTACAAAAAGAAAAATCAGCTGCCCCTAAAATCAGCCAGAGTTTAAATCACTAATTAACTGAACTTCAGGTAATGCTTAAGCAAGCACAGTATTTGTTTGGACAATGTCCCTTACCTTTGCAACATTCAAGGTGGTATGTATTTGTCCCAGCACTGCAGCCTAATTTAGGTTAGCAAGTTTTCTTCTCCCTGGTAACAAGGGAAAACCCAGAAAGTGGCCCCTGCACTGGCATACCTCCAGCAAGGGGAAGGGAGAGCACCTCTCTGGGTTTTCTCTACACTGATCTCCAGAACGACGCTGATCCAAGCTCTGAATCCTTCCTTGGAGGCACTGATCTCTCTCCTTCAACTCCAGAGGGAGCCTTTGGCTAACTGAATTATCCCCCAGCTTACCACCAGCAGTTGGGTTGTTTCACCTGTTATTGCTCCTGCTGCAAAAACCTGGAGATAAAGTACCCCAGCTGTCAGAAGGAACACTGGCAAACAGCATGTGGACTCGGGGCTATGATACATCATGGTAATCTTTAGGTTATTCATTCTAATATTGTATTAAAATATATTTCAAGTTATGTTCTAGCCTTCAAGGGTTAGCACACTTGTTCCCAGATGCTGGTGCTTTTTATATGAATGTACTTGGTACAGAGCATGGGGAATTTTTCTAAACACTTTAAATCTGCCCACCAGTACTCTCCTGGGCATTTCCTCCATCATTCACCCGTATCACAGGTCAGAGTTTGCGTTAGCCCTGCACTAGGTTAACCACCCACCTACTGGGAGCCCAAACCTGCAGGCGTGTGCTGCCAAGTGCTGAGTTGCTCAGCTGTGCCATTAGATCTTCTGCTTATTAGAAAGTCTCTCACAGATCAGATGCTATAATTAGTCTAACAACGAGCTGCTGCTTCACACCTCCTCCTAAAATGCCAGCACTGTCACTAGGGACCCTGTTTTCCCATCTTTTGAAAACTACTAGAAAAAGAGGAATTTGCAGGCTGTCAGACAATTAAGAACCTCTCTCCCTTCACCCAGGCTCACATTTCGCTTCAGGTTATATGTTTAATCTACAGGGACAGAAGTAATTTTGTACAAAATTTCCTGCCTAGGGCTACTCTTAAGAATTTGCAGTCCAAAACACAAGTAATGTAGGTAAATGCTGAAGTATTTAAAATTTCTAGCAACAGTCTTTACATCTTTTTTCCTTTGGAGATATTTAATGCGAAAGGCACAAACAACTGCGGGAGCAGGAACCAGCACAGTAAAGCTCCCTATGCAAGCTGGCCAAGAGCTAGGCTGGAGTAAGGCACGTGTGCTCCTCTTGCTTTCAAAGGTCTTTCTTGGCTGAGCAGCTGGAGAGTTTTGACGGAAATTCCAGCTCACCTGAGAACAATCCCAGAGCATGACCCAGAGCACTCTTTGGGCAAGTGCTCTAGGCATCTGCCTCTGATCTAAAGAGCTGACAAAAGCACTACATGTAACTGCATTATAGATGGAGGGGAGTCTCCTCTCATGAAAAGGCTTTGGGTGCCAGGCATGTCTCTGAGTGCCTTCAAGGCATGGATTCTCCCTACACTCTGTGTTTCTTGCCACTGCTCCTGGACAGTTGCGCACTGGATGTGCTGCTTTGCCCTGCAGAGCTGTACAATTCTCCTGCCACAGCAGAGGACACATGGACTGAATTCACTCCATCTCACGTGGCACATTTATCTGAGGTATCCAGTTAGTCCTTCCATCCATGCGGACCCTATTTTTAACAAACGAAAATACATACTATCATCCTGACGGCTATTTAAAGCACACATTTGGAGTTCCAAGCCAACATTTTTAGCTTCATTTCTTCAACTAGCTGCAAAACCATCTCCAGAGAAAGATTTGAGCAGAGGAAACTTGTGCACAGAAGTGCTGTTGCATGCTGCTCTACAGCTGGAGTTGCTGTGCTTGAATTTTGCATGTGATAGAGAGCATGAGAGAGAAATAATGCCAGAGAAACGGAAATAATTCCTACGCTTGTCTATATTTATAGTGTTTTGGATGAAACAGTTTCAGTGCAGATGACAGAAGACATCCTGTGATGTGAGTGATCCCATATCACGACAAACAGTGTCCCACTCGCCTCCCTTTGGTATCAGTGAGAGTTGAGTGTGGCTTTACAGCTTTGGCCAAAAACTCAGAACCACATTGGCTATTGGAAAATAACTTGTGATTGTTTGGGGACTGGAAAACTGTGATGTGACTTCGTTTGCAAATGGGAATCATTTCAAGACACGTTTTCCCACGAACTTAACTGTCCTGACTGCCTTATTCTAAGCTGGAAGCTACTGCATCATTAATTAGTTTTTGAATTACCATTTCATTTTCCATTATTTAATGTGAAGCATAGAGGTTTTTTGATGGTTTCTGTAAAAATACAATGCCCATCTGCAGCAGCAAAGTAGTTAATTAGTGCTATAAATGCATATACAACTGCACATAATGCAAGACATTAGAAGTGAAACACTCTAAAGGATACCCATTACCTGCAACTACTGCTTGGGCATTATTTAAAATACTGCTGACAGTTCTGTTTGAAGAATATGCTTAGTTTATAACAACACTGATTAGGTATTCTATATGGGCAGTTAATATACCACGCTTCCATGTATCTCATTTGCTTTGACAAGGTAGTTTTTGGTGAAGCCAATGCTGGAACAATTTCCTAATGACCTCACTGATGTTAAATTTCTCTTGATCATGATTTCTTGCAGACCTGTAACATCCTGAATGCAGATGACAGTTTTGACATTCACAAAGATGTAGGTTTAATTATCATCTTGATTACTTGAGCTGGAAAGCCAGATGCCTAAATATCATGAAAGGTCGAGTAGAACAAATCCTGATAGTTGGTATCTTTCAGTGTTAGAAATGTTGCTTGGATTGGAAGGTGACTTGGAGAATAACAAGTAATTCCTTTGCATAACTCTCTTCCTGCACAAAGGAACAATTGTTTAACAATGTTTAAACAAGGATTTGGTCCTAAAAAAAGAGGAAATTTGAGCTGAAATACCAAAGACATGTAAATCACCTCAAATAAAAGAGAACAGAAAGGAGAGGTGCCCAAGACACCAAGATATATAAAGATCTGATAGTTTTTTCCCAGTGGCCCGTGGCAGGTAACACTTTATTGTTGAGATACTCACATAAAGCACAGCAAGCCACATCTTTAATAGCAGAGAATTTGTCAATATCCTTTGCCTTTATGTGCATGATTTATAAATCTATTTTCTAAAGCAATTTTAGGGTTGTAAAATCACACCATTATTTAGTACACAGCTCCTCATGGATTCTGGTTTATCAAGTGTTAGGTAAAGAGGGGAAAAAGCATTTGCTAATCACTCATTAGCTAGAATAGATTTGAGCAAATTACTGCTATTATGAGTTCTGATCCAAAGCCCATTATAGTTGAAAGAAAAGCTCTCAGAGGTTTGAACAGGCTTTGCATACCACCTGAAATTAATATTAACCAGACTGCTGGAAAATTTACATCTTAATTGACTATACGAAGATCAAGATACAAAAATTGCCAGACTATAAGACATCTATAGGACAGATCAAAACACAGTAGTGGACTGAAAACAGAAATTGCAATAGACACAAGGGATAGGAATTTTTGCGATTTTAGTTTAATCCACTACATTGTTGCTGTTGAGGTGAAAAACAACCAGGTTTTTTGTTTATCCGTGGTTGTCCACAAAACCCAGGCTTGCCCCTTAGCAGCAAAACACTAAACCAAATGAAAAAAATCCTCCAAACCACCACCAAAAAATGGAAGCAGAGGACATCTTGCAGGTCAGAAAACTCTCCCCATCTCCAGAGTCCAGCTAGCATCCTACTGCAACAGATAGGTATTTTAATTATTCTTTATTATTAAAAATGTTGATATAATATTTAAAGCATTACTGATGTTTAATCAGACATATTACATGCTTTGTTGCAAAGGAAACCTTATAGGGATACAAAGTAGGCTGCAGGCAGCCTTGGCCTTGAGAGGTTGCAGCTGTATCCCTGGGAAGGGGGAAGGCCAGCATGGAATGCAGGTGTGCTGATTCCTGTAACAAGAAGCACGTGAGTGGCCCAAAAGATGGGTATAAAAGGCCGGACTGCAGGATCATAGGGCAGATACTGAGCTGAGTTGGAGTCAGCTGTGCTGGTGCCGGCTGGTGCTGGCTGGTGCCTGCCACCACCTGCCACCCTCCTCTGCCAGCCTGCTCTATGCTGGACTTTTGGACTCTGACATCTGGTGCCCCGTGTTTGTATGTATTGCAGCGATAACTGGCTTAGAGCCTCAAAGACTTGGAGCCTCAGACAGCAGAAGCCTCACGGACTGCAATCCACTTGGGGGAAGTGGAAAAGCCGGCCGGCGCGTAATCCCTAGGTGGGGGTGTGCCCAGGAGAGCTGTGAGTAGCCTACGCATGTAAGTCCAGGATTGGACTGCCTTGGGCGACCGTGCCTCTGGGAAGGACGGACCAGCGGCTTGCTGAGTTATAGCCCCTGTGTGATTACTGTGAATGGTGCCATGTATTTTACTGCAAACTATGTTGGCCCAGTGTACGGCAACAAAACCTTATTGAGACCTGACCATGTTGAACCATGTTGAAGTTCTGAGACAGTTCTGATTTAGGTAGTGAAGAATTTTTGGCCAGAAACTTTCCTAAATACATAAGTAAAAATATTGCCTGACTCTCATGCTGCTTCCTGCCTATTGACACTAGTCCAGCAGTCTGAGGGTGAGTTACTACAGGTTTAAATAAGGACAGAGAAATCATGACAACCAAAAGGAAGGAGAACCTCCAAGAAGGGGCTACTATCAAACTGCCAACAATTTAGCAGTTTTGGAAGAATTCTGTCTAATATTTAGGTGCCTCATTTGGAGTTTAATGCTCTCTGGCATGTCAAAAGATTTTGAAAAGCATATTTAGTAGCTTCAGCCGTAATAAGAAAAATGCACTGAAGCACTGTCTCCATAGATATACATCCTTTTCCTTTGTAAAGTGATTGTAAAATATGAAGGTAAGAGCTTCAGGGGACTGGCTGCGTGAAGTTCTGACAGCCAGCTGTGGAAATTTTCAGTACACTCAGTCTTACTGATAGCTGCTAGCTATCTAAAAGGCTGCAGCAAATCCTCCATTCATTTCCATTTTCATTGGCTTTTCCCAAAAACCTGAACATTAGGAGCATCCTACCTTGTTAAAGCCAGGAAGCCCTGTCACTGATTCTTTTCCATGCAGTGATCAGGCTCTACTTTTAAATCCCAGAGATTGCCCCAGTGGCTCCAGCTGAGAGGACAGTGCACACCCTTGCTGCCCAGATGAGTAGAAAGCTCTCCAGGCTGAAGGTATTTATGGCTGATTTTCCCCTTTTGTTCTTTTGCCAAAATTGCCCTCTAGCTCAAATAGCCTTTCTCCATCTGGCATTTACTCTTGATGTATTTCTAGTGAGAAATCACATCCTTCTCAACCTTCCTTTTGCTAAGCTGAAACAAGTTCAGCTATTTTAAGTCACATTGTGCTCTTTTCTCCCCTGACCACCATCTTAGTCTTTCTCTCACCTCTTGCAGAAAAAAAATATAATAACGCTCTTTACGGATCATCAATGACAAAATTATTATATACTGCTCCTACTGTTTTTATTCCTCCTTATCGTGTCCTCTCTTGTGTCATTTCAACACAGTTTCCCAATAACAATCATCAGTCTCTTCCCCTGCCCAGTCCTTAGCTAGTCATTTACTTTCATTCATCTTTTGTGTCTGTAATTCCCTTTTCCCTGCAGTGTCCACTTGCCTTCTGATGTAGGCAATGGATTTTTTCCAAGATGCCATGTTTCCTCCAAGAGGTCTTGAGGTTCAGACCTACCACACCTCTGTTACAACATCAGCACTAATGCTGGCAGGAAGAGACTTTAAACACTGGATTATCTTGGGGTTTAAAACTGAAATCATTGTCAGTATATGAAGCGAGGTGCTCAGGACAGAGCCATGTCAAACCTCAGCACCTACTTTTGCCATCTCAGCTAAGCATAAAAAATTCTCACAAATGTCACCCTTAATGAACACCAGGGAAAATCATTGGCAATGGCAACAACCAGCCAAAGTGCAGAGCAGTGCACTGCACACCTAACAAACTGCTCGTGTCTTTGGCTGCCCAGTGTGTGTCATGCTCCACTTCCTGGGAGGATATGTACTCCTAGCTCCAGGGGAGCTGATGGATGTCCATCCCTAGAAACCTTCATCTCCCCTTCATCCGAATAATGATGGAGCTGATGGGATGCCATATCACCCTGTGTGCCAGGAAAAGCCTCTCCGTGGCTCTGGGGATGCTCTACAGCTCATCCTAAAAGCCCAAGAAAATGCTCTGTAAAGGGTCATGTGCAATACCAAGAGCAATTTGTAGAATTAAATACATATCTTGTTTGGACGCCAGTTCTTTTAGGTTTACCATTCATGCTGTATCAAGCATGAAAACAACCTTGAAGAGGTAATTGTTGAGCACTATGCTAAAATTCGTTCTCATCAGAGCTATTACTGGAGGACAAGAGGATTATTTACATGGGGTTTTTTTCACATAACAGAGTACTTGTCACAGCTGCAGTTGTGGGCTTTTTTAAATCTAATTGCAGACTTGAAATGCAAATGACTGTAAAATTTCACAGACATATTTTAAAAATATGGATTTTAACATACTACTTTCCATTGCTTGCGAGGAGCTTTTTTTTTTTTTTCTGTTGTCTGGGGGTATTTATTTTGAAACTTCCCAGGCAGTCAAAATGCCAAGCTTATACTATAGAGATGCATCCTTGTAGTGACAAATACCAATGCATGTAATATTAGGGACCTACTTTGCATGTACTGAAGAACAAGTACATTACAGACAAGCATGCTCTCTGCAACCTTAATTCCCATTACTGTGTATTAATTAATGCAGTAAATTGCAAGTCCTTATCACCATGATTTTTTCCTGCAGTATTTACATGCCAGGGTGGGCCAAAATTTCTACAGTTGTCTGGCTAAAATGTCTGAATATTTGAAGCTGGCAGGGATGCTTGGGTGCTTAAAATCCTCAATTGAAAGTCTGCAAATGTAAATTTGCCCTCAGGAGCAGTGGTCTGTGATGGTGGTGTCAGGTATAGTTGTGCCATTTGGACCAGGCAGCTCCTCCATGGATCCTGCAGCTGTTGGCTTGGATGCAGTGATGCTGGTGGTTCCTGCCTTTCTATTTTTAAAGATCTTGGCCTTTAATATTTTTGCTAGAGTGTAGCTGTGTACTCACTAAAAAAAGCAGGATGAATCTCAGTTGTTGAAACAAATTGCTTTCCCTGAGAACAAAACCAATTGGTTATTAACATAACATGCCAGCAGGAGCCTTGCCAGCACTGACTTAGGCCTCCGGGCAATAATGCTGTGCAAATAACATTAAATTGCAACTAAAAGCCTGAAACTGAGGAACAGAAGAGTTTCAGAGCAGGTGTGTAACAAGCAGAAAACTAATAGAAGAGGAAGACATAAGAAAGGTCTCTAACACACAGAAAGTTATGGCTTCTCTGAAAAAATACCCTGAAAATTGAGCTGGCATGCACGTCAGTGCCACAACCTTTTTATGCACATCCACAGAATCATAAAATTATAAAATTATTAAGGTTGTAAAAGACTCCAAGATCATCAAGTTCAACCCCACTACCCTAAGTCTGCCAGGTCCATCACTAAACCTTATCTCTAAGCACCACATCTAAAATTTTTTTAATACTTCCAGAGACAGTGACCACTTCCCTGGGCAGCTTGTTCCAATGCTTGACCACCCTTTCAGAGAAGAAACTTTTCCTAATATCTAATCTAAACCTCCCCCTACACAGCTTGAAGCCATTTCCTTTTGTCCTATTGCTTGCTACTTTCAAGAAGAGGCCAACCCCCAAGCAGCTACAAGATCCTTTCAGGTGGTTGTAGAGAGTTAGAAGGTCTCACCTGAGCCTCCTTTTCTCCAGGCTAAACAGCTGCTTCTTGTAAGACTTGTGCTCCAAATCCTTCACCAGCTCCATTGCCCTCCCTGGACATGTTCAAGCACCTTGATGTCCTTCTTGAATTGGGGGGCCCAGAACTGAACACAGGATTTGAAGGGCAGCCTCACCAGTGCTGAGTACAGGGAGACAATCACTGTCCTGGTTCTGCTGGCCACACTATTGCTGATACAGGCCAGGATGCCATTGGCCTTCTTGGCCACCTGGGCACACACTGGTTCATGTCTAAATCCTGTCAACCAGCACGCCCAGGTTCTTTCTGCTGGATATCTTTCCAGCCACTCTTACACAAGCTTGTAGCACTACATGGTGTTGTTGTGACCCAGGTGTGGGACTGTTACTTTGCTGTGGTGAACCTCACACCATTGGCCTTGGCTCGTTGGTCCAGCCTGTCCAGATCCCTCCTGCAGAGCCTTCCTGCCCTCCAGCAGAGCAACACTCCCATCCAGGGCGGTGTTATCTGTAAAGTGACTGAGGGTGATCATCTAGATCTTCGATAAAGATATAAATAGGACTGTCCCTAGCACTGAGCCCTGGGGAACCCCACTAGTGACCTGTCACCAGCTGGATGTAACTCCATTTACCAACACTCTCTGGGCCCAGCCATCCAGCCAGTTTTTTACTCAATGAAGCGTGCACCTCTCCAAGCCATCCACATGTAGTGTACCTGAGGGACTAACTCATTTTCAGAGATAGCTACTCTGCAATTTCTCCAAAAATCAATTTACTGATGTCTGTCTCAGGTTGGGCTAGCCAATAACAGGCACCTAAAATTGCTTGCTACCTTATCTACAAGCATCAAAGGAAAATCAGGAATCATTTGATGACAAATGTAAACTCAAGGCTGATCAAACTACAGTCTTGTTACAGCCAAGTTATCATGGATAACTCAAAATTTCTGTTCCTCCTGATGATGGGAGCTGCAGAGACTTTTTGCTCAGTAGATTCTTTAATGCACATCAGTGCTTAGTCAGTGGATATAGGTAATTTTAAAGATATGTTTAGGAGTCTTAAGGATTTAGCAGAAATCTGATATCTGATATTTATGCAGGCATCACATATAGGGAGGACTTCTCAAAGGGATTTCCTGAGAAACACCTGCACTGAGCTGCCTGTAATTTTTTCACCAACTGGAAACAGCATGAGCTTAACTGAAAGCAGAAAAACCGTGATTCCACAGCTCTTCACAGAGTGTAGCAAATCCTTCTGAGGCAGAGCTTATGAGCTTGACGTGGCTTCCTTGTAGCTCTGAGATGAGAATTTCTAGTGCCGTACATCTCTGTGCTGTGCCAGCACACATCTTGGGTCACCACTAGTTCAGACAAATCTCCATGATGCTCCTTTGGATCACGTAAACTCGCCCTTCGTGTCCCTTGTGTTACTCTCTGAATAGTGCAAATGTACAGCATAATCAGTTGCATGAAGGCAGAGGTATAAATAACAATAAGTGATTAGGAGAACATTGCAATTAATCACAAGAATGGAGGCTCAATGAACTCTTGTTGTCATTTTTAACGAACGATACATTATAATTAGACACATCCAAGGGGAATTGTAAGCACTTGCCAGTGCAGAGATGTCAACTACGAGAGTACCTCATCAAGAATTTGTTCTCACCGTTTGTTAGGCTGTTTTGAGATTTCTTCATGAACCCCGTATCTCAGTGGTGGCTAGAAAACATGGGGAAAAAAAAGTGAAAAAAGAAAGGAAGAAGATTAGATCCAAACTATTCCTTTGTATTTGTTTAGAACTGTGTGTTGTTCCATAGGGTCTGCAAGAACCGTGAAAGTAATGTATAAGGAATCTGCCTGTTGTCGCAGGCAACCCTTTGACCCAGATAGTGGGCTCCTGCGGCAGAATACCCCTGCAGCCGTGGGGCTGCGATCCACACGGTCAGGGGGTTGTCTCCCCTCTAGCTCGGGGCCTCCGCGGGCATCACGCGTCCTCAGTCGCAAGGGTGAACAGAAGGCAAAGACGCAAGGAGCAGAGTTCCACACTAGCCCCCTTTATTAACCAAACTGGCTCCAGGGAGGAACTCCGGAGAGCTCAGCCGTGCAACGGGGTTTTCACCAAGGGGAGGAGCAGGGGAGGAGCGAACCATCAGCCAGCGGGTAACGGGGAATGGGGAGGAACCAGGAACAGAACAACCAGTTGTGACAACTTAGGGGTGGATACAATAAGAGCTAGCCAGCCAGGGACCGAACGGGGGTGAACTTTCCGGAAGGAGGGGTGGGCCTGCTCCTGGGCCTCTGCCCAGGGGGCGTGGCTTACAGCGCAGTCTCCTCCTCAGGAACCGCCTCAGGGGCGTGGCTTCCCCGGGAGGAGGCGGAGTCCGAGTCCGAATCGGCGCTATGTCCTGCATCAGTCTGTGACATGCAAATTACAGACATGTCTCATTGGAGGGATACCAAACCAAACACCGGTATTGGTTTGGCAAAGCCTGGTTTTAGGTAGCAGGGGGGCTGCAAAG
>VWZT01012496.1:2450739-2461679 GCA_013397055.1 Pachycephala philippinensis
TGTTAGTAATAAATTTCACTTAGTAATTAAGGTTGAGTCTGTTTTGCCCTTGAAGTATTTCTCCCGCTCTCCTTATCTCACCCATGAAGCCTCCGTTAACTCTTTTTCCCTCTTTTCCCTCCTTTGCCCAGCTGTGGTAGGGGAGAGTGAGCGAGCGGCTCTCATGGGTGCCTGGCGTTGGGCCAGTGTCAAACCACGACAACACCTGCAATAGCAGTTTATTTCCCTTTAAAATTGCTAATCTAATACAGACATACCAAAGTTGATAGTAGGGAATATCAGAATGCACAATTCTGTACACCCAGCTTGGACGAAAAGCAGTGTCTGCACAATTCATCTCTGTGTGATGGAGTCTGATACACAGAGCCTAAGACATTAGTTATGGTCAACTTTGATGATTCTTTGTGTGATTAATTTATGTGACCCACATACAAGGTTAACAGGTTTTCCCACAGATGTTTCCCATTTTCATTAATTTGATAAGCCATCCATTCTGTATACCATCCATCAATGTATAGTTTTTCAGGCAATTTATTCTTCTGCAAATATTTTTCCCCAATAATTTACTTTTCTGTGGACTATCCACCAAATGATATTTTACTTCAGATGTAGATTAACTATATTTTAAGACATAGAAACTTGTGTTATTTTTCCAAATATGATTTAGGATGGATTTAATATATTCTTGTTCACACACGGATTTTTCCTTTAGACTTCTAGGGTTCCTAGACTTACAGAACTGTAGGAAATCCAGCACGGTCAAAATGGGTTCACAAAGGGAAAGTCTTTAACCAATTTGATATCCTTCTTTGATAAGCTCATCTGTCTTGTGGAAGAGGGAAAGACAGTGAATGTAGTTTTTCTGGATTTTAGTAAGGTTTTTGATTTTGTTCCTCACAGCATTTCTCTGGACATTAATAATGTGCTTTAGCTTTTGGTTAGCCCTCAAGTGGTCAGGCAGTTGGATTAAATGATCTTTTCTTCCTACAGAAACAGTGTATTCTAACAATATATATGCTATTAGGTTACATTGCTATAGTATTTGTATACATATTTACCACGTATATAATATTAAAATATAGTTGTGTATCTATTATTTCACAAGTTTATATATGTACCTTTCTAAGTTCTTATTACTAAACTGCACATAATTAGGACAAAGTTATCAACCTTGTTTCCCTAGATTTGTGTTTGTTTTCAAGCTGCTACACCTTGGATGGTATTTCTAGCAGACTCTCAATAATATTTAAAAGACATCCTGACATTTTGAAGAGCAGGGAAGGAAAGCTACCTATGGAGTTTCCGTGAGATAGCTGGTGGTTTGATTTGTTTAGTCAGACAAT
This sequence comes from Pachycephala philippinensis, assembly GCA_013397055.1. Lineage (NCBI taxonomy): Eukaryota > Metazoa > Chordata > Aves > Passeriformes > Pachycephala > Pachycephala philippinensis. Next base: position 2,452,083 of record VWZT01012496.1, read on the forward strand.
ATGTATAAGTTTCATACATATACACTAGTGTTCAGAGGAAGGAGAAAATTGTTGAGAGCCTGAAGTAAGAGCCTGACAGCATGCTTAAGTGCTTTTTTCCCTTTGGAGATTACAACTTGTATGAAATGTGACACAAAATACTCTCAGCTAGGAGAGAAATCCAAGAAGGCTGGAGAATAGAGAAACAACCCTTTCAAGGGCCTTCCTGAATATTTATCTTGTTTGGGATGTATCTGAGATCATCCTCAGGGTCAAAGACTCCTGAGCATGTAATTCAAAAAGTTAAGCATGGTTAAGTGCTTTGTTCCTCAGAGGTTCCCTTTCTTCAATTATGTATCTGAGGAGAGCCATAAAGCATTGCCCAAAGAGCTGTGTAAGCAGATGTAAGGAATAGGAACAACACAGTAGAGAGCTTTTGTTTGGGATTGAAAGGCAAATAAAGATCGTAGGTGCACACAGCACTGCTTGAGAAGATGATAGAGATGACCACCTACCATTAATCACCCTCTCTGAATTTTAAGAACTTCAGGCACATTCATTTTCAACTTTATGAACAGCCCAAACTGGTTGTTAGCAGTAGGGTTACAAAGCTCCTCCCTTTACCTATTGGCATCCAGAAATACTCCAACTTGTAATCAGAGAGAAAACAAAACTAAAAGAGAGAAAGGAGGAAGGTGGGATGAGCTATAAAAAGAAAAGTTGGATACAAGTAGTCCTTTTGATCACAGGCAGTCATCATAACTACCCACACAGTGTCAGGAGGCACTGCCAGGCTATACTGACCTCAAGAAAGATTTTGGAGTTGTCTTCCAGTGCAGGTACAGGTCATGCTAATGAAACACAGCCAGTAGCGGGGTGACTGAATGAATAATGAAAAACAGGATTTTTTATAGAAAATGAAAGGTGTTGCTTAAAATTGTTGCCACCGTTCCACGTTTGGATAAATTTTGGACTCCTAAATACCTACTTTTAGACGAAAGGGAAAAGAAAACATTTTATATCATTGAGGCAAAATAGCATTTTTTGTGATTTCCAGGTAACGCATTTTTTTTACTAAGGCATCAAACAGAATTCTCCCTCTGTGTATGTCTCTTTCCCTTTTGCACACATGCACTTATATAACCTGACAATTATAAACATCCCAACAAATGGAAGAGCCCAACAATACCATGGGAATGGTATGAAATCTGTGCCCACCCAGCTGAAGTGAGTGTTGCTGTTGCTATTGTTTTCTGTCCCCAAAGTGCTCTTCATCTGTGATGTTCCTCAGGAGGAAACAGGCAAATATATACAGACCCTTAGGGCCAAGACACAAATGACCATATGGCTACATTTTTTAACTAGATACTAAAATTGCTGGTTCAGAAAATCACTAGCTTCCACAGCTCCTGCATGGTTGCAGAGGAGTGTGTGACTACATTAGGAAGACTATGTCCAAAGACTTTTTTGCTGAGAAAATACTGTCTCCATGTCAGCACAACACCACTGACCTCATTACACTCATTGATTTACACTCCTGGAGCTCAAAGAAAAGTTAGACTTAGTGGGGCAAGAATTTGGTAGTAAAGAAATGAAAACAGCAAACAAAAAAACAGATGACAAATCACAGAGGAGAACAAAATGTTCATGATGTAAGAGAAACATCTGTTGTCCAGGTTATTCTTAAAGTACAGATGGTCTGAGCTTCCCCTTCATCTGAATTTGAAAAATTACAGAAAAAAAATTTAGTCCAGTGCAAATATAGCACTGTGAATGCTTTGTGCCCTTTTCCATCATTTTAAAAATTGCCCAATTGTGTTATGCTTTTCTTACACTGCTCAAAAGAAAACACTGATTCTTTTTTTGGGATCAGAGTGGTCAGACTGAGCATTTGATGCCCTCATTCACAATGACATCAAAGGAAACTCTAGACTGAAGTTTGGTTAGAGTGGAAGTTGGGCCATTGATGATGCAAGTCTCAATGCAGAACACTCGTGCTTTCAGTCATTTGTCCCTCTGGAATAAATAGTTTCCTTTCACAGCAAAACCAGTGCCCAAATGAGAGGCTGCACAAGATGTGCCTCACAAGGGTCTTCTGCTGTCTGAGGAGTGGAGCTTTGTGACGGTGGATACCAATCATCTCCACCTTTTATTTTCATGCTATTGCTGTTATTGTCAGGCAGGAATGTAATTAATTTATTACTTTTAAGCTCTTCGATGGTCTGGAGAATAAATACTCGGCTGCAACAGGTTAACCAAGATTTGTAAAACATACTGTGCCCCTTCTCAGTTCATATGTGCTGTCTCACCAGAGAGTCTCAGAGTCTGAGTCGGGGGAAGGAATCACTTCTCTGCCTTCACTGACTCACAGAGGAGCTTAGGTGAACATCTTTGAGCAGATCACTAACTTATAGCTGGAAATGTGACTTCCTCACATCCCAGTGCTTGGCACAGATAGGAAAATGGCTGGTAAACAGCCTGGCTCTGCCACATCTTCAGCCACAAGGATCTTCCTGTAAATAGATTTCCAAAAGTCTGCTAAAAAATGGATTTCTAGTTAAACCATAGAATCAGCAGGTAATACACTATCTCTGAGATCAAAAGAGAGGCTGAACATGTGCTTGTGTGCTCCTCATCTAACTCAGCTGGAGGAGATACACAGGTTGCCCCCGGGACTCAAGATATTTTATAACCCAAGTACTTGCCAAGATTATCGCTCCTCTGATATGTGCTATTCTCCTTGGAAGAACAAGGAGAGGGTTCAACCAGGGACTATACTTTTATTGTGACTCTATTAATGTGCTCATGCTGATTTCCTAGGCACTGTTCCTAATCTTCAGAGGTAGACTTCCTCTCAAAGAACAATTTAAAGCACCTTAGTGACTCTCCTTTCTTTTTTCCCTCTGGACATTCCTTATCTGCTGTGTTTTCTTCATAGAAATCTAGGCTTTCGAGTCGGACACCTGATGGTAGTTATTTATGTATCCGAAGGTCACTTTAGGAACCCACTGATTAAAGATGATCTATCAGTTTCATAAATACACTCCTGCCCTATCTGTATCTATCTGTGCCTGCAGTCGTAGATGGAAATCCAGTAATTATCTATCTAATAAGTTGTGAGGCCATAAAGGCTGGAATATATCTTACTGCAGAGGAGACAAAAGCTTTTCTTGAATAAAAGCAATTGCAGCAAGATTTGACTCTGTGCAATATTAAAAACGTAAAGAAGCCATCTGTTTTCCTTTCATGGAGAATGATTTTGTGTGCTATGCAGTCATTAATGATGCATACTGGAAGCGTTTTCTATATTTATTTGAAGTGAAGCTAGCACTGTGCCTAATGGAACACCAATTACGGTTCCTAGAAGTCAAAATGCTGTGGAAATAGATAAATGAGTTACCTAGCTCTAAAAAAAACGTTACCATATTCATGCATTCCCAATATAGAGGAACACAGACAGCAGGATGCAAAAGCCATATTTTTTGAGAAGATCTTCTATGGCCTCTCTCTTCATGTGTCTGTTTTTAGCATAGGTACACAGATGCCGTTCACATATATTCTGTACAAACCAGTAAGCAGTAAGTTTCATTTATAGTTTACTTGAGGAAGCTGATTAAACAATATTTTGTTATACCTATCTACATGAGCTTACTTACATGCACACAAAACTCTGTATATAGATAGACTTTGTAGAGGTTGAATTCAGACATGTGAAAGACTGAGCTATAAACACCCAGCTAAAGCAAAATCTATAAACTGTTTAAAGGGCATTAGTGCTCCAAAGTTATACAGTAAAAATAGATGGCATTATGCAGCTCAGTATATACTGTCTCTCATTAACTTCAGTACTGGCTTACATGGAACTCATGAAGCTAAAATAACACTACTATCATTGCCAAAAAAAGCACTTATGAGCTGGGAAAACTCAAATTTTGCTTGCATAATCAAATGTAACACCTCTCCTCTACTGTGTATGCCATATGAGAGCATCTTTACATGTTCTGACACTACTTTTCCATATGACACTGGCAGCATTTAGTATATGTGTCATCAAAGACTGATTCACACCTGACTCTGACACTGCTTATCTTTGAAATCATTATGTCTCCAAACAGCATTATTGCAATTTTTTTTTTACAGCACCTTCACATGAAGTCTTCATAGCTTAAAAAAATTTTAAAAACCACAAACAAACAAAACCAAACCACAAAGAGAAGGGAAACCCAAGGCTCCTTTACTCACCATCCTTTTTGACACAGGTTTGTGACTCCTCAGCAACAGAGGTGCTATGTCCCTACCTGATGTGCCCCCCACCAGATCCGGTAAGTCACACACTCTGCTGAAACATCCATTTCACAGCTGAATGTTGACAACTGAGTAAGACCAACACTCAGAGTCTGGGGATGTAATTCTCCATCTCCTCCCACATGTCAGCCCGAAATCTAAAACTATCAAGTATGTTTTTGCCTCAAGCATGCTCTCTACTCACCTCTTCATCTTTACCTCCTCTTCCTCATCCCTACCTCCTGTTTCTCATCCCTACAGCTAACACAGTTCATTCAGCAACCAAATCACTGAACTGGTCTCCATTTTTGTGAGCTCCCCATCCCCCTTCCCACCTCCTTACCCTGAGACACCCTGTCTCCTGCTCTGGGCAGTTGGCCTTCTCTGCCCCAGACCTTCTTCCCAGCTCTGGGAACTCCTAGGCTTCAGACCTCAGCTTTCTTATAAGTCTCAATATCCCTGACCGACTTTAACTGCGTTTATATATGCACCTGGAGGGCTCTTAGGCTTGTGAGTTCTGGAGAAAGGTTAAGAAAACCAGGGTGTAATAAAGTCATGAGAGTCCCATGAGAGCATGGAATGCTATACGTTGCTGAAGGCCTCTGAAAGTCACTGATACTCAGTAAAACAGACCACAGTGAAGAGTTTTGTGAGCTAGCAAATGCACTCCCTCTCCATCAGTGGACATAACTCACCTTGCAGACAGGACAGCACAATCTTCCCCCATACCTCTCTTGTCCCTTGGACTGGGTTCTGGAGACCATCTAACCATCCAGCTGAGGCAAAGAAAAAGAAAGGAATTTCTTGAAGAAAAGATCTACAATAACTCTAGAGGACTCAGTATGATGTGAGGAAGGACTCACATTTGATTTCTTGTTTCTAGTAATACTTGCAAAGCCTAAGCAGGGTCTGTTGTGTCACCAGGAGTTAATTCATCCCAGTGATGAAGACCTGGGCTCTTGTTCTTTTGAAGCACATGAAGTCTTAAAAAATAGAGCTATAACTCCTTAATCTGTTGCTTGTTTCTTCATTACTTTCTGAGGAAGAAAAGTGTTTCCAGGTTAATTCATGATAGGGGTGAAAGAAAACAAAAAAAAAAAAGGAAGATAATAATAAGGAATAATGTCCCCTCCTTTCAGAAGGAGCTGTGGACTAAATGGAAAATGTTTTATGAAAGTCTCTTGCTTCTTCCTTAAAACAATCTATTCTGATGCCTTGATGATGTACACCTTCCTAATTACTGTTTTGTCATTGGTGGTGTTGAGAGCAGGAATTTGAAACAGGAGAAAAGTACAGGAGAACAGGAATTTGAAATAAGAGAAGGCAAAGAATGAGTAAGTGAGGCTGACACCAGCAGGGGCTCAGAGAAGAGCTGAGCCATAGGATCACAACTCTTGGTCCTAACTGATAAGCGAGGAAGAAATAGCAGCCCAGAAATGGGTCTAGCTTCTTTTGTTTGCCTCAAAATTTTGGAAGCATGACAAAAATCATATCTTTCAGACATAAGGAGAGACAGGTTTCAAATTTCAGGGCAGACAGGGTATGTTTTCAGGACTAAACTAATTACAGTCAGACTCCGTGAATTAGACAAGAGTCCTGAGACTCAATAGAGAGAGGCAGCAAGGGAGGTGGTATCTCTCATCAGTGATAGCTGACGTGGAAGCTATCCTTGGGTTTTTAACCTCTTTAACCTGTAACAGTTGGAGGTCAGCTCTTTTTCTTGAATATTCCCTCAGGTTTTTCCAAGAAAAATATAATCTCCTTCTTAACCTGGAGACATAAACCTTGACTGGGATATATATCCAGATTCTGGGGTTTTGTCTAGAAGCTGTTTCTCGTGAATGGTGCAACACAGACCTCCACACTTATCTCAGCTCTCCAACGTGGCTGTGTCCCACTGTCCAGTGCCATCTGTTATTTGAGAGTATCCAGACACAATCCACTTCTTATTACCAATAATACCAGAGCAAGAATGGCTTGAAGGTCACATTAAATCTGAACGGATATACTGGAGACTGCCACCTTGGGCTGTCACTCTCTGGCCCAAGAAGGAGTAGTGTGGTAAAGGGAGAACTATTTGGAGGACCTTGTGGGGAAGACATAGAGGAGAAACCTGGACTCCTGAGTGTGTGTCGCTCTGGCTGTGATGTGCGATGCTTTGGGAATTAGTTTTCTCTTTTTCTCAAATATTTGCATTCTCCTCATACATAATAGAGCTTTTCTTTTCTTTCTTTCTTTCTTTCTTTCTTTCTTTCTCTTTCTTTCTTTCTTTCTTTCTTTCTTTCTTTCTTTCTTTCTTTCTTTCTTTCTTTCTTTCTTTCTCTTTCTTTCTTTCTTTCTTTCTCTCTCTCTCTTTCTCTTTCTCTTTCTCTTTCTCCTTCTCTTTCTCTTTCTCTTTCTCTTTCTTTTTCTTTTTTTTAATTTTTTTTTGTCTTCTCTTTTTTTGCTTCTTTTCTCATGTCATTGAGACCATGGTAGTCATTTCAGCTCTGAGTCACAACAAGAGTAGCCTTCAACTTCTGTCACTTTGATGTATGGCTTTTCAGGAAGATTCAATTTAAGATTTTCCAAGGACTTTGAAGAAATTAATGCTCAAATCCTATAGATGCAGCAGAAGCTTAATGCATCTCCTTATTACAGTCTCCCTGCTCCTAACTTGTGGTCATTGAAAGAGTATATTTCAAGATTTTCCTCTTTCATGCTGCATCTTTCAGTGTGCTTCTACTTTAGTTCAAAATGCTTTCTGTTAATATGAAATATGGCTAATTTTTTTTTTGCTTGTGGTGTACCTCATTTGGTGAAACCTTATCAGCGTAACTGTAGACAAGTTTCCATTGAATGCCCAGAAATGGATGATCAATCTAAAGTATCAGAGCCAGTCCTCAGCAAAAAACACCTGACAGTCCTGGGACCCAGACAATATAATGTGTTCTCATCTGAAATCTGATTAATAAGCTTGATGTCCCTATGAGCTGGAGGCTCGCACTTAACAATGACTGGGAGAGGCAGCTAGAAGTGAAGTGAAGCAAAGCATGGTCTGACCCTGAAGGGCAATATTAAGTATTTTGGTTTGCTCCCATGAACATCAGAATGACAGGATGAAATATTTTAATTAACCTAGCTTTTGGCTTTACAAGCTTGGTCCAAACTTTTTCTCTCTTTTAGAAGCAGACTTGTTCTCCATCCATGCTCTTCTACCAGATGTCTCTCCCCTGCCCTTTCCTAGGCTGAAGTAACTTTAGCAAAGGTACAAAAATCTACCTTGGCAAACAACTTGCACTGCTAAAAATAATCTCCCCTATGCACTTAGCAGACGGGCAAAGACTATACAGAACGTGTACATATTGATCCTATCATTCACATGCCAGAAGTAATTGCTCCCTCTGAGCATGTTTATAGATCTATATTAACTCCTGGTTTCCTCACAGCATGTCAGGACTGAACAAAATCTTCCATACATCCGTGTGGGTTCTGGAGCACGTGGAAAAACACAGAAGTTCCTGTGGCAGGTCTGGCAGAAGCTGATCACATGGGACAGACTGTTCAGATAATCAGTGTTGACACAAACCTTCACAAGCAGCTGGAGGGGCAGGAGACACCCTGTGCATGTGTTTTTCTGGGCTCTCTCAGGACTGCCGACATGCTAAGCAGAGCAGTTTGTTTCAACCAAGTTTTCACGCTCTGTACTTTCTTCTTCAGGGAATTGTGAGCCTAACCTCTCTTCCCTCAGTTATGCCCCAGGTTCTGCTAGTTTTCATGGGGTTTAGAAACACCTGGAAATCTGGAAACCAAATTTTATTTTCAGATTCTGTTGAGACTTGATGAACTTTAGTCTCATCCTGGCTGACTTATGTGAAAGGCAAAAAGTCACCTGCTCTCTCCATTCCTCGCCTTGGACAGAAACACATTTTTCTGATGTCGCTCACTGTGGCTGACAAGATCAGTCCATGGCCTGTTGCAATTCACTGGTGGTGTTATAGTGCATAAGGGGTCAGCTGCTCTCATCAGTGCAATGTGAGGTGGCGCTTCCCAGCGATTATAGCTCTGAAACCTCCTCCATTTCTTCTCCAATGTCTCCACAAGTCAGAGCCACCCAAGCGTGTTAGTGGTGGAAATGTGCAGCAATTAGTATCAAGGCCCAGCTCACTCTGGCTATGTCTGCAGAGCTAGATAAAGGCTGGATGAAGGCTGTCTTCTGGTACCATAAGCAAATGGGAGGTTTGTAGCGCCCTTACAGGAAACTTGTATTAAAGTTGATGTCTGAGGACATCAGAACAGAGTTAGGGAAGGAGGTAATGGTTAAACAAAAAGAATATTATTTCAAATTAATCCCTCCTCCCTGTATCCACATCCTCAGGTTCAAGCACCTGTGACCAAAAGAATCATGTTCTGCAGCTCTGGCAAAACACCTAGTTCTCTTGGGCAACGCAAGACTCTCCTCACCCTCCCCCCAAAGGCCTAAAGCCAGAGTAACAAAGCCTCTTTTGAATGAATTGAAAACTTGTCCCTTGGCATGTCTGTTCTAACCCACTGAATCAGCCTTTCTCATGGGACATGGTCCCTGACACCTTGATGTGACAGGCAGCAATAAGACAACACCAGGACAACTGCCAAAATTGCTGCCTACAGCTGTGTGGCCACTGAGGATACACATTGTTTAATCAGCAATCACAAAGCAGGAGCACCTTGAACATTTGAAATCTTCAGAGGTGTCTCTTTACTACCAGAAATGCTTGTATGCCATGATCTAACTTCAAGCCTCAACTGAGCTCCTGGGAGAGGTTTGGCTGCAGTTTATAAGGTAGGATTGAGAATAAAGAATTTGCTTGGTTTTGAAATATAAAACATTTACTGTTGAATTCATAGCTGCCATGGCCGATTGGGAGGACTGACAAGCAGGGAACCACAGGAGGTGAGGAGGTGGCAGGTGACATTGTGGGGTTACAAGAGTGGGCTGTAGGCAGCCTTGGCCTTGATGGCTTGCGGCTGTGTCCCTGGGAGGAGGGAAGGCCAGCATTGAATGCAAGTGTGGTGATTCCTACAACAAGAAGCACATGAGTAGCCCAAGGGATGATGGGTATAAAGGGCTGTGCTGTAGGATCACAAAGCAGCAGATACTGAGCTGAGCTGGTGCCTGTGGATGCCTGCCTCTGCCTGCCACCCTGCTCTATGCTGGACCTTTTTGGACTCCGACGTCTGGTGCCTGTGTTTGCATGTATTGCAGCGATAAGTGGCTGAGCCTTAGAAGCTCTGGAAGCCTCCAGCAGTATAAGCCTCACGGACTGCAATCCACTTGGGGGAAGTGGAAAAGCCGGCCGGCGCGTAATCCCTGGG